>JASPKZ010007552.1:600000-965000 GCA_030220185.1 Diploptera punctata | reverse complement strand
GAAAGATACGTGGTTGAATTCAATTCACCTGGTGGTGGAATGGATAACACGCTGGGGTACCAACCCAGAGATCCGGTTTCGAATCCCGTTCAGGCATTTATTTTTCTTATCATGTCATATATATATATTCCATTAACAGAGTTAACCTCTCACCTTTTAGGTACTTTTACGTGTCACACGCTATCCAGGCCTTATAGTGGCATCAGATATCGGGAGAAAGAGGTCACACACATACATTTTTGAACACACAAGGACATGAAGGGTTTTCCCGAATAAGGGATCAGCTCAGAGTCAGGGCCTCTTGCGAGACAAAATATGTATAAGATGTTAATCTCATTCTTCTTACTCGCTTTCTCACTTGTATTACGTCGTCCAATCCCATCAAATTGCTCGATAGTAGGAATCTGTACCAAGTATTCTAATTTGTTATATAATATAAATAAATATATTATATAATAATCACCACGTGATAGTTGAGGAATCCACTTTCTTGTAAACTGACTTCCCGTTTCCCACTGGACCGTCATCTCCACACAGGGATTACAGTATTTATTTGATTGTTATCAAAACAAGGCTGTTCAAGAAACCCATCGAAAAACACGTTTAAGACAGAAAGTGGCATTGAATTGGACAAACTCCGAAAGTGTACATTAGACTGGAACACCGTTAGACCAAAAATAACTTGGAAGAGAACAATAAGACGGGTTTGAGGGAAATAAAGCAAATAGATATATTCATATATGGACTATGGCTTTTTAAAGTTCAAACTGCCACGTGACATATAAATTGTGTCAATGGTTTCATTGGAACAAAAATGTGATGATATAGCTTAGAGCAAGAAAACTTAACATGTACAATTTATATGATACTATGCACATTCGTGCGCATTTCTATATTATTAAAAGATGATGATGATTGTTACTATAATCCACTTCCTATGTTATTTCTCGTCATTTATTTTCCGGCTGCTGTATTAAGATTTATGAAGGAAGAGTTAATTTATTTTGGATTGAGTACCATTTAAGGAAAAGGAATTATAGTTACGCTTTTTTTTAGTTTTTTTTAATCCTCAGAAGTTATGATTTTAATATCTCCAAGCGTTGCCCTTTCTATAAGAAAATTCACTGTAAATTTAAGAAAAATCACTCCTCTTTCCTGTGAAATATCACTTACATTAAGTGTAATATGAAACTTGTTGCAGAGTTGATATCACACCAGTTTGTTCATACGCATGCGTGCAGGTTGTGGTCGCGCGCGGGAGAGAGAAAACCATCAAGAGCTGTTACTGAGAGATGCTGTCGTACTCATGCCTTGTATCAGTCCGTGTATCGCTCTGATACTCAATTGTTCTCGTCGCCATGTGAACCGACTCATATCCTGTACGTGTTTTGTTTCACGATCGAAGAAAATTGAAAATATTTTTTAATTCTTTTGTAGGTGTTATATATTATTCTCGTAATTTTAATAAAGCGTTTTTTTATTTTATCGAGTTTGTTAAATTTAATTTAAAGAGACGCCATGAATTTACCACACTTTCGGCAAATAGCTTCATTTCATCTAATACGTGAGTACATTTAATATATTTATCTTATTTTTTAATTGATATATTTATAGAGTCAGTTGGAGTTCCAATCACCAGGATACACATATATTACATCAGAATATTACAATCTTAATTAACTCTAATATTAAATAATAAGTGAGGACTTTATACGAGTATATAGGATAATATCTAATGTAGAACGATCCATAATACCACCATGTTAATGATAGTTAAGATTAAGACTAAAACTAATAATAAAATGTATTCAAGCAATATATGTATATATATATTATTTTTGGTAGACTGTGTCTGTCCAAGTACATAAAAAACAAATAAAAATAATGAGATACTGAAAACTAATTTAACGATTATACAATATTTAAACAAATGAAAATATTTGTTAATCGTACTATTGTTTTCATAAATAATTAAATTATTAACTGTTAAAGAATATCATCAGTGAGGTGTAGAAGTTAATTTGTTATTAAATAATTCTTCAGTTTGCTTTTGAACGATGTTATAGTTTCATAGTCTCTGACTTAGGGAGGAAGGGACTACCATGTTTTGGCAAGTGATACTCTTAAATATATTGAGTAATACACAATGTGATGAGGAGGGATATAAAGGATAATGTGCTGATGAAATCGAGTGCCAAGGTTGTGTGTGTCGGATATTCTGATGAAGCGGCGTGATAAATAATTAGGCGATGATGTGTGAAGTATTTTATAGAGATGGGATAAGGAATGGACAATCCTACATATCTCTTAGATGTAGCCACTATAATTATTCCAGGGACAGTGTAACATGGCCAAATTTGCGAATACCACAAATAAAACGCGCGGGATAATTATGAACACGTTGAAGTCTTCGAGTGAAAATATTATTTAAGTCTGTAAAAAAGAGTATCACAATAATCCAAATGGGGTATTGCAAGTGTTTCCTTTAACATGTTCCTGAAAGCGAATGACAATTTCTTACGCGATTTAATGAATGTATTATTGAGAAGACTGTTTTGCATGTATGGTTTATTTGTGTATTCCAACGTAGGTTGTTGTTAATAAATACTCCAATAATTTTGACTGTCTCAAAATAAGGGATTTGAACTCCATTAAGTGACACATGCCAGACTGTGTTTACGTAGCTTGTAGTCTCTGGTGACCCATGATTGATTGTAACTTTCTACTTTACGATTTAATTATTTTCCATATTTAACTGTCCAAGTCTTTAGTGAGTCACGAACATCGTTTGTTTTGGCAACAGCGTCATTTGGAGAATATTTGACTGTGTGAATGTAGATTTGCATGTCATCCGCAATTAAATTATGTTTACATTGCTTGAGTGAGTTGGATATGTCATGTATGTAAATTGAAAAAGAGCAAAGGTACAAGCACTGAACCCTGTGGAACTCCAGATTTACAGAAGGATAACGAAGAACATAATGTATGATTTCCTACAACAGATTGCTGGCGCTAATGAAGGTAGGAATTGAACCAATATATTATCATAAGAGATTTTTTATGTGATTTAAGATAATGCCATAATATATTTTATATTATTACAAAATTATATATATATATCCATCCATAGTAATTCTGCCCAAAGGCAGGTCCTTCACTGCAATCATAGCATTATCATGCTATGCTTGCAGCTTTACTAGGGGATTGTAGGTGTGACAGCTTCCCGTTGCTTTCCACACAGGTGAATGATTGAGGAGTTTTTAATTTTCACCCAGGCTGTACACTCAGAATTTCCTTGTGATGAATTTGAGGGGTCGCGCGACCTTCTCTGACCTTGCAGTATGCTGGTAGAAGCTCTGAAGTGAAGACGTGTTTTGTGCGTGCGGCGATTTCTCTGTGTAGCAACAATGCGGGATTACGAGGAACAAAGAACATGCATCAAATTTTGCTTTAAACTTGGTAAAACTGCAACAGAAACATATCAAATGTTAAGAACAACTTATGGGGAGGAAGCAATGGGCAAATATCAAGCATTTCAGTGGTTTTCGAAATTTAAAAGGGGCGTGACATCGGTTAAGGATGAAAATCGTCTGGGACGACCAACTTCCAGCAAAACCAATAAAAATATCGATCGAGTGAGAGAAATGGTATTTAATGATAGGCGCATTACAATACGAGAACTGTCTGATGCACTAGCACTCTCGTTTGGAATTATTCAAAGCATTTTGAAAGACGATTTGAACATGCGAAGAATTGCTGCGAAGTTCGTGCCCCGCCTCCTTTCAAATGACCAAAAGGAAAGTCGTGTGATTGCCTGCACAGATCTTAAAGAACAGCTTAAAAATGACCCACGGTTCATGGAAAAGGTTATTACTGGTGATGAAACATGGATTTATGGCTACGATCCAGAAACTAAACAACAGTCTTCGCAATGGAAGAGTCCTGCATCTCCACGCCCCAAGAAAGCCAGACAAGTTCGATCGAATGTGAAGTCAATGATAATTGTTTTTTTGACATTAATGGAATTGTGCATAAGGAATTTGTACCACGGGGTCAAACAGTGAATCAAGTGTACTACAAACAAGTGTTGCAAAGATTGAGGGAGATTGTGCGACACAAACGGCCAGAGAAATGGAGGAATGGTGACTGGTTCCTGCATCACGACAATGCGCCCGCGCACAAAGCAATTTCTGTCCGCCAGTTTTTGGACAAATATAGGATCAGTACTGTTCCCCATCCAGCCTATTCTCCAGATCTGGCTCCAGCAGACTTTTTCCTGTTCCCACGGCTAAGGATTCGGCTCCGAGGACATCCTTTGAGGACATTGATGTCATCCAGCGCGAATCGCAGAAGGTATTGGGCACATTTAAAGAAGACGACTTCCAGAAGTGCTTCCAGCATTGGCAGAAGCGCTGGGACAAGTGGACCAACTCCCAAGGTGACTCCTTTGAGAGTGACAGTGCTGAATAGAAACTTTGAAGTGTTGTGTTGTGTTTATGGCCTCATTCCGGAAACTTATTGATCACACCTCGTATAGGATAATATCTAATGTAGAACGATCCATAATACCACCATGTTAATGATAGTTAAGATTAAGACTAAAACTAATAATAAAATGTATTCAAGCAATATATGTATATATATATATATATATTATTTTTGGTAGACTGTGTCTGTCCAAGTACATAAAAAACAAATAAAATAATGAGATATTGAAAACTAATTTAACGATTATACAATATTTAAACAAATGAAAATATTTGTTAATCGTACTATTGTTTTCATAAATAATTAAATTATTAACTGTTAAAGAATATCATCAGTGAGGTGTAGAAGTTAATTTGTTATTAAATAATTCTTCAGTTTGCTTTTGAACGATGTTATAGTTTCATAGTCTCTGATTAGGGAGGAAGGGACTACCATGTTTTGGCAAGTGATACTCTTAAATATATTGAATAATACACAATGTGATGAGGAGGGATATAAAGGATAATGTGCTGATGAAATCGAGTGCCAAGATTGTGTGTGTCGGATAGTCTGATGAAGCGGCGTGATAAATAATTAGGCGATGATGTGTGAAGTATTTTATAGAGATGGGATAAGGAATGGACAATCCTACATATCTCTTAGATGTAACCACTATAATTATTCCAGGGACAGTGTAACGTGGCCAAATTTGCGAATACCACAAATAAAACGCGCGGGATAATTATGAACACGTTGAAGTCTTCGAGTGAAAATATTATTTAAGTCTTTAAAAGAGTATCACAATAATCCAAATGGGGTATTGCAAGTGTTTCCTCTAACATGTTCCTGAAAGCGAATGACAATTTCTTACGCGATTTAATGAATGTATTATTGAGAAGACTGTTTTGCATGTATGGTTTATTTGTGTATTCCAACGTAGGTTGTTGTTAATAAATACTCCAATAATTTTGACTGTCTCACAATAAGGGATTTGAACTCCATTAAGTGACACATGCCAGACTGTGTTTAGGTAGCTTGTAGTCTCTGGTGACCCATGATTGATTGTAACTTTCTACGATTTAATTATTTTCCATATTTAACTGTCCAAGTCTTTAGTGAGTCACGAACATCGTTTGTTTTGGCAACAGCGTCATTTGGAGAATATTTGACTGTGTGAATGTAGATTTGCATGTCATCCGCAATTAAATTATGTTTACATTGCTTGAGTGAGTTGGATATGTCATGTATGTAAATTGAAAAAGAGCAAAGGTACAAGCACTGAACCCTGTGGAACTCCAGATTTACAGAAGGATAACGAAGAACATAATGTATGATTTCCTACAACAGATTGCTGGCGCTAATGAAGGTAGGAATTGAACCAATATATTATCATAAGAGATTTTTTATGTGATCTAAGATAATGCCACAATATATTTTATATTATTACAAAATTATATATATATATATATATATATATCCATCCACAGTAATTCTGCCCGAAGGCAGCTCCTTCACTGCAATCATAGCATTTTCATGCTATGATTGCAGCTTTACTAGGGAATTGTACAATAGGAGCGGTGTTTGCAATTATAGCAGGATTTATTCATTGATACCCCATGTTTACAGGGCTTTCAATAAACCCTAAGTGATTAAAAGTTCAATTTATAATTATATTCACAGGAGTAAATTTAACTTTTTTCCCTCAGCATTTTTTAGGTCTGTGGTAGTGTGGTACTTCCCGTTGCTTTCCACACAGGTGAATGATGATGATGATGGTGATGATGATAATGATAAGGATGATGTCGGGGACCGTTTGGGCTTTAAAGTTTTCCTGACATTTGTCTTACAGGTGAGGAAAAGCCCCGATAAAAACCTCACCCAGAAAAACTGTCCCGACCGGGGATCGAACCCGGGCCCGCTGCATGAGAAGACAGCACGCTACCTCGAGACCACAGCGGTGGACTCTCTCTCTCTCTCTCTCTCTCTCTCTATATATATATATATATATATAAATATATAATATATTCCAAAATTATTGCTAAATTATAAACTGCACGGAAGGAGAAATAGCCCTATTGGACGCCCACACAGAATATGTTCTGAACAATTTTAACTATTCTAGCTTTCATGAAACCGGAACGAGCTAACAGGCTTAATCCCTGGATGATGGTGATTATGATATATACATAATTAAGTAGTGGCCTTATTATTGTCATATTATATTTTTCAATTTTTATTTTCACCTGTAGTTAATATATTATTTCTAATATCTGAGTAATATTACCCTATTCTAGTGGACGAGAAAGCGTTAAGGTCTTAAATTCACAAGAAAAAGTAAATATTATTATCCTGTCTGTATACAGTTTCGTAACAGCCCAATGTTGGGCCTTAGACATTATTATGAGTTACTATTACCAAGTTAATTTAGTTTAGCATATTTCCCTAAATATTTCATGAACAGTATGCGTTCAACATGCCGACCTAATGATATATCTAATATGCTTCAATTTTGTATTAGAGCGTGCCATGAAATCTTTGGAGAACGAAGGTCTACAACTCAATGGTATTAATAGGCTGTTAGTTTATTGGTATTATTGAGCGATAACGAGGAGATACTAAGGGCCAACACGCACATTCTATTGAGTAACGCTAATAGATTGAGATTGGAAGTAAACATCAATAACATTAAATATATGTTCACACATAGGAATGCTTATATGTTGGGAATGAACAATATTGAAATTTTGAAGAAGTGGCTGATTTCAAATATCTTTAACAATAATTACAAATAGGAATTAGCTGCACAAAAAAATATACATAGGCTCAATTCTGGAAATGCATGTTATTATGCATTACAGGGACTCTTGTCGTCCCAACTCCTTAAAAAACATTAACTGAAATTATACGGGTACAAAAACAGCTATTTTCCAAGTTATATTATATGGGTGCCAAACATGGACTCTTACTTCTCTTACTTTAAGGAAGGAACGAAGAATTACGAGTATTTGAGAATAAATTTGCTAGAAACATTTTTGGACCCAAAAGAGATGGACTGACAGGTGAATCGAGAAAAATATATAATATTGAGCTACATGTTATGTATAGGAAGCCAGATATAATAAGGACGGTTAAGTCTCTTAGACTGCGATGGGCAGAAGATATGGCACGTACGGGGGATGCAAGAGGTGCAATGAAGCTTCATGTAGGAAAACCAGAGTGAAAGTGCCCAGTTGGTAGACCAAGAATGAGGTGGCAGAATAACATCCATGATTTGAAGGAAGTAGATTATACAGGATATGATTGGAAAATATGAACTCAGGATGAGAGCTTATGTCCGAACCTCCATGAACCTACAGGTTCGGTAGAGCCAGTGAGTTAGTTAGTTAGTAGGCAGGTAAAATATTACTTGGATGAAGAAGGTCGGTAAATGTTCTTAAATACCTCTTTACCAGGCTTAAGGATATTTTACGAGCCAGAAAATCTTCAGACTTGGGACTCACGGCTTAAGCCCGCAGGACTCTCACCTTGGGTTTTTGCATCTTAAATAAATCAATCGACCTCGTCTGGGTTTGCACATGCGATCCTCATGACCAGAGTGAAGGAACTTAACCACTAGTCCACCGCGGCCGACAAGTTTTATTATTTTTAGTATTATTATTATTATTATTATTGTTATTATTATTATTATTATATGCTGTTTGTACACCAGCTGTATATTGTGTAGTATGCGCTGATAATTTAATTATAATTAATTCATAATTTTAGTGGAGAAGATATTTAAATTAAATATTTGACCTACAATAGAGTAACTTGCATTTTTATATATGTAATATTGAAATTAATGTACTAAGCTCGCCATCCACATTGAATAGTTAATACAACTAATGAGAAAGTGTATGCCTGAACCTGGATTTGAAACCAGGATCTTCAGTTTTGCGCGCTGGTACATTTCCTTTGAGCTAACCAGGCATCAATGGATGCCAGAATACATTAATTTCAGTATTATGTTCAAGTAATTATAGCCCAGGTACTTCCATTAGTCATACCAAGTTCAAACTAGAGTGACAATGCCTTTCCCTCTCATGTCTTGAAACTCAGTGCAGGGTTGTAAGTGAGACAATTTGAACCCATGCTACTACTACTCCAACTAAGTGACTTAGCACCGTCCAGCGTGCTGCTTAATGGAACCTGTTGAGGGTTCTTAGTGATGGGGTCTAGTCATTTAGATTTAGCATATTTGTGGATCTGTGTTCAGCCGAAGAACGGTGTAGATTGGGTTGATATGAGATATTTCCTCTCTCGAGCAGGGTATCATGTAGAGCGTACAGCCGACAAGCAGAGGAATGAACCACACTACACTAGTACTCATTTCATGGGTCTGGGTCCATCAGAGGTCCCCGGGAATTAGGCTTCGACAAACAGTATGTCGATGTAGTATATGTCCTATATTGCGAAAAACTGGGTTTTTGTATGATTGATGATACATTGAAAACAGGTTCATAACGTTATGATGAATTGTAGTCAAAATGTACGAAATTTGTGCAACGTTTTGCAGCTCTGCGACCCCACGAAACTCCTAATATCATATAAATGATCACTGAAATCTATATGGAAGCTATGCAGTGACCTTGATCTGAATAATGAAAATACGTGGTTTGTAACTGGTATGGGTGGAGAAAAAATCTCATCGTAAACTGTTATTGCTGAAACATACCTTACTCTAGTGTTAATTGTGTTCACTAGAAAGGTACGCGTGGTTTTAAATGAGAAAAATTCATGTCGGTTCATGGCTTCCTGGATAGCTCAAAAATAGAGTAGCAGCGTGAAAGTTGGATATCCTGGGTTTAAAATCCTGTTTCAGAAATGAAATGTTCTCTACACTGGTATTTACATTTATAAGGTAAATTCTGACACTTCTGCTTCTCATCCCTGGAATCTCGAGTTTACGTCTCGTCACTAGTTTTGAATTTCGCGGTAGAGGAAAAGAAGTCTGGGCAGATTTTTCTCGGGGTTTGTACCCTTTTCCCTTGCCCGAAAATTTCATTCCACTTCTGCACGATTATTTTGTTTCATTTCGTGCATCTCCCCGTGCGATGATGTGACAGACGTAGTCTGCCGGCATCCTTGTTATTCACAGACCTTCAATGCAATGCTTTCACCTCATCTCATCCCTTAATCTGGCCCTGAGTAGGTCACGAGTTGACGTGAAGTAGGTGATATAAAATATGTCAGGAAGATTGAATGAAGTAAATAAAAAATTGAAGTAACAAAAGAATGAGTTTTCGAAGGAGTACATAAAATTGTTTATATAAGTCTAATAAAATTCTAATAAACTCGGTAATTGTTTTAAGAACATAAAATCGCTATGGTTTGCTTTATGCTGACTTGATGGATGTAAAACTGTTAACACAAATAGTTCCCAAAATTAATGTTTTCAAATAATTTTCGTCAATAAACTTTCCTTTTTCAATTTATTTTCCCATTAATTCAATATTTGGACTTCTATCGATAGGAAAATATATTACAGATATAATTTTTTGTTTGCTTTTAATCGCCCCGTATTTTTTTTTCAGAAGAGAAAATTTTATTTTATTCACTTTATCTGTTATAAAAACAACTCTGCAAATGAAGAGTTAACAGGTCACATTTAATTCCTCTAATGTGCAAATAGGGCACGCCGTAGCGTAGTGGTTAAGGCACTACTCTACAAGCTGGAAGGTCGAGGGTTCGAGTCCCAGTGGGGCCAGGATTTTTAAACTGACCCAAACTTCTGGTGGCACTATGGTCCTGGGGTCGACTCAGCCTCTAACGGAAATGAGTACCAGATGCTTGTTCTGGGTGTTAAGGCGGCTGTCACGTAGGGCTGACACCCGGCTGACATCAAGTGTCGATTGTCTAGAAGAAGTGGGAGCCATAACCTCCTACTACCCCAAGGAACTCCTGAGACCTGTAGTGGGATCACTTTACTTTACTAATGTGCAAATTGCCAAACGACAAAACGTTTCCTTTCATAATTTTCAATTTAGTGAAAAAGAAAATATATTTGTAAAATTGACAGATTTTAGTGTGTGTAATGTAACCAATTTTGCATTGCTAAAATAATCCATTGCTAAAATACTCTAAGGAAAATGTTAGTAGAAACACTTGCCTCATTTCAATTATTGTGTTACTCTTCTTACAGATTTAAATACTATTTTCAGTCAATGATATCGAATTTGTTCATAATTCATGCTTACGTTTTATTTGCGATATTATTAGATTTGATTACATGGCACTGTGCAGAGGCAATTGTCGTGGATACGTCTAAGAAATCGTAGAATCTTCCATTTCATAAATCCTCTCTATAAAATATTAAATACATCATCGCCTAATCATTTATGACGTCGCTTTATTAGACTGTCCGATACACATAATTTAGGCACTCTATTCCATCAACACATTGTCCTTTAGATCCCTCCTCGTCACAATCTTTATTACCCACTCTTCTTTCAATTTCCTTACATCATATGTCAGAGACTGTTAATATTTAACAGCGTTGTAAAAAAACTGAAGAATTAGTTAATAACAAATTATTATTAATTTGTAAAAGAATGCTATAGTGAGATGTATATATTATTTTAATTTATTTTATTTCACAAAAATAGTATTGAAGTTGGCATAATTTATGTTGGTGTTTTAAATATTGTCAAACCGATATATTACTTTATTACATCTCATTGTATTTTTCATGTACGTCTGATAAAGGCGCACTTTCAACAATTTATCTCTCTTACGTATATTTTATTATTGATTTTAGATTGAATTAACATTGTTATCAATAATGCCCTTATAGACTGGTCAAATTTTCACCTCTAATTAATAAACTAGGATTAGATACCCTATTATTTATGAATTAAAAAATGTATGCTGTCGCTGCCTTGTACGCAGCGGGCCCGGGTTCGATGCCCGGTCGAGAAAAGTTTGCTAGGTGGTGGTTTTTCACCGGGATTTTCCACACTTGTAAGACAAATTCCAGGAACTGTTGAAGTCCAAACTATTCCCAAACATAATCTAGCCATCATAATCATCATTATAATTTCCGCCGAATTAAATATGAATGTGTGTGCGTGAATGGTGTATTTATTTTTAACTTTGTGTTGTCTCGGAGAAGGGCTTGATTTTGAGTTGAAAACTCATTCGGAGAGACATTGCATGACCTTGTGAGGTGAAAAAAGCAGTGTGTGATACATAGTTAAAAACCATCTCCCGACAGGTCAAGTCACTGTAAGGCGCTGGTACGTAAAATTACCTAAAAAGGATGAGAGGATAACTACGTTAATAATATTTAATATTAGATTTAAGTGTAATTGCTATATTATAATATAACATATGTCTGTTCTGGTGAGTGGAAACTCCGTCATGTTGAATAAATACATGTGATTAGATTATTAATTTACTATTTTAAACGTTAAATACTGAACAACTAGCATAATAAGGCCCTGATCGTTTTCAGCATTCGCCCTTAAAACATCACGTTACAGTTGTACTTGTAAACGCTAAATATCAATTTGGTGCAACATTTGTACTTTAAGCGTTAGAAATAGTTCCTCAAGTTTTTACTTCAAATTTTAGATTAAATTTCTGGCTTCCTTTACTTCACACAAAAAGGTTTTACCAAGTTCCTGTTCAACTTCATTAAATGTCTTCCACCGATCAGCATTTTCCTTCTTTTTTCTACTGCAGGAAGAATGTTTACATTATTTAATTATTTTCAATAAATATTCAATAAATTTCAAAGAATATTTCCATACAGTTTTACCAGTGTGGCTTCGATTCCAACTAAACCTGAGGCCACAGTTATTAATTCAAGCTTGTTAAGTATTCAATAAAGTAAATCAGATGTTAATCTCCAAGCTATAATCATGCGTCATTTTACGCTTTGACATATCGAAGATATTCAAAGTGTAGTCAGGGATGTAATGTTAGATTTACAGTACATTCCGCCTCAAAACTTAGAGCACGTGTGTCGCCATGCAATAAATTGCAACATGCTACTACGTAGGCAGATAAAAAATGTTTATTAAGATAATTTATGTGTAATCACTAGGGAGCAGATTTTTATGTTCTAAAAGCTAACATTGCAACTTAATATAGTCCATATTGACCGAAAAACCATGAGAAAATTTCTTACCCCATGGGGACTCGAATCAGCGCACGGTGTAATATTTGACTATTCTAGGGGGATTTAATTCTTGGCTCGATAATTTTACTATTTTCCAATCTTTCTTGTTTTCTATGCCACTTGTAACATTATTTGGATAACGCTCTTGGCAATTTCAAATATTCCTTGTAATATTTTCCATACATTTTTTTTGTTTGGTATTATTTTATCGCCAATATTTTACAAAATGAATGAACACAAATGATTTTCTATTTCATAACAAAACATTCAATTTATTATTTTGAATAATATATCCTTGATTTACATACAATATACAAATATAGGCCTATTATGATTTCTTTAAAAACATTTATTTCTAATTTATCGTTATTTTATAAATGAAAAAAGCACATGTGCATATTATGATATTTCTTATATTATAAATTTTTAATATCAACATTTCTCATATTATAGAGAACAAATATTTTATTTCATACACAAAACATATAATTATTATGAATTATTTATAATTATTTTTCAAATTAAAATTTCTTAAATAGTATTCTCTTTTTTATAAAATTCATAATTTTTTATCATTTTACAAATATAAAAACTACAAATTATTCGATATTTCTAAGAACACATAAATTTATCAAGTATTTTTCAATTTTATTATTTTAACAATATGTATTCTGTTTATTAGAAAGTATATTAGTATTAATATATTATCATTAATCTATAAATTAAAACAAAAAACACAATCGCGTTTCCATTTCTTACACAATAAAAAAATGTTATGATTTTTTATTCTCATTATTTTGCACATATAAAGAAAGACCGTAATGTTTTACAAAAATATTAATCTGCATCATCTGAATCACTTTTATCGGAATCTGTTGTCTCTGTGTGTATGGTAGGTAGTGAACGCAATGAGGGAACTTACTGTGTAATTATACCGTGTTTTCTTTTAGGATTATGCCTCAAGCTGTACAAGAATGGATCAGCAGATATCAAAAGTCTGTGGAACTATCGGTGTTTGTGTCGGCCCTCGAAGTTTTTCTTGTGAAATGTTCCCGATATCTTTTACTAACTTTGTTTCTTGCTTCTTGTGCTTCTTCCGAATGTTGACCAATCGGAAGAATACAGGAGGCAAATACAAGCTTGCCGTGACATAACTTTTGTGCACACTGTTTGGCATATAAAACCAACTGTATTCTTTTAAATACGAATGTCTAGTTTCATCAGTACACTTTCCACAAGCATTACCATTTATGGAAAACCCACAACTCATGTCTCTAATTTGACATGATAACGGCGAATTTGCTCAAAATTTACACCCGTTATTTGGGCAGTCTCTTCGGTGTTTCTGAAAAACCGACGAGCAGTGTTTCCATTATTCTTATTTCCTGCTTGTTGTGTTGGCATATCCACCAGTTGGTCTGTCTCATTCTTGAATCTGTTCTGAATATACTTCTTCCTATTCTCAACTTTAGTCTTTATATATTGGTGGGTTGAAAGACTGGCATCTATCATCATCGCTAGGGCTCGATCAGCTGATAAACTCTTCGGTTTATTTAAAAACAGCCGCTGACTCTTCTTCATTCTGGTGCCTCGTGATGCAAGGGATAATTCTTTGACTATTGCAGCCGGGTCTTTTTTTCCTTTAACACGCAACTTCATTTCAGCAAATTCTCTAGGCTTCCGCCTTTTCACAACATTCTTCGAATGGTATTGATGGCCTACCAGAACTAGAAGGCGATTGATCTGTAGAAGTAGAAGGCAGAGATTGACAATGGGTCACGGGAAAACTAATATTTTTTGTAGCTAGTCTCAATAGGCTAATTTTCCAGGAATCTGCCACGATGACAGATTACACATCTGCGCTTGACTGTTGTGTTTAGACCTTATGTATGAGTCCCTGCGCATGCCTAGGAACAAAATATATACATATATGTTAACAGGTTTGTTTGCATGTAAATTACAAAGTATCACTTTTATTAATTAACCTTTGAATTTTGAATTAAATCCCCCTAGATTGTTAAAATAGCACACTGTGCAGCGCAAGTCTCGTAGCTGTGCGCCGAGGCTTCCTGCCTTAACAACTGCCACGGCGGGGAACATAAGCCGTACAATATAAATGAAACTAGCTAGATTCTACACAAAAATTATCAAGAAACTTTATTGTAAGTTATATTATAAAAAAAATGTTTTATTGGATTTGAAGACTTTTTAAATTAATATTTATCACTATACTATGTTGCAATCTTAACTTCTAGAACATAAAAATCCGCTCCATAAAAATCACTATATAGTCGGGATATTTACGAGCATGGAGCGGTTGAATGGAATAATATAATTCCCTCTGTCCCTGTATGTAGTGTAATGTAGTGAAATTTGTCGTAAAAAAAGGTAAGTGCAAAACAAATATCACATACATTGAGTTATTATTTTGTTAGTTACAGCAAGCAAAACGGGTTTACATATTACATTTTATTAAGATATACCATATAGCCTATGTGTATGTATATTATTAAAATAGGGAATGGAAGTTAATACTATACTACAGGACAGGTTATGAATACATTATATAATGGAAATAGATAGTTAAAGACAAATAAGTGAAATTGTGAAGAAGGGGCTCAATTCAAATACCTAGAAACAATAATTACTAACTGTAATAATGTGCAGAAATGTATAAAGGTAAGACGGTAGGCCAAAATTTGAAAAAAAAAAAAGTTTTGTTTTCATAATTGAATAGTTTATTCGTTTCTGAACATTTCTGTATATTATTTTTTACTGACGCCAATTAGAAGTGTGATAGTTATTTTTTTTAACTTGACAGCTGTCAGACTGCAGTATAATTATACGGTAGGCCAAAATTTGAAAAATAAATGTTTTTATAATTAGATTGTCTATTATTTTCTGAATATTTCTGTATATTACTTTTTACTGAACGCCAATTATAAGTGTGTTAATTCTTTTTTTAAACTTGACAGCTGTCAGACTGTAATACCTTAAAACTTGTTTTCTCGAAAGTGAATTTTTTTTAACATTTGCCCTATTATTTCAGGAACTATTAGAGATATTTACATGAAATTTTTACAGGCACTAAACCTAGTTATACTAATGACATGGAACCACAATCATGATGATATATTTTATATATCCTCACTTATGAGTTTTAAAATTACATTTAAATAAAAAAGAGACTAGTGGCAAAAAAAGTATGTAGAACATGAATATTTAGATAAACGTCGTTTGACTGAACTTCAGTGGTCGTTACAAACACCATTTAATATGTTGTAAAAATGTTATTACAATCCATCTAGTAGTTCCTGAGAAAATGGGTCTCAAATGCACATGTTTTAACATTGATGGGATAGGGCCTACAGTCTCACCTTAGATTCAATTTTGGAAATGCATGCTTTTATGCATTACAGGGATACTTGCAATCCCAATTTCTCTTCTCTCTCTCTCTCTCTCTCTCTCTCTCTCTATCTCTCTCTATCTTTCTCTCTCTCTCTCTCTCTATCTTTCTCTCTCTCTCTCTCTCTCTTTCTCTCTCTCTCTAAAAAACGTTTGACTGAAAATGTATAAAATATGAACTCTTACTTTAAGAGAGATTACGAATATCTGGGAATACAGTTCTTAGGAACATTTTTGGACTGAAAGATGTGAATAGACAGGCGAATCGAGAAACCAGATAGCAGTGAACTACATGATCTTTATAGAAAATCAGATAAAATAAGGAGAGTTAAGTGTGATAGACAGGGATAGGCAGGGCATGTAGCACTAATGGAAAATGAACGAGGGGCATGAAAGTGACTTGTAAGAAAGTCACAGAGAAAGCGCCCAGCATGCAGGCCAAGAATGAGTTGAAAGAATAAAATTAACAATGATTTGAGAGAAGTAGATTATTCAGGGGATGATTGATAAACATTAGCCGAGGATAGGATTGTATGGAGAGCTTATGTCTTCTCGGATATGAACCTACGTGTTCCGTAATGCCAGTGAGTTAGTTATGGCCCATAATGTGTAGTATTAAAATACAAATTGAAAGTCAGTACTATTAATTATGGGCAACTGAATTTAAAATGTAATATCGCAAGGTGAAATGTAAGATGTAAGCAGAGAGACGATTTGAGTGAGAGAAGTTCCTGATTGAACTAGAATGGCACTTATGAAGAAGAAGAAGAAGAAGAAGAAGAACGAGATAACAGGCAGTTCAGCAGAAGAAGGGAGCATTGATAACATCCCAAACAGAAATCAAAAAAGTTCACAGAGGTATATTAAACTTTAAAACAAGAATGAACAAAAAAGTGATGTTATCCACCATAACACAAATGGTATGAAACAATAAACATTCGTCATTCCTTCAGAACGAAACTAAACGTAAAAAAAAACACAGTTTTCGCAAGACTTAAAAGAGAGCATGATAAAACTCTTAATATAATGGACGACAAGACGAAATTTTCAATCACTCAAAATGTAATAGAAATCATGCAACCTCAGCTAATGTTTTTTCTATCATACTCTATAATCGTAGACCCTTTTTTCCCCGGAGAACTCAATAAAATATTAACCACCCTCAACGCCTTCCTTTCCCATTTTGGATACACAGTGTTCTGATATACCACAATAATTAGCAACACGTTAATTTTTTGAGTAATTAAATACTTCAGTTTTTCTTATACTCCATACTTTATCAAACACCTTATTAGGATGTTTTAATCGTATCCTTGTGAATGGTTTGTCCTTTCTTACGAAATATTATTTAAACTAAACTAAACTTAATAAAAATTAACTAAACCGAATAAGAAATCAATTTAACTATATAAAATACATTCCACCGCTGCGGTCTCGAGGTACCATGCTGCCTTGTCTCGCAGCGGGCCCGGGTTCGATTCCCGGTCAGGACAGGCTCCTGGGTGAGGTTTTTCCGGTTTTTTTCTCACCTGTAAGACAAATGTCAGGAAGCTTAGGGCACAACGGTCCCCAAAAATCATCCGGCCATCACCATCATCCTTATCATTATCATCATCATCCTTCACAGGTGTGGAAAGCAACGGGAAGCTACCACAACTATAATTCCGTAGTACAGCTGCAAATAACAGCATGAAAATGCTATGATTGCAGTGAAAGACCTGCCCTCGGACAGAATTATTATGGATGGTTGGATATAAAATACGAAAATATGAAATATATATTATACTCCCGAAGTAAATCACATAGATCTGTGGCATGTAATAACAATAATAATAATAATAATAATAATAATAATAATAATAATAATAAATAATAATAATAATAATAATAATAATAATAATAATAATAATAGCAATGTTTTATTTATTCTGGAAGAGTTAGGACCCCTTAACCAGCACAAATATACAAATACATTTTACAGTATAAATCTTAATATATAAAAATTTCGTGTCACGTTGTTTGTCCGCGATGGAATCCTGAACTACTGAACCGATTTTAATAAAATTTTGCACACTGTGTGCAGTTTGATCCAACTTGAGACATAGGGTAGTTTATAACTAAATTTATAGTCGCATTATTTTTTATTGCAAATTATTTATTATTTAACAAGCAGTTATAATTATCTGTGAGTTCCATACGATTCTAACAGATGTCGGTGTAATTATCTGTGAGTTCCATATGATTCTAACAGATGGCGGTGTAAGGTAATTTGGTAAGGTAATTGGTTTATTATTTAACAAAGAGAGATCCAGGTGGCTGTGCTTTTTGTTGCAACCGCGAATTTCAATTGAATTACAAATATTGATTATTTCATTATTTAAGTCTGTTCAGTGTTTATTTTATTTTCAATATATTGATAATAATATTAGTTTCGTGTGTAAGTATTAGTTTTAAGTAATCTGGCTGAAAGACAGCAACTTAATTTAAATTTAACTGGACCGAGAAGGGAAATTGAACAATATGGCGAATCAGTTCTAGAGACCATGAATCATCATCAGATATCAAGTGAATTTCCGCAAATTGGTATAGACCTATGTGCCATAAATCTTACATTTAAGAAGAATGTCAATTTAAAAATATATGAAGGTCCTAAACAACGGAATAACAGAACTGTAAGTAAGTCTGTTGGTTATAATAATATGCATAATATTACAGAAACAATCTCCATGTCTCAATTAACGGAAAATATGATATTACTATACAGAGACTTCTTTATGATGATGATGAGAATCAAGTTCGTAGAAAAAAACGAAAGTATAATGAAATCAGCAAGCCTCCTCAAAATATTCCGTCAATAAATGTATATAATCCTTATGATACACTTATGGATGATGCAAAGTCGGATTAGTTACACTATTTATAACTCAAGAACGGTTGGACCGATTTTTATGATCTTTGATTTGTTGGATTTGTTTCCGCCCCGATTAGCAGAATAACTATTAAAACATCGGAAAATTAACGTAAAAATATTTAAAGGCGATACGAAATTCTCCGGGCCGGCTAGTTTTATGTACAGTACTAGCTAAAACCCGGCGTACGCTGCTACACCTAGTTGAATAAGGAAAAGAAAACATATATAAATTTATATCATAATTATTTTTTAGATACCCCGTGCTGTTTACCCGGCGTTGGCCTGAAATCTACGTAGTCCGATGTATTTGTCATAAATTAGCTGAAAGACTAAATTCGTTATTTTGAGTTATCCGTAAAATAATTCCCGCTGTGTGCTGCTATGCTTTTCGGGGAATCTATTTATTCCGATCTTCTTTTCGTGAATGAAAGACAAAAAATGGGTGTTGTGAGTTATCCGTAAAAGATAAACATATGCTGTCGCGAACTTTTGTAGAGTTTTCTTGAGATATTCAATTCTGTGTACATTAATTTGGTGTGTTTGTTATGGTTTAGGCAGCGTAAGCCATTTAAGCTAAAAAATATATACTTTTTTTGCACGATAGTGCGTTTTGTCGTACTTAGAGCAATGGCGACCATGATTGAAAGTTCAACTTCCTAAGTTTCTGGGTTGCCAACCTAAATACCTATACTGTAATAATGCATTTACACCCACGTGTGGGAAGTAAAACCACTGCCCTCTACGTGTACTACGTACAATGTATATGCAAAAAAATATCCAAAGTTAGTGCTAATATACATTATACGAAACAAATCACTGCATTTTAAGTGAACTGAACTTTATTTCAATTATAAAACAATGAATACGTACTTGCGACCATGTTATCAATAATTGTTCTCAAGGCGTCCTGTTATTTCAACTGCCCACACTGTTAACGTTAGTCAATTGTTTATAATGAACGCAAATATTTGCAACAAGGATGTTATTATTTGATTATTATTTATTATTTTGAAAACACCATCGCGCAAAAGATAATGTACAACGCACGTTTGTGAAGTGTTTTACAGAATCTCGGAAATTAAAAACTCGCTAGCTCTCCGTTTTAAACATTTTTCCTCAACTCTGTAAAATCCACTTCCCACCTCGCATCGTAATATACTATTTCACATTTTTAAGGGCGTAGGAGATGAAAATCACAATTTTCTTATAGCCTATGCTCATCCCGGGTATTTGGTGAACATTTTTCAGAAAACCAATGCAATCGTATGATCGATATGGCGGCGCACGAAATACGAACAAAGAATCATGCATTTTCATATATTAGATACCTTACTAATTATAATGGTTTAAAATACATTAGAATTGAAATTGAAATTTCTTGAATATACAAGATTTTATATGGAAAATGAAATAGTAGTAGGACTTTATTAAACTAAGAGTAAGGTACACACAATATTATTTACACATATGGATCGCACGGGCAGTAAGCCGTACTTGCTCTTGACAGTCCGAATCAATAAATTAATATCTAGTAATAATAAAAAATACAAAACAAAAAAAGAAAACAGTAGGTAACAAAACAATTGCATATACGTTAATTAAGCTAGGTAGGCCTATATTTTAAAGTATTAATAATGTTACATTTTGCTTACATATTTATTGATTTACGAATGAGTGCTGTTCTTATGTTCCTTATCGTGTCCAGAAATTGGCCTATATTTGTCCAATTTTCTGGGTTTACCATAAGCTCGTAGCATGCCAATGTATGCGATTTGAATATAAAATATTTGCAGCAACATCTAACGCCTCAAATAATTCAAATCGTTACATTTTCCTAATATATTTATTTTCTCTTCAATGCTCCAACACATTGGACATAATGGAATATCGTGAACGTGTAATAATAATAATAATAATAATAATAATAATAATAATAATAATAATAATAATAATAATAATAATAAATAATAGTAATACTAATAATAATAATAATAATAATAATAATAATAATAATAATAATAATAATAACAGTTGTAATATAATAAACGGGAAACGTGAATTAATACATGTGCATCACACGAGGTAATGATCAAGCCAAAATTGGAGCTAATATAAATTTAGATTTATTTAACGTCCGGCAGCAACTGATATCCTATGGTAGGGAATTTCATTTGCGAGAAGTGGGGGTAGTGTATGATGCGAAGTAATGATGTTGCGGTATATTACGTAAGCAAGGTTTTACGATCGTGTGTTTAAATTATGGTTGAAGGATAGTTATTGGAAATGAGAGGATAATTAATTTGGAGTCGAAATATGTAGAATCTTAAATAAGAGAACTAGACAGTGTAATTGTCTTCTATATTTAGGATGAAGTCATGAAAGTACGTGGAAAAGTGGAGAAATATGATCATATTTTCAGATATTAAATATGTACAAATAAACATATTATGGGCACGCTGTGGTTTGTCTCACAATCCGTCCCTCATGTAAGTTAGTAGAACAATAGATACAAGATAATATGCCATGTGTTTATAATGTTGACATATGGCATCTGAGAAGAACAGTTAACTCGGGAAAGCTCAATCTCACCTACGGGAGCAACCAGTAGGGATAAAGCTACCATTAAAGGCCAGTACATCAATGAAGTTAGTTTCTTCCGTTACAAATGTATTTGAACTTATATCTTATAATGCGATATAAAACACTGTTGGATGTCAACTGACATTCCAGTAGAAATGAGGGTAGAAGTAAGTGTGCAAGTAAAAAATTATCGTTTATCTGTTTATAATGGCGTGGGGGGAAAAATCAAAAGCTGCTTTTTATGTTTTATAAGCTCTTATGTTTTCTGTAAACATT
Source organism: Diploptera punctata (assembly GCA_030220185.1). Classification (NCBI taxonomy): domain Eukaryota; kingdom Metazoa; phylum Arthropoda; class Insecta; order Blattodea; family Blaberidae; genus Diploptera; species Diploptera punctata. Next base: position 943,200 of record JASPKZ010007552.1, on the reverse strand, counting down.
AATAATTATGTTATAATTTCTTTATAAACGAAGTAACGTTGCATGCTTTCTTGGTTGTACCGATAACATTAGGTGTCACTTTTACATGACGTTGGTAAAATAATAACACATTTAATTTTATTTACACAATTTTTCCTTTTGAAGCCATATACTCGTAATTTTATTTTATTTATTTTCACTATACATTTGTACATTTATTATATATATATATATATATATATATATACAGAGTGTTGCAAAGATACACCGACAACGGAGGTGAGGTGGTATATTGAGATATGCTCACCGTGTTTTAATAAGGTACCCATCTCCGAAAATGATGTGTTTTCACACTATGACTAATTAATTATGTCTCAAGATCAGTGTTAGTGCGAAGGATTTGAAAACTCACTACTTGACAACACCTCACAGGTACGCAACTTATGATACGTGACTTCGCAAAGGAATGAGGCTCCAACATGGCGGAGCTCCAACTCACTTCGATGCCAATGTGAAGAGACATTTGGATACCACGTATTGAGGTCGAGGAAGACCAGTTCCGTGGCCTGCGAGATCACATGATCTTAACTCTCCCGACTACTTTTTGTGGGGCGACATGAAACAGTCTGTTTATAAGGCTCCAGTAGAGGCACGTATTGATCTTATAGGCCGAATCCACGCTCCTATGAAAACAATTCAAACGAGGCCAGGAGTATTTGAAAGTGTGCGCCAATCACTACACCGCCGATGTACGTTCTGCATATGGTGGTGAATATTTTGAAAACGTATTGTGACTGTGACAGTATTGTCAAATATTGAGTCTTGAAATCCAATTAACGGAACTCTTGAGAAGTTAGCTACTCATATTGTAAAAACGTACCTTATTGAAAATGATTAGCATATCTTAATATACCACCTCATCTCTGTAGTTGGTGTTTTTGCAACACCCAGAATTCAAATCCTTCAAACTAACACTGATCTTGAGAAATAAATAATTAGTCATAGTACGAACACGCATCACTTCCGGACATGGGTACCTCATTAAAACCTGATCAGCACATCTCAATATACCGTCTCACCTCCGTTGTCGGTGTTTTTTACAACACCTGTATATTGTGTATGTTATATTACCATATATATATATATATATATATATATATATGTGTATGTGTGTGTGTGTTTACTTTACCTATTTCCTTCAAGTTTATAGTTTATCTCTTCATGAAATATTGGAAATTTTGGAGGAAGAGAATTGTGATGACATTAATTACATTACTATATTTCCACCTAAATATGAAGAAGGAACAGATGAGGAAAGTAGTGATGAAACAACAACATATTACATTCATCTTCCGAGAAGGATGCTGAGATCTGCAGTGGAAATAAACGTTACTACAACAGCTGACGATGATGATATAAACAGAGAAGAAGTCAGGACCATCCAAAGGAAAAAGAAACTCACTTTTCACAAACTGCAGCAGTCCATGGCCATCTACAAAGAAATATATCGAGCAGTGGACACCAAATGAGGAACATTTTGTTTTACGATCAGGGCAAGGTGATGTGGACGAGGTTTCTGCTGATTACAGTGGAACAGCATATACACCATTTGAATGTTTTGAGCTCTTATACAATGGAAATATAATTATCTTCATTATCGATATATCGAAATTGTATGCTATTCACAGGAATGTCATCGAAAAAAAAGTGAATGTTTTTATATTGCGATTTTATTGCATACTGTCTACACGACTCTAAAATACATTAGGATGATTTGGGAAACAAAATAAACACACTAGTTTTTACTAGCATGAGAAGACATTAATTCACTGAAATCCACCAGTAATTACATCTTTCTGACAATTTCAATTTGCCACCCAAGGACAAATTTGGTAATGTACGTGATTCTGAACCATAATTTCGGAAAATGGTATGGGATAATATGGTCTAGTCACCTCTCAGTAGACTAAACAATGGTTTCCTATTATAGTCGACTCAGTTCCAAGCATCATATACATGGAGAACCACTTCGTTTCGGACACAAGGATTGGTCAATAGCAACGCGACTGGACTATCTCATTTTCTTTGAACCATGCCAAAGAGCAAAACCAGCTGAACTTCCAAATCAATCAGAATATGGGTTACGGGCTACAGTTTACGTCGATTTAAAAAAAACTGTTGACAAGTTGTGGACCTTACAACCTGTACTTCGACCACTTATTTACGAGTTTAAAGCTTCTGTCAATTCTTACTGAACTTAGAGTTGGAGGAACAGGGACGATTGAAGATAACCGCCTTGGAAATTGTGACCTTGAAGATAAAAGCAAATGAAAAACTGGCCGCGGAGAAATGTCATTCATACCAACACATAAATTAGCTGCTGTCTGGTGGCATGATAATAATGTTGTACATCTAGCTCAAACTGTCATGGAGTTTCTTCTGTAACAAAAATGGATCGCGTTGGGGTTAGAGGAGGTTCCTGAACCAAACTTCAAGAGGAATGTTCTTCTATCGTTGTAAAATACAACAGATATATGGGGAGGAATGAGACAATTTGATAAAAATGTGCACTCCGTAAGAGTAAGCTATGATGGGAAAAGGTGGTGGTTCTCACTTTTTACTTTGGACTTGACTCAGCATGCCATAATATATGGATATTGTCTGGGAATATTGGAAAAAGAAAAAAAAAACTTGATTTATTGCGAGTTTCGTCTAAATGTTATACAGGTATACTGTGGGTTGTATGGTAAGCTTCCTTACATAAATCCAACAAGTGACTGAACCTCATACAGATTAACCACTGAACCGAGATTAGGAGGTGTGTAGTTGATGAACATGTAAAAGACAAATGTTCTCAGAGAAGGTGTATAATTTGTCATAAGCGCACAAGAATAATGTGCAGAAAATGCAACGTTGGACTCCATGTACATTGTTGGTTTGAATATCACACTCAGATGTAACTTTATAATATTGTAAAGTTGTTCATGTAAGTTTCATGAATAAAATAGTATTTTTTTGCAAATAAAGTTTCTTAATTGCCTAAAGTCACCTATAGGTGACACTCCAGTAACTAATTTAGGAATATCATTCAAATAAAATTTGTTATAAACATGGGTGTAATGAGTCATAATTAATATGTTTTACTTGAGAAAACTGTAAATGAAGATTCATTGCGTTTGGCTTTAATTGCTTAATATATTTGCACAGAAACCGGATTTAGGTCACCGTGAATTTTATTTTACATTTTCAGAGATTCAAAATAAACAAAATACAACGGTACTTGAGATCAAAATAAGGGCGAGCCCAAAACACATTCCTCTACTATTCATAAATGTTAAAAAAAGTTACCACGCCAAGGAGGCAGCGGAGTTAAACGAGTGTACCTCGACTTCTGGGTTGAAGGCCATTTAGCAGCCGGCGAGTCTACCTCATCTTTCGAGGCGAATGGATGAAGTCTCGTACACTGCGATGGGCAGAACATGTGTCACGAATGGCGAAAAAAGAGGTGCATGGAAACTTCTTGCAGGAAAACCAGAGGGAAAACGCCCAGTTGGTAGACCAAGAATGACGTGCTAGAATAACATTAACCATGATTTGAGAAAAGTATATTATACACGCAATGATTGGAAAACTTTAGCTCAAGATAAGGATATACAGAGACCTTATGTCCGCGTGGCCATGAATCCATAGGTTCGATAGTACCAGTGAGTTAGTTAGTTATGACATATGATCATTATCTAACATGGTATCCGGTATAGTATTACTATTATTCTATTAGTGGGCCTGTTCCCTCTGATTTCCTCGTCCCATGCTTTCATTCTATTCATCTGTGGACAGTAACTAGCAACAGAGAGAACAGCAACAACTGATGAATACATTTTAAAAAATGCATATATTACCATAATTATATAAATAATTCTAGCAACTTGAAATTAATTACTTACTTACTTACTCACTTGTACTATGGAACCCGTAGGTTCATGGCCACACGGACATAAGCTCTCCATACACCTCTATCTTGAACTAATGCTTTCCAATCATTTCTGTATAAACGACTTCCCTCAAATCATAATTAATGTTATTCTCCCAACTCATTCTTGGTCTACCAACTGGGCGTTTTCCATCTGGTTTTCCTACAAGTAGCTTCCATGTACGCCTTTCATTTCCCATACGTGCAACATGTCCTGCCCATCGCAGTCTACGAGACTTAACTGTTCTTATTATATCTGGCTTCCTATAAAGACCATGTAATTCATTGTTAAGTAGTCTTCTCCATTCCCCTCTCTGTACATATCTCTTTGGTCCAAAAATGTTCCTAAGTAAATTATTCCCAAATACTCATAATCTCCTTTCCTCCCTTAAAGTAAGAGTCTATGTTTCGCATCCATATAATATAACTGAAAGAATAATAGTTTCATATATTTTCAGTTTAATGTTTTTTGAAAGGAGTAGGGATATAAAATGTCTCTGTAATGCATAATATCACACATTTCCAGAATTATGCCTATGTTTAATTTCTTTGCGCATTTCATTCTTATTTGTGATGATTGTTCCTAGGTATTTGAATTCAGCCACCTCCTCAAAGTTTCCCTCATTTGTCATTAGCTCTCCATTTCCATTATATAATATATTTCTATGTGTGATCATGTATTTAGTTTTATTGATATTTACTTCCAGCCCTATTTTCTTAGTGTTACTCAATAGTGTGTGCGTGTTGTCCATTACTAACTCCTCGCTATCAGCCAATAGTACTACATCATCAGCATTAATATTAATACCTTATTAATACCATTGAATTGTAGGTCTTTTTCGTCCTCTAGAGATGTGATGGCATGCTCTAGTACACAAATATATAGTAGAGGAGATAGTGCATCTCCATGCTTCAAACCATTATGTATTTTAAAGGTGTCCGAAAACTCTTTATCTACACGGACATTACTCTTTTGTGCCATTTAGACACATTCGTATAAGTCTAACTAACATTTTAGGATTTCCGAACTCCAGCAAGATACTATATAACTTCACCCTCTTAATTGAATCGTATGCGTTTTTGAAGTCTACGTATAGTTGATGGACATTGTCATTATATTCCCATTTTTTCTAAAATCTGTCTTGTACTAAAAATCTGATCTGTTGTAGACCTGTTTCTTCTAAATCGACATTGATTATTTCCTAGAATGTCATCAATATAAGGAGTAACTCTGCTTACTAATATTTTGTTAGAATTTTGTAGGAAGTTGAAAGAAATGAGATGCCCCTGTAGTTGTTGCAATCTGTTTTATCTCCTTTCTTACAAATTGGTACGATAATAGATTCTTTTCATTCATCTGCAAGAGTTTCTTTTTCCCAAATCATACTAAGCAACCGGCGTATCTTGTCCATCAATTTTTCTCTCCCTGATTTTAGCAGTTCTGCTGGGATCTCATCTGAACCTGATGCTATATACAGCTTCAATTTTTGTATCGCCATTTCAACCTCTAATGCACTTGGTTCTGCGAGTAGCATTTCTGCTGTCTGTAAATTATCATCCTCGATGTTCTGTTCTGTATGTACATTTAATAGCTGATAAAAGCAACTTTCCATCGATTTAATATACGCCTGGACTGCAATCATATCCCCATTTTCATTCGGAATTATGTATGTTCTAGTCTCAAACCCTTTCTTCTCTATCTTAAATATTCCCTCTTTTTTGCTCTTTAGTAACGTCGTGGTTTCCCGTCTAAATCTACCCATTTGCTCTAAAGTTACCTCATTTGGCTCATGTAACCATTTAATTTTTGCTAGCTTTCTTTTCTTTACAATGTCAGCACATTCTTCATCACATCATTTCTTGTTTTGCCTCTTTTTTAAGTAACCAGTGCTTTCTGATGCTGACAATTTAATTGTGTCTCTTATAGCCTCCCATTCTTTATTTATACCAGTTTCTTTTTCGTTTGCCACATTGTCATCTGAATGTTCCAGTACAACTTGAAATGTATACAGATTATATATAAATAAAGAAAAGGCTGATGTTCGGTTTTGGCCCTCAATATAGAATCATCCGAAAGTCAAACTTGGCAAGATCCTGCGTGATCGACTATTCCGATTGAGGTTTTAAGCGGTTTCCCTCAATCCAAGAGCAAATGCCGGTATAGAACCGCAAAAGGTCCGACTTCATATTGCTATTTAACATAAAATTTAAATTCAAAATTCAAACCGGGGCTATTGTACTTTACAGGAACCCGGGGTTCTACTTATAAAGGAAAACCAAAATGGATCGCACACCGCCAACACTTAAATGATGTTCGAAGATCTTTCCATCTATTTATCTACCTAGTAACTAGAATTCGGCTACCAGCCTTTATATCCATGTCATCTCGTATTTAACCAACTCATTACGTGTTGGTTTAGACATTCATTTTAAAAATACAATATTTGTGTTCTTAGATTACGTACAACTCAGGTATATTTATTAAGTTCGGTACGTACGGGGTGAATCATAAATATAGCTATACGTATGATCGCGTTGTGTGATGAAAATATTACCATTACAGGAAATATGAAATTACCGTTGGAAAGGCAATTATTCAAACCTCAAGACGTGGACATGCTGAGATTAGTGATTGAGGAAGAAATTAGAGCTATTCCTTTAACATGTATCATAACGCAATGAATGACTTCCCAAAGCGTTGCCAATTATGCTTGGATGTAAACGGCAAACAGTTTGAAGCAATAAAGTGATTAGCTTAGTGTTGTTGTAAGTGATTTGTGTGTTTTTTGTTCTATTGTTGTAATTTGAAGGATTCCCTTTCCAATGATAACATCATATTCCTTTAATATAATATTTTCGTCACAAAATGCGATCAAACGTATAACCATATTTCTGAATCACACTGTATAAACAATATTGACGTACAAATGTATTACATACAAATAAGGTTTAATTATCTTACTCTTAATTAGGCTTAAAACATTTGACTCATAAAAAACTAATTGCGCAGAACCGAATTACGTATAAAGCAGATTCAGTTGTATGTACAGATTATTTTTCCTGGTCGATTTCGACGTTAACTAAGTGGTAGTTATCGAAGAAGATTACTAAGTATTCAAAACAACTTTTTACTAGAACAACTTTAATAGATGCATTCCATCGGAATTTACTATATATAGATTATTACATAAACTCACCGGTAATTTTTTTTTACAAGTATCACTTCTAACAGAAAAAATAATGATACAATTAGTTCTACCAAGTGACAAAATTAATTTCGTGTTCTATCGTATCTGTTTTTTTTTGTGACGCAAAATCATTTATTTTTAGTTACAACACAATTAATGGATATTTTAACTTCTGGCAGCTACAATTGTAATATTAGAAAATAGGTACAATAATTTCGCTCATACCTGGAGTGAAGGATGTGATGGTGGGGGAAGCTCTAACTCATCAGGCTTTGTAATTGAAACGTGGTAAAATCTTGTCATTACTTGGAAAAAAAAAATAGACAAAGTCATTAACAATAATTATAACAGAGAGGTGGTGCTAATGGTTATCCACTGCCACCTCTGAGTTCCGAGTTCTTGTTTCGGTCACTCCATGTGTTTCGTGGTGGACGAATCGGTGTCGTGCAGGTTTTTCTGAGTTTCTCCCATTTTGCCTGCCACTATCTTTATCCAACCACTTCTCCATACTCATGTCTACTATCTTATTTAATTTTATTTAATTTCATATTATTTCTCCTCAGACGGTGAGACAGAACTGGACAGTCTGCATCCTTGTGTACCACAACAATTCAATAATAGAGGCTTCATCTCAGACTTGGCAATACGCTGGATACGTGTGGAGGAATTATTTAATAATAATATTAATAGTAATAATAAATTATTCTGGTAAAGTTAATGCCATAAGAGGCTCTCTTCCATTCAACCAGAACAAATGTACAAATACATATTTGCAGCATAAATTATATAGCTTCTTCTCCTATCTATCTATCTTCGGGTTTTTACAGCTGCTGCCGTCTTCCAGTGCCAACCCTCCAATGCCTATGATCTCGAGCATCTTCAATGCTTAGGTCTCTTGCTTGCATTACTATCCTCATGCTTTCCTTCATGTTAACTTTGGTCTCCATCTTTTCTTCTTTCTGGTCGGTTGCCATTGATATAGTAATTTCGGCCATCGCTCATCTAAGTAAGTAAGTAAAGTAAAGTGATCCCACAACAGGCCCGGAGGCCCTTTTTCTAGACAATCGGCACTTTACGTCAGCCGGGTTGTCAGCCCTGCGTGACGGCCGCCTTTACCCCCAGAACAAACGTTTGGTACTCATTTCTACTCATTTCCGTTAGAGGCTGAGTCAACCCCAGGGCCATAGTGCCGCCAGAGGGTTTGGGTCAGTTTAAAAATCCTGACCCCAACGGGACTTGAACCCTCGACCCTCCGGCTTATAGCTTAGTGCCTTAACCACTACGCTACAGCTTGCCCCCCATCGCTCATCTTGCATTCTTAAAATATGCTCTAACCATTTTAATATTCCTTCTCCTCAATTCTTTCAATTAGGCTTTCTTCTGGTTACATTATGTTTGTAATTTGCTTATTTGTGACATGTTCTAATTTTGACTTTCTGGCACTTCTTCGTAAATAATCCATGTATAGAGCTATTAGTCTATTCTTGTAAGTACTTATTGATTGTCCATACCCCACTTCCATATATTGAAACATATTCCACCAATGTTTTACCAATATATTTTTTGGTCTTTCCATATATGCTTATCCCACCATATGGAATTTAACAACGATATTTTTTCGCTACTCAATTCAATCTATACTTCTTGTTCCTCCTCCTATATCTTTATTGTCATCCATAATTAATCCCAAATATTTACTTTTTTTCACTTGCTTTATTTGATTTCATTTTTCCAATATTATATTTTCTCTTTCATTGTTATTTATTGCCAAATATTCTCTTTCTTGTAAGTTTACTGTGAGACCCCATTATGCAAATGTGTTTTAGCTTCTTCTTCTTCTTCTTCTTCTCTTCTTCTTCCTCTTCTTCTTCTTCTTCTTCTTCTTAATGTATCCTTTTTTGTCATTGGGATAAGGGTGCCCTCCTATCGGTAAGTTTCTTAACCATGGTAATTTATTTACAATCGTTTGCCAACAGATGTCAGCTACTAACACGTGCCCGGTTTTCCTTCTCAATGAGACAATTTGTTGGTAACTCAGGTATTACTAGAATGAATAAATGTTCGTTAAATTTTGCACTGCGGCAGTTTCATTCAGGCTTGTAGTTCTTTTAAGACCGTAGAAATGTTCAGGCTCGAGAAATCCCTTTGATTTTTCCATCCTAAATAATCATCAACCACGGCCGGGTTTGATCCCGCGACCCTCGGGACTTGAAGCAAGGGATTTAACTGCTAGCCAACACGGGCGACATTAATTACACACACACACACACACACATATATATATATATATATATATTAGAATTAGAATTAGCCCATAATTATCCCATTTCGGACAAGGGCTACCAGCCTTTATATCCATGTCATCTCGTATTTAACCAACTCATTACGTGTTGGTTTAGACATTCATTTTAAAAATACAATATTTGTGTTCTTAGATTACGTACAACTCAGGTATATTTATTAAGTTCGGTACGTACGGGGTGAATCATAAATATAGCTATACGTATGATCGCGTTGTGTGATGAAAATATTACCATTACAGGAAATATGAAATTACCGTTGGAAAGGCAATTATTCAAACCTCAAGACGTGGACATGCTGAGATTAGTGATTGAGGAAGAAATTAGAGCTATTCCTTTAACATGTATCATAACGCAATGAATGACTTCCCAAAGCGTTGCCAATTATGCTTGGATGTAAACGGCAAACAGTTTGAAGCAATAAAGTGATTAGCTTAGTGTTGTTGTAAGTGATTTGTGTTGTTTTGTTCTATTGTTGTAATTTGAAGGATTCCCTTTCCAATGATAACATCATATTTCCTTTAATAATAATATTTTCGTCACAAAATGCGATCAAACGTATAACCATATTTCTGAATCACACTGTATAAACAATATTGACGTACAAATGTATTACATACAAATAAGGTTTAATTATCTTACTCTTAATTAGGCTTAAAACATTTGACTCATAAAAAACTAATTGCGCAGAACCGAATTACGTATAAAGCAGATTCAGTTGTATGTACAGATTATTTTTCCTGGTCGATTTCGACGTTAACTAAGTGGTAGTTATCGAAGAAGATTACTAAGTATTCAAAACAACTTTTTACTAGAACAACTTTAATAGATGCATTCCATCGGAATTTACTATATATAGATTATTACATAAACTCACCGGTAATTTTTTTTTACAAGTATCACTTCTAACAGAAAAAATAATGATACAATTAGTTCTACCAAGTGACAAAATTAATTTCGTGTTCTATCGTATCTGTTTTTTTTTGTGACGCAAAATCATTTATTTTTAGTTACAACACAATTAATGGATATTTTAACTTCTGGCAGCTACAATTGTAATATTAGAAAATAGGTACAATAATTTCGCTCATACATGGAGTGAAGGATGTGATGGTGGGGGAAGCTCTAACTCATCAGGCTTTGTAATTGAAACGTGGTAAAATCTTGTCATTACTTGGAAAAAAAAAATAGACAAAGTCATTAACAATAATTATAACAGAGAGGTGGTGCTAATGGTTATCCACTGCCACCTCTGAGTTCCGAGTTCTTGTTTCGGTCACTCCATGTGTTTCGTGGTGGACGAATCGGTGTCGTGCAGGTTTTTCTGAGTTTCTCTCCCCATTTTGCCTGCCACTATCTTTATCCAACCACTTCTCCATACTCATGTCTACTATCTTATTTAATTTTATTTAATTTCATATTATTTCTCCTCAGACGGTGAGACAGAACTGGACAGTCTGCATCCTTGTGTACCACAACAATTCAATAATAGAGGCTTCATCTCAGACTTGGCAATACGCTGGATACGTGTGGAGGAATTATTTAATAATAATATTAATAGTAATAATAAATTATTCTGGTAAAGTTAATGCCATAAGAGGCTCTCTTCCATTCAACCAGAACAAATGTACAAAATACATATTTGCAGCATAAATTATATAGCTTCTTCTCCTATCTATCTATCTTCGGGTTTTTAACAGCTGCTGCCGTCTTCCAGTGCCAACCCTCCAATGCCTATGATCTCGAGCATCTTCAATGCTTAGGTCTCTTGCTTGCATTACTATCCTCATGCTTTCCTTCATGTTAACTTTGGTCTCCATCTTTTCTTCTTTCTGGTCGGTTGCCATTGATATAGTAATTTCGGCCATCGCTCATCTAAGTAAGTAAGTAAAGTAAAGTGATCCCACAACAGGCCCGGAGGCCCTTTTTCTAGACAATCGGCACTTTACGTCAGCCGGGTTGTCAGCCCTGCGTGACGGCCGCCTTTACCCCCAGAACAAACGTTTGGTACTCATTTCCGTTAGAGGCTGAGTCAACCCCAGGGCCATAGTGCCGCCAGAGGGTTTGGGTCAGTTTAAAAATCCTGACCCCAACGGGACTTGAACCCTCGACCCTCCGGCTTATAGCTTAGTGCCTTAACCACTACGCTACAGCTTGCCCCCCATCGCTCATCTTGCATTCTTAAAATATGCTCTAACCATTTTAATTCCTTCTCCTCAATTCTTTCAATTAGGCTTTCTTCTGGTTACATTATGTTTGTAATTTGCTTATTTGTGACATGTTCTAATTTTGACTTTCTGGCACTTCTTCGTAAATAATCCATGTATAGAGCTATTAGTCTATTCTTGTAAGTACTTATTGATTGTCCATACCCCACTTCCATATATTGAAACATATTCCACCAATGTTTTACCAATATATTTTTTGGTCTTTCCATATATGCTTATCCCACCATATGGAATTTAACAACGATATTTTTTCGCTACTCAATTCAATCTATACTTCTTGTTCCTCCTCCTATATCTTTATTGTCATCCATAATTAATCCCAAATATTTACTTTTTTTCACTTGCTTTATTTGATTTCATTTTTCCAATATTATATTTTCTCTTTCATTGTTATTTATTGCCAAATATTCTCTTTCTTGTAAGTTTACTGTGAGACCCCATTATGCAAATGTGTTTTAGCTTCTTTCTTCTTCTTCTTCTCTCTTCTCTTCTTCTTCTTCTTCTTCTTCTTCTTCTTAATGTATCCTTTTTTGTCATTGGGATAAGGGTGCCCTCCTATCGGTAAGTTTCTTAACCATGGTAATTTATTTACAATCGTTTGCCAACAGATGTCAGCTACTAACACGTGCCCGGTTTTCCTTCTCAATGAGACAATTTGTTGGTAACTCAGGTATTACTAGAATGAATAAATGTTCGTTAAATTTTGCACTGCGGCAGTTTCATTCAGGCTTGTAGTTCTTTTAAGACCGTAGAAATGTTCAGGCTCGAGAAATCCCTTTGATTTTTCCATCCTAAATAATCATCAACCACGGCCGGGTTTGATCCCGCGACCCTCGGGACTTGAAGCAAGGGATTTAACTGCTAGCCAACACGGGCGACATTAATTACACACACACACACACACACATATATATATATATATATTAGAATTAGAATTAGCCCATAATTATCCCATTTCGGACAAGGGCATCCTGCGACTGCAGGGTGGCTTACGTTATATCCCCGGGTTAGCCAATCCCTTGGGACTATCACTTAACTTTGTTATGGATAGCTTCCATCTTTGTCTGTCTTGTGCTATTCTAGTCCACAATGTTCCTAGATGACACTTGAACACTTCAATCCAACGCCTTTTTTTTTTTGTCTTTCCACTTTCCTTTTCCCTAGTCTGGGTTCCCGCACAGTCACTGTATAAGTCCACTTCTTAGGATCCATTCGGAGCATATGACCCCCCCCCATTTCCATTTTAACCCCATTGCTGATGCTGCTACGTCTTTTAGCCTCGTTATTTTATGGATTCCTCGTTCCTGAAGCGGTCCCTTTTTGTGATATTTAATAGTTTCCGCTCCATTTTTCTTGGCAAATCTCTAGCATGCATGTTCCTTTTCTTGATAATGACCATGTCTGCGAGCCGTAAGTTAACACGGGTAGTACACACATGTCCATGACTGCTTTTTAATTTTTAGGCTGATGTATTTTTCTAATAATATAAACTTTAGAGCCCAGAATTTGTTCCATGCTTGTGTGATTCTATTTCATTATATATATATATATATATATATATATATATAATGTGATTCTCCTTTCTATTTCATTTTATATATATATATATATATATATATATATATATATCCACCGCTGTGGTCTCGAGGTAGCGTGCTGCCTTGTCACGCAGCGGGCCAGGGTTCGATCCCGGTCGGGGCAGTTTTTCTGGGTGAGGTTTTTATCGGGGTTTTTCCTCACCTGTAAGACACATGTCAGGAAAACGTTAAGGCCCAAACGGTCCCCGAAATCATATGGCCGTCATCATCATCATCATCATCATCATCATCCTTCACCGGTGTGGAAAGCAACGGGAAGCTACCACACCTACAATTCCCTAGTAAAGCTGCAAAGCATAGCGTGGATATGATATGATTGCAGTGAAAGACCTGCCCTCGGGCAGAATTACTATGGAAGGATATATATATATATATATATATATATATATATATACTCGTTTGGAAGTGTTCAAAGCATTTTGAAAGACGATTTGAACATGCGAATGGAGGACTGGTGACAGGTTCCTGCATCACGACAATGCGCCCGCGCACAAAACAATTTCTGTCCGCCAGTTTTTGGACAAAAATAGGATGAGTACTGTTCCCCATCCAGTCTATTCTCCAGATCTGGCTCCAGCAGACTTTTTCCTGTTCCCACGGCTAAAAATTCGGCTCCGAGGACATCGTTTTGAGGACATTGATGTCATCCAGCGCGAATCGCAGAAGGCATTGGACACATTTAAAGAAGACGACTTCCAGAAGTGCTTCCAGCATTGGCAGAAGCGCTGGGACAAGTGTATCAACTCCCTAGGTGACTACTTCGAGGGTGACAGTGCTGAATAGAAACTTTGAAGTGTTGTGTTGTGTTTGTGGCCTCATTCCGGAAACTTATTGATCACACCTCGTATATATATTGGAGAGGGGTTTATTGTTTGGGCCAAGAGGTAAAGATTGGATCTAGTGACACTAGGAATACTGAAGGAGTTCTCCATGTGTGAGAACTTAGGTTGCTCGGTTGGTATTCGGTAGAGTTGAGGTTCTTATCTCGGGATTCCACGAGGACTTCGTCGGGCAGAATTAATGTACAAAGAATATCTGGTAAAAGTAGTTTATTCTTGACTTTTATAAACTGCAAGTAATTGTATATGTATGAAGTGAATTTATCCAACTTTTTAGAACGTAGTGTTTTGAAGTGACTTGATGAAATTATACACGAGAAGTAAGTTAATGAAATTATCTACGAGAAGTAAGTTAATGAAATTATCTACGAGAAGTAAGTGACGAGGAGAAGCCTCTCTCGCCTATAGGTAAATTAGTTACTCCCACTACCTCGATCACGTGGACCTAAGGTCTGTGCTTAGGCACATATAACGAAACATATAACTGGTTAATGCGCCCTCCTATTTTGATTCCGGGGGTGTTACAAATTTATTATTGGCGATTTACGCCTTCAGAGGTTGGACCTTTTTTCCCCGTGCTGGCTTCACGTACAGTCTAGTCACAAACATTAGCTAGGCTTGGGTTTTTTCTTCTTAGGCTTGGGTTTTTTCCTAGGCTTCCGACGCTAGAAACTTGCCATGTTCCCACACTTTTTGCTAACGATGTTTGTGTCAGGGTAAAACCCCCGCTTGTACATTAGCTAATGGGTTATGGTTATCACGCTAAATCAGTTAACTGGAGGCTTAGAAGATATCTCTACTCAATCTGTCGAGCAAAGGATCATTGTCATTAGTAAGTTATTATCATGTGTCAGCCACTTCCGTCTTCACAAAAGAAAGGTTTACATTACCTGAGTTGTCAGTATTCTTTAATAACTAATAATTTGATTACATTGATGCTGACTTCTTTGGATCATTTTATACGGCCTTTGCTCTTACATAATCAGGTTCCACTCTCTTCCCTGATCAATTTGAATATAAATATGACCTAAGTCCAGTAACTGCTTCATTTAATGATGTTATAATATCATCTGGTTATTATTGCCGATAGGGATTTATTTAGATTTACACAGGAGGCTGGATGAATGAATTGCCACAAATGCCCTATAAACAAATGGAAAAATCAAGGGATTTTTTTATTTGTTTATAATCCTCTCGCGTAATATAATGCTAGTATCATAGCTATAGTGGCCTTTAAAGAAAAAATGGCTATAATATTTTGGTTAGAGCACGTTAACCCTGAGAGTGTTGCCAGCACGTCAATTATGTTCAGATTGTAAACACTGATATGTACCCCTTTTACCTGGGATCGTTCTTTGAGGTTAAATAGACTCACTTTCTGCAATATAGACATACATAAATATTCATTAAGAAAAAAAAAGATACACCCTTAATATATTTGGTGGTCTACTCAAACCATTCATGCTTATACAATTACCATTCAAAACTATTTAGTTGAATACCAGTATAGCATAAATTGCTTCTTCATGTGTAACTGTTTATTTTCAATTTAATTTACACCTTAATATCTACCTACATTATAATGTGCGTCTACAGCTTGGGAATTCATTTGCGATGAACCAGTTTTGTCTACTTCAAACCATATGTCGAATAATACTTCAGTTTTGCTAAATTTAATTTAAATTGAGTCAATAAGACTTATTTACATGGATCTATATCTTTGCGACCAAAATACTAAATATCGCGTTCAAGCAGCTGTGCTATCGTTATAAACAATTATTATTGATAGTATTACATCCTGATATCATATTTTCCCCATAGGTATTGCATACATACGAATTCATCATGATTATTAATCCATGAAATATTCATGATTCTTAATATTTTATTCTCAACATATTTCGGCCCATTTACTTTGCCAAAGCATAGCTGGCTATATCATTGCTCAGCCAAACGACGTTATTTTCCTAAGCGTGCAAAATCATTTCCTTCGAATGCAGAATCGTATAGTATGTCACATTCGCTTCCACCAGCGACCATGACTTCATCTCATCTCATTATTAACATCGAATACAAATTCGCACAAATTGTCACATTCGCTTCCATCAGCGATCATGACCTCATCTCATCTCATTATTAACATCGAATACAAATTCGCACAAATTGTCACATTCGCTTTCACCAGCGACCATGACTTCATCTCATCTCATTATTAACATCGAATACAAATTCGCACAAATTGTCACATTCGCTTCCATCAGCGATCATGACCTCATCTCATCTCATTATTAACATCGAATACAAATTCGCACAAATTGTCACATTCGCTTTCACCAGCGACCATGACTTCATCTCATCTCATTATTAGATAATACGGGATCCCTTGCCCTCAAATATTTTCAACAAAATAGCACGTGTTATACAAACACAGTGACGTGCCGCTTCGGCCCACGTCTACAAATTAAATTCTGTAAATATAATCAACAAATAAATTCCTCACGCTTTATAGGTTCACACCGTCACTCGGCCTTTCAATTAAGGTGCATTGAGCTTCACCCTGTCTCATTAGCTCCTATGTTTACGCTGTCTGATTGTTATTTTAGACAAAAGAATCATAATCATCATGATATTATTCGTATTCAGATTGTTGTACAAGTTTCTTCAATTACCTATATGTATTAAACAATGACAATGGCCTATCTGGGCTCATTTTAACATTTACTGGATTAAGTAGATACTGCAGCTTCCTGCTCGAGCGATTGGGTTAAAACATTTAAAAATATAGATCCATTCTCTATCGATAAGTTCAAATCAACAATTTATTAATCACCCTCAATCTTAGCTGAAAGTGGACATGCATGTGTTATGTATTCACCCTAATTCAATTAATTATATCATATTCATCAATATGGGGGTATTATCATGATTAATATCTAAATTGACATTTCACTTTATTTTTTTTCGCAGTCATTTTGCCCTTTCCTCTCGCGATTAGCGTTTTCATCTAGGCCTATTTAATCACTTTATTAGTGTTATTTATTTTAATTACTGATTATATTTGGTACTTTACCATACAACACTTATTTATTTTTTTTTCACTAATACTTTTCATTTATGTCCTAATCTCAGCTAGTATTGAGTTCGAATCCCGTGAAAACTGGTTCATGCATTTAAGTATAATTTATCAGGTCTTGTTTTTTTTTTTTTTTCGTTTGGGGATTATGTAGAGCTTATATGTTTGTACCTTTTGTATGTTATATCAAAATTTTGTCGGTATATAACCACTTCCTTACCTGGGTACTGCATAATTTCAGCGTTTACATTGACCTTTATCTCATACCTAAAATCACAGTAGTGTCTACCTGTGCACACAATACAATATAGTACAATGCAAGACATACACACATACGTAATATATCCATTCCGTTGTCATTCTTACGTGTAAAAATCTCTCCCTCCTATTTTTCGAGTGTCATTTTCACTGTCCGTCTATCTACCCTTAATACTATTAGTGTCTAATTTCACAGTCTGTTAACTCGCAAAGGCCTCCTGTACTATTATTATATACATGTTTTGCGATACTACGCCCACACGCAAACAAACTCTGAACACTCGCATGGTAATTTATCGGGTCTTTACAGCCTCAATCTTATCCTTAGATTCACATATGATGACTAGACTTTTGTCAAAATTTTTCAAATGATTCTTACTTCTATCATCTATGTTAGTATGCGCCACAGAATTACTAGCGATCTCTGGGTTCCCTAGTATCTCTATACGTGCATATGTTTTGTGATTAGCCGTCGTCCAAGAAACACTCTCCGACGCGTATGATTTATTTTCTGGGGTCCTATCATTTTGACATACACTATTATCTTTCTCTGTAGGAACACGTATTTCATCATTTAGTTTGGCAGTTTGGTTATTCATTTTCTGCACTATATCAATGCCTAACTCATTAAATCTAGGCTCTACTATCATTTCGATCAATTCAGAGCGTTTATCCTGCTCTGCAATTTTCTGAGCTACTTGGGGCTTTAGTGTTTCTTGTTCGTGGGCTGGCTTTTGTACAAATAGACACATATAATTTACCCTTTTGTCCGAGTTCTCTACACTACAGAGCACATTCTTGTCGACTCGTTTTATTTCCCCTTGTAATTCCTCCTGTTTCTCCCCTAAGTTAGTTTGTAACGTTGTTATACTATTGTTCATCCCTGTTCTCATTTGACTTATTACCCTGTTTTCTGTTTTCTCTAAGTCTTTAATACGTTTTTGTTCCGTTTTATTTATCTTTAGTTCTACACACGCTGACGATTCATTTATTTTCGCTTCTAGCATCTCTCTATCTTTTCTCATCTCATCCCTTAATGTTTCTTTCAACGTAAATACATCCTTTTCCCTGCTTATCTCCATCTGTCCTCTCCAAGTTTCAAGTTCCCGTTTCATATTCCCCTGCATTGCCTCTAAATCCATTTTCCTATTTCTATCTATCGTCTCTAAATCCATTTTCCTACTTCTATCTATCGTCTCTAAATCCATTTTCCTACTTCTATCCATCTCCTCTATTCTCGACATTAGCATTTCCATGTATTTCATGGTGTCGGTGCTTGGATTTCCCTTGTCCTCTACTTCCCCTCTAGCTTCTACTCTTGCGTTGTTTTCATTACTTTCCCCTGTGCTCTGCTCTAAGTTCTCTCTGCCATCTTCGTTGTCCTCTCCCATCCTTACGATTTCGTTCTCTCCTTCAATCAGTTGCCCACAAGCCTTCTCCCTAATCTCTTCGTGTTTCCTATCCATTTTTTTTATCTTTATTTGCCTGCCTCTTTCTATTCCTACTTCTTAACAACATAAATACACACAGATATATTCTCCGTTAAATCACTGTAATATTTTGATTTCTTATATAGGTAAAAAGTAAAAAAAATGCTTATTCTGTTGTTGTGTCACTTACTGCTTCCTTCCTTCAGTTGCTGTCTGTCTGCTTGTTGCCATCATATTCTCTGTCCTGGTTGCCTCGTGGTCGTGGGACTTAGTCGTTCTTCGCCGTTGATTTCTATTCGTGTGTTACTTTACGACCTATTCTGCCCGCACGTTAGGGAGCCAATATGGAGCAAGGGGTTTATCGTTGGGCCAAGAGGTAAAGATTGGATCTAGTGACACTAGGAATACTGAAGGAGTTCTCCATGTGTGAGAACTTAGGTTGCTCGGTTGGTATTCGGTAGAGTTGAGGTTCTTATCTCGGGATTCCACGAGGACTTCGTCGGGCAGAATTAATGTACAAAGAATATCTGGTAAAAGTAGTTTATTCTTGACTTTTATAAACTGCAAGTAATTGTATATGTATGAAGTGAATTTATCCAACTTTTTAGAACGTAGTGTTTTGAAGTGACTTGATGAAATTAATACACGAGAAGTAAGTTAATGAAATTATCTACGAGAAGTAAGTTAATGAAATTATCTACGAGAAGTAAGTGACGAGGAGAAGCCTCTCTCGCCTATAGGTAAATTAGTTACTCCCACTACCTCGATCACGTGGACCTAAGGTCTGTGCTTAGGCACATATAACGAAACATATAACTGGTTAATGCGCCCTCCTATTTTGATTCCGGGGGTGTTACAAATTTATTATTGGCGATTTACGCCTTCAGAGGTTGGACCTTTTTTCCCCGTGCTGGCTTCACGTACAGTCTAGTCACAAACATTAGCTAGGCTTGGGTTTTTTCTTCTTAGGCTTGGGTTTTTTCCTAGGCTTCCGACGCTAGAAACTTGCCATGTTCCCACACTTTTTGCTAACGATGTTTGTGTCAGGGTAAAACCCCCGCTTGTACATTAGCTAATGGGTTATGGTTATCACGCTAAATCAGTTAACTGGAGGCTTAGAAGATATCTCTACTCAATCTGTCGAGCAAAGGATCATTGTCATTAGTAAGTTATTATCATGTGTCAGCCACTTCCGTCTTCACAAAAGAAAGGTTTACATTACCTGAGTTGTCAGTATTCTTTAATAACTAATAATTTGATTACATTGATGCTGACTTCTTTGGATCATTTTATACGGCCTTTGCTCTTACATAATCAGGTTCCACTCTCTTCCCTGATCAATTTGAATATAAATATGACCTAAGTCCAGTAACTGCTTCATTTAATGATGTTATAATATCATCTGGTTATTATTGCCGATAGGGATTTATTTAGATTTACACAGGAGGCTGGATGAATGAATTGCCACAATATATATATATATATAAATTGTAGAGTAGACTTCATACACGTACAACATTTTATACGATAAACTTAATAATATAATAATAATAATAATATCATCATCATCATCACTCCAGGGATTAGGCAATTGCCCGTTCCGACTTCATATTGCATCAGCCCAACGTCTTCTAGGTCTTCCAACATCACGCCTTCCTCTTGCTTGATAATTTCTGGCTAACAATGGATATCTCTCCTTACTCATTCCATCCATGTGATCAATCCATTTCTGTCTGTAATTCGTGACTTTATCCAATAAAGGCTGTACTTTCAATTCTTCTCTTATATCCTCATTCCCTATTCTATCAAGTCTTGTATATCCTTTTACTTTAATAATAATAATAATAATAATAATAATAATAATAAATTATTATAAATTAAACGGCAAAATTCTAATAATACATGTACATTACCTTATACGTGAAGGTAATGACCACGCCAAAGTCAAAGGAAATGTAAATTTGAATTACTTTTAAATTATTCTACCA
This sequence comes from Diploptera punctata, assembly GCA_030220185.1. Taxonomy (NCBI): domain Eukaryota; kingdom Metazoa; phylum Arthropoda; class Insecta; order Blattodea; family Blaberidae; genus Diploptera; species Diploptera punctata. The sequence goes on along the minus strand of JASPKZ010007552.1, from coordinate 922,349 downwards.
TTTCCTAGCTCCCGTTTTCTTGTGATACGTAACTCCAGTTGCGAGAATTGGAAATGGTAGGTCTCATTGATGTGGAGTGATGAGTTGTTCTATGTTGCGGTATATAAGTAAGAAATTGTTGTGTGATCATGTGTTTGTATTATGTTTGGAGGATAGATACTAGAAACGAGAGGCTAAATAATTTGGATTTGAAATATGTAGAATCCTAAAAAATACGAGACAGTGTAATTTTCTTCTAACCGTGAAAAATTCGTGAAAAGGTGAAGAAATGTGATCATATTTGCGACATTAAACAAGTTGCAGTTTGTCTGACAATCAATCAATTATGTCGTTTAGTAGAACGTCGTAATAGTCAAAATGCGACATCATTAAGCTAGGGAGTAAATACTTTGAAAGAGTTGTTTACTTTACTGTAACACTAACTCAACCAAATATCTCTCTGTGGCCAAGAATTGAAAATTTAGGTCACATACTTACTTTTTTGACCACACGAGAATAATGAGGGTCTCCGTGGATTAACTGAATACCAGGGCTACCTCCCAGACAACTTAAAGTTTGAGACAAGACAGGCCATTAGCCTAGATTCATACTAAACAAAACGAATGTAATATAGGTATTTGCGTTGAGAAGATTATGCTCGGGTACTATTTAACCCTTAAAGTTTTCAGATATTTGTCTTACAGGTGAAGAAAAATCCAGAAAAATCTCACTCTGGAAACTTGTGAAGATCGATTTTGAATTCGCTACATAAGCGGCAACGACGCTACCTCGAGAACACAGCAGTGGGCTTAACACAAATATTTACAGTAAAAATGAGAACACTTAACGAAATATGAATTAAAACCACCTGGTTGTATTTGGAAGAACTTCAAAATGTCAACACATTTTGGTGAAATGTTTAAGTTTGTTGAGAGAAGAGTAAGGGGTAATAACCACGTGATTGGCTGCCTTACATGACGCTATGAAATCGAATTGATAAACTGTCATATATGAAAGCATTGACATGAAAACTCAGACACAGTGCTGAACCTGTTAAGAAATAAAAATATGCATGAAGTCTCCTAATAAAAAATACTCATGTTATGGAATTACATACATACATACATCATCATCATCATCATCATCATCGTCCTTTCAAGTATTAGGCCCAGTGGCCCGTTACGGTCTCCCGCCATCTCCGAAAAGGTCAACCCACAGATCTTCTGCATATAACATGGAGGGAAGCGACAAGTGGAGACAAGCAGAAAATGATGTTTCCAGTTCAAGACTCCTGAAAACTCTGGTATCCAGAACATAATTAAAAAGTTTACGATTAGTTAGTATATAATCTAACATACATACATAAGGACTTTATTAAACTAAAAGTAAGATACATACAATGTTATTTACAAATATGGATCGCACGGACAATAAGCCGTACGTGCTGTTGTCAGTCCGTTACAATAAGTTGATGTTTGGTAATAATATATTTAAAACAAAACAAAAAAGAAAACACAATAATATTACAACTAGATATCAATACAATTACATTATACATTAACTTAGTTATGTAGAATTATTAAGAATTAATGGTACTGCAATTTGTTAACATATTTATCATCATCATCGTCCTTTCAAGTATTAGGCCCAGTGGCCCGTTACGGTCTCCCGCCATCTCCGAAAAGGTCAACCCACAGATCTTCTGCCTCGAGGAATGTAGTGAAGAATTTGTTTTGGTATTCTGTGACGATCCATGCGCTGAATATGGGCTAGCCAATTGTTTCTATATTCTTGGAGGTATTCAGATATAGGTACGATGTTTAACTCTCTGGCTATTGTTGAATTTCTTTGGTAGTCTAGAAGGCTATAACCTGCAGTTCGTCGCAGAAATTTCATCTCCGTGGCTGTAATATGACGATCATCCTGAGTTCTGATGGTCCAAGCTTCACTGCCATAACAGATTATGGGTCTAGCGAGAATTTTATAGATTTTCATTCTTGTGTGTCTCTGCACTTTTGATGGTTTAAATCTTGGTTGATAATTCTTAAAGCTTTATTATAGTTTTGTATTTTAAAGGATATATCACATTCCTCATTATAAGTTAGATTATATCCTAAGTATTTAAACGAATTAACTTGCTCTAATATTGAATTCTGAATACAAATTTTACTTCTTACTGGGAATTTCCCTTGAAAGGCCATAACTTTAGATTTTGTTGTTGATATTTCCATGTTAAATCGTTGGGCTATTATATTAAGATGATGAGTGGAATATTGTAATTCATCTTCATTATTTCCGAAAAGAGTCTGATCATCTACATATAAGAGTGTGTCTAAAATTGTGTGTCTTGAGAGAGGAATATTACCATGAACTGTCAATCTCCAGTGTCTGATGATAGCATTAATGTATAAATTAAATAGAAGTGGTGATACAGGCCATTCTTGTCTGACTCCGCAATTTATATGTTTCCAATCTGACAATTCTGTTCCTATTTGTACTGCTATGATGTTATTTTTATGCAGATTAAAAATTGTTTGGATCAGTTGATTTGGTGTTCCATCATCAGTTAAGATATCTAAAAGTTTTTGTCTGTCAACTCGATCAAATTCTTTGATAAAATCCATAAATGCTATATGTAGTTCTTTATTGAATTCTTTGTGCTTTTCGATAAGAAGTTTTAAGGTGAAATAACCATCGGCACAGGATCTTCCTTACGAAATCCATTTTGTTCTTCCCCTAATAAGTTTTAATAGTGTTTTTGTAATTTAGAAGCTAGAAATTTTGTAAAAACTTTATATCCACTGTTGAGAAGGCTAATACCTCGATAATTATTACAATCTTTGAGGTTACCTTTTTTAAAAATTGGTATGATAATGGCTTTCTGCCAAGATGAAGGTAGGTCTTCTCCCAAGATTATTTTGTTTAGTAAGTGCAGACATTTTTGTTTAAGAGTTTTGTCAGAATATTTAAACAATTCTCTATGAAGTTCATCCTCACCAGGTGCTTTATTATTTTTACACGACTCTAAAAGCTGGGTCAAGTTCTGCTTCAGGGATATATAGAAATTCATCGTTCTGAGATATGGGTAAATCAAAATTAGTCTGGGAGAATGGACCATAAATTTTGAAAAATATCCAACCCAAATGGTTTTATCACTCAAATTTAATTTTACAGTCTCTTTACACTCTTGGCTAAGATTATTTAAAACTTTGTACGTTTTTGGGTATTATTTATTATTTATTCCTGAATAAGTGTTGTTCTTATTTTCCGCGTTTTGTCCAGAAATCTACCCAGGTTTATCCAATTTTCTGGGTTTACCAGTAACTCGTAGCATGCCAATTTTTCACGATTTGAATTTAGAAATATTTCCGGTAATAACTGATGCCTCCAATATTCTAAACCATTACATGGTCCTAAAAGATGTGTCTAGTCTTCAAAGCTCCCGCACATTTTACATATTCGCAAATCGTGATCGTCGCTAATTTATACAAAAAATCCATGCCCCTAACCTGAACTATGATCTCACTTTAAATCCTACATTGAGTATATATGATTATTTTCCCCAAACTTGTTTTAGGTCTCTTTGTAAAAACAGTGATCGTTTTCCCGCAGATTCGGCCAAAATACTTTATCGGTTTATATCTAAGTACCTCCTTCCTATATTTCTCCACACATGCTTGCGATTTTCAGTCCCTTTTTCCCATACCAACCCATCCCTATCTTTTGGAGTTCTCTTTTAACCTTGTCTGCCCAGAATTTCCCATTTACGTTCCTAATTTGGTGGAATTATTATGTCATTTCTATTAATAATATTTGCCATGATATTTTCATAACCAACTAACTCAGTCGCGCTATCGAACCTGTAGTTTTATGGCCGCTTGGACATAAGCTCTCCATACATCTCTATCCTAAACTAATGTTTTCCAACCATAGTCTGTATAATCTATTTCCCTCATATCATGCCTAATGTTATTTTCCCACATCATTCTTGGCCTATCTACTGGGCGCTTTCCCTCTGGTTTTCCTACAAGGCGTTTCCATGCTGCACTTTCATTTCCCATTCCTGCCACATGTCCTGCCTATCACAGTCACGAGACTTAATTGTTCTTATTTTGTTTTCCCATAAAGATCACATAGCTCAATGTTTTAACAATCTTCTCCATTCGCCTGTCTGTTCTTCTCTGTTTGGACCAATTTTTTTTTCTAAGAACTTTATTGTCAAATGTTCGTAATCATTTCTTCTCCCTTAAAATAAAGTCCATATAATATAACTGCGAGAATAACAGTCTTTTGTATGATCGGTTTTTATGCTTTTTTAGAGACGTTGGGACGAAAAGAGTCCCTGTGATGCATGATATTATAAATATCGTGCGTTCCCAGATTAAACCTATGTATAATTTTTTTGTGAACCTCATTCCTGTTTGCAATTGTTTTTTCTAGGTATTTGAATCAGCCACTTCTTCAAAATTTCCTTCATTATTCATTAACTATCCATTTCCATTATAGGCTATAATGTATTTCTAAGTGTGATTATATATATTTATTTGTGTTCGTGATTATTTCTAGTCTCAATTTTTAAGTGGTAATGAATAGTGTGCGTGCATACTGGCTCTCAGTATGTCATCCCTATCGCCTGACAAACCTAAATCATCAGTATAAAGTAACAATTTATTAACAACATTGAATTTAGGGCCTTCTTCAACCTCTAAAGTGTTGGTGAAATGCTATAGTAGAAGAGACAGTGCATCTCCTTGGTTTAACCCATTGTGAATTGAATAAAAAAATTACGTATATACATAGTCATAAAAAGCTCCATTTTCTAGCAATTTCATGAGAATAAAAGGATATGATGTGCGACACAGAGATAGAAATCAGAGAAGACTGCAGTTGAATTAACAGCCACGCTGGTGACAAATGAGAACCGCTTCTGGAAACAAAGCAAATGGAAAACGTATTTCTGCAGGAGTCATTTACAGAAAAAAAAAAGTTGAAATGTTAAAATACTTTTGACATGCTCTCTCTTTCTCTCGTTCTCTACGTATAAATGTCACAGGTCACTCACTATTTGTACCGTACAAATATGTCTAATGCCAGTATAAAAGAGGTTAAATACATTTAAGTTAATACAGGGTGATCAATAAGTATTATGGACTTCTAGGAGTTGTAGAGGGGATTTAATAGGTAAAGTTTTGATATGGAACCCATGTCCGGAAACGTACCATTTCGATGTAAAATAAGTTTGAAGATCGAAACACGAAACAGTGGGCTGATATCGTGTGTCTTGTGCTTCAGAATAAGTATTACAGACTTATGGGGGTTATACTAAACCTGTCGAGTCAGAGGAAGATCTTCTTGCATGAATTCGGGCGACAGCAGAAATTATTGAGCACACATCAGGTCTTGTGTGGTGCGTACACACTTCGACAAAAAAAATGATTCATCTCTTGAACGCACATTTCTTCTAAGTCATACTCGGCACAGCGCTGGGTTCAAACTAGGAAACTAGTCATAATTGTGCAGTCCCTGAGGTACTGTGTTATGTGGCATGAACTGAAGACTCTTCTACGTGTCCCGATAGCTCAGCGGTAAAGCACGCGATCCCTGTTTCTGTTAATGAAGATCGCAGCTTCGCGTCTTCAATTACGCAGTTTTTTCGTGATATTTGTATGAAAACGTTATATGAATTAAATACATTTTGTTTCGACATTTGAATTAATCTATACTTTTTAAGTTCATAATTTTTTATACCGTTGAGGTTATAACAATGTTAAATTATATATTTTTATACGCTTTATATTAACTTGACCTGTATCTGTCTATCTGACGGGCCTGTATCTATGTAACGGAATCTTTGAACACGATTTTCACCCACATAAAAACATTAGATCGACTTGAAACTTTGTATACTAGTAAAAGACTCATGGCAATACAACAATTTCATTATTGTTTTTAAATCCTGGCCAGAATCGTCAGAAAAAATAAATAAAAACAGGTGTAATAGGTTGCGAACTTATCGACTTTTTAGTCAATCGTTGTAAGAGCTCAGTTAGTAGAGCGGTGGACTATAGTGGTATATAATGTCAGCAATCAATAGGTCGCTGGTTCAAATCCTCGCCGGAGGTTTTCTTTTTTTAGAAAAGTATTAAGCAATTAAATATTCATGGGATTCCGGTTTATGACAATCAACTAAACTAAAAATAAAAAAAAATAATAGTTTAAAAACTGAAACAACACGCTTTATTAGATAACCAAACTAAAAAAAAATAAATAATAGTTTAAAAAACTAAAACAACACCCTTTATTAGAAAACCGAACAAAAAATAAAAACAATAATTTTAATTTCCAACACGCTTGGGGAAAGAAATTAGTGGTCAACAAAAAAATCATCTCTAACACATCTAGAATAAAACTAGAGTTATCTACAAAAAACATAATTTTACCATCAAAAGCGTTGGGTGCTTTTTATGGTTTTTACGTTTTCTTCTTAGAGACTTTACTTTTACCAATATCTGTTTATTATCAAATATAAGTATTAATTGATATAGAGCACCCCACGCTTTTGATATTAAAATTACTGTTTTTGTAGATAACTCTAGTTTTATTCTAGATGTGTTGGAGATTATTTTTTTGTTGACCACTTTAATTTTATCCCAAGCGTTTTGGAAAATAAAATTATTTTTCATTTTTTAGTTCGGTTTTCTAATAAAGCGTGTTGTTTTAGTTTGTTTGAACTACTATTTATTTTTACCTTGTATACTGCCGTCTTCCTCAACTATCTAAAATTTTCGTTGATTTCACTCTAGGCCTTTCGATGCATGCTTCATCTTTTGGATTTGGTGTAATAGTATTGAATTTACTGTATGTCTAATAGAGGGTTTTGCTTATTAGTCACATTTTCGTTGAGAATGTATGTATTCTTGGCCTTCTTGATAATTTCGATTTCTTGTAAAATGTTAATTTTGTGTCTGTTGTTTCTCTGTGTATATTTTACATTGTATTATCGATATCGTTGAAACTGTGGCCGCTTTCTGAAATATGTTTAGCGAAATTTGATTTCATTGTTAAAGGAGAAGGCAAATCAAATTTCGCTGTTCACCAGGTTGAATCCAATCGAAAATGTATGGGCTAAGATGAAAATAGAGATGAACTCTAATTGGCCTGCAGATGCACAAAAAACGAAAGATGGCTTATGGGCACAAATTCAAGACGCCTGGGATGCTCTAGCCGATCGTCCACGTGCCTCTAGAAATTTGATTGCATCAATGTCCCGCAGATTGAGGGCGGCAATAGATGCTGAGGATTCATACACCCGATATTGATTTTGTTTTTGTTAAAGTTTCATTTTAGAAGATATTATTTTCTTTCTTCATTTAATTATTAGAAGGTTTTCATTTATGTGTTTTGTGTGTGCATTAAAGCCATAAAACTCAAATATAAAATTAAATATGAAACTATATTACAGGCGAAATGCTATCCTAACATTCAGTAAAAAAAATATAAATAAAACGGGAATCGAACCCGTCAGGTCACGAATGCAGATGTTGTGTGTTAAACCTCTCGACCACGGAAACACACAAAGGCAAGCTCTCTCTTTTATGTTACTTGAGTGTGTACTACGTTAACTAGCAAACACCACAGTACAATTACTGAAAACGTGTTAATGTGAATAAGGCTTCTGCGAGTGCTCACGAAGTTCCCCCGATAGAATCAAGAGATGACTTTTTTTTTTTTGTCTAAGGGTGTACATTAAAACATGCGTCACAGGTACACTTTGTGTACCGAACAACAGGGTCCCCACACGGAACCACACTTGTAATACAGCCCCTAGAAGTTTACAATACTTATTCTGAAACACAAGAGAAGCGATATCAGCTCATTGCGTTCCGATCTTGTAACCTATTTTACATCGAAATTACATGTTTACGGACAAGGGTTCCTTATCAAAACTTTATTCACTAAGTCCCTCTACACTTCTGGAAGTCTGTATTATTTAGTGTGAATCAACCTGTATAATAATTATTATCGGCCTCTTTGGTCTAGTGGTTACGTTCATTACACACTCGTCCCGAGGGTCGTCGTTTCAATCACGGCCGGGATCGATTGTTGTTTTATGAATGTGAAATCCAAGGGACATGGACAGTGATAACACAACAAACTGCCAAGATACAAGCTGCTAAAATGAGGTTCCTCAGACCAATAGGAGGATATCAAAGAACAGACAAAAACATAACACAGAAATAAGACAACTAAAAATAGAGGAATTAAACTCAACAATAGAGAAATACAGAACAATTTGGAAAGAACACTTAGCAAGGATGACTGAGAATAGAATACCAAAAGCAGCACACAATTATTCACCACGAGGAAGAATAAGTTTGGGAAGACCGAGGAAAAGATTGAAAGAGCAGCAATTTGGAACCGGAACAGGCTAGTAAATAAGCCTAAATCGTGAAGAAGAAGAAGAAATCCAAGGGAAAAGCCTTCCGACAGGAATTTCAAGTCCCCCGGCTTCATACAGAGCCTCAGGCCTAATTTAGAGCTTCTGAACAAAGTTTAATCGGCCATTCCCATTCAAATAATACCTTACAAATTAATAAACTCAAACGCTTTAACTAAAAAATGCAAATAAATATGTCATCATCAACAACAAGAAGGATTAAGCCCAATGATCTGTTCCGATATCATTATAGGTCGAATTGGTCCTTCTATCTCTTGAATGGTCTTCCCAACATTCTTCTCCCTTTTGGTTTATAATTATACATTCTTCTTGGTATGCGCTGTTCATTCGTAATACGTGCTGAAAATAAGCATTTTGATAATATTCTATTCTTTCACAGAGATTAAATATATTAAGATCTATTCTTATATCTTCGTTTTTCTTTTTATCGGTCCTTTGGTATCCTGCTATTGCTCTCAACATCTTCATTTCAGCAGCTTCGATTTGTTTACTATCTGCCTTTGCTAATGTCCAGGTTTCACATCCATAGATAAGAGATGGAACTGCCAATACTTTGTAAAATTTCAAAGTTGTTTCTTTTCTAGTCTTATTCAATAGCAAATAAATGTATAGAACTATTAATTACTAACTGTAAATAATTCTTTCAGTCGTTTTTTATTAACAAAAGTTAGTAAACGGTTGATTCTCCACGGATGTGGAATTGGAAATCATCAGGCTGGCTATAACCTCCGGCCGGGAAAAGTTTTATGGGTGGGATATGTTTCAGGATTTTTCTTGACCTGTAAGACAACTGTGGATTAATTTTATGACGCAAATATTCCAGGAACACCATTTGGCCATTATAATCATCATATTATTGTTGCCTTGTTTAGTACGAATGAATGAAGGTGATTCTTATCATAAATGGTTTCTGTTGTCAAGGAAGTAGCCCCATATTAAGGTGATCGCCCATTCAGGGAGATCCTACATGTTGTGTGGTCAAGTAAGTATGTATGTGTTACGAACTCTAAACATCTTCTTCGCACTGGTAGATCCGGTTTCATTGGACAAGTAAAAGTATCCAAAAGGAAGATGTTAAACAAACAAGGGAACTGTCAACCATTGCATACCAAATCTTACCTTGAAATTTCTCCCAGGGAAGCATCTTCATGTACCAAGGCCGGCCTAAAATGTATCTGCAGTTTTTAACTACAGGGCACTAAACTTCAGCGCCGAATGTCTCATTTAAACTCACTTGATGGCTAACCCTACTACCTGTTGTCCGCGCTGTACCCATTCTAAGTCAAACTGGAAGTCCATCTCCTACGCACATCGGATTCCATTGCTGGATTTTGACTTAGATTTCTGTGTTTTACAGTTAAAAACGGCAGATATTTTTTTTTGGACACTGGCTTAGTATATCACAACGCTTCTCTAGAAGAAATTTAAAGGTTGGTATCAGGATGCAAATTTTGACCGTTTCCTTTTGAGAAAAATAAAGAGAATAGAAGAAAATTAATAAATGTTGAACTAGTTTATTACCATTTTTACACGCTTTATATTAGCTTGACTTGTATCTATCTATATATCTATCTATCTATTTATCTATCTATCTATCTATCTATCTATCTATCTATGTAACTGAATCTTTCAACGCGTTTTTCACCCACTTAAAATAATTTAATCGACTTGAAATTTTGTATACTTGTAAAGGACCCGTGACATTACAATAATTTCATATTTATTTTCTAAAATCCTGGCCAGAATCATCAGAAAATAAAAAAAGTGTCTTTATATTTATGTAACGGAATATTTGGACACGATTTTCACCCACTTAGAAACATAGGATAGACTTGAAACTTTGTATACTTGTTAAGGACCGTGGCAATACAAAAATTTCATATTCATTTTCTAAAATCCTGGCCAGAATCATCAGAAAATCAAGAAAAGTGTCTTTGTATTTTATGTAACGGAATCTTTGAACACGATTTTCACCAACTTAGAGACATTGGATCAACTTGAATCTTTGTATACTTGTGAAGAACCCGTAACAATACAATAATTTCATATTCAATTTCTAAAATCCTGGCCAGATTCATCATAAAATCGAAAAAAGTGTTTTGTATTTCTGTAACGGAATCTTTGAACACGATTTTCACCCACTTAGAAACATTGGATCGACTTGAAACTTTGTATACTTGTAAAGGACCCGTGACACTACAATAATTTCATATTTTATTTCTAGATTCGTAGCCAGAATCATCAGAAAATAAAAAAAAATAAAACTGGTAAAATAGGTTACGGACTTGTCGACTTTTTAGTCAATTGTTGTAAGAGCTCAGTTGGTAGAGCGGTGAAGTAGTGGTATACAATTTCAGTAACCCATACGTCGCTGGTTCGAATACGACTGTGGAGGATTTTTTTTTAGAAGAGTAATAATTTTAGCTCATTTTACAATAGTATGAAATTTAAAGATATTTACATTCTTATCTTATTCTGTAAAATATTAAAACTAAAAAAATAAAAAAATAAAAAATAGTTTTAAAAAACTAAAACAGCACGCTTTATTAGAAAACCGAACTCAAAAATGAAAAATAATTTTAATTTCCAACACGCTTGGGATAAATTTAAAGTGGTCAACAAAAAAATCATCTCCAGCACATCTAGAATAAAACTAGAATTATCAACAAAAATAAAATAATTTTACCATCAAAAGCGTGGGGTGCTTTTTATGATTTTTACATGTTCTTCTTAGAGACATTACTTTTACCAATATCTGTTTATTATCAAATATATTAATTGATATAGAGCACCCCACGCTTTTGATGGTAAAATTATTTTATTTTTGTTGATAATTCTAGTTTTATTCTAGATGTGTTGGAGATGATTTTTTTGTTGACCACTTTAAATTTATCCCAAGCGTGTTGAAAATTAAAATTATTTTTCATTTTTGAGTTCGGTTTTCTAATAAAGCGTGCTGTTTTAGTTTTTTAAAACTATTATTTATTTTTACAAGCTTTATATAGCTTGACCTGTATCTATCTATGTAACGGAATTTTTCAACGCGATTTTCACCCTCTTGAAATCATTGGATCGACTTGAAGCTTTATATACTTGTAAAGGACCAATGACAATACAATAATTTCATAATTTCTTTCAAAAATCCTGGCCAGAATAATCAGAAAATCAAAAAATAGAAACCGGTATAATACGTTGCGGACTTATCAACTTTTTAATCAACTTTTATAAGATCTCAGTTCGTAGGGCGGTAGACTGTAATTGTGTATAATTTCAGTAATCCTTAGGTCGCTGGTTCAAATCCGGCCTGGAGGATTTTTTTTAGAAGAATATTACATTTAGCTCATACTACAATAGTATTTAATTTTTATTTTACTCTGTAAAATATTAAAACTAAAAAAATGAAAAATAAATAATAGTTTTAAATAACTAAAACAACACGCATTATTAGAAAACCGAACTAAAAAATTGAAAAATAATTTTAATTTCGAACACGCTTGGGATAAAATTAATGTGGTCAACAAACAAATAATCTCCAACACATTTAGAATAAAACTAGAGTTAAATACAAAAAAAAATTACCATGAAAAGCGTGGGGTGCTTTTTATAGTTTTTACATTTTCTTCTTAGAGGCTGTACTTTTACCAATATCTTTTCATTATCAAATATATTAATTGATATAGAGCACCCCACGCTTTTGATGGTAATTTGTTTTTGTAGATAACTCTAGTTTTGTTCTAAATGTGTTGGAGATTATTTGTTTGTTGACCACTTTAATTTTATCCCAAGCGTGTTGGAAATTAAAATTATTTTTCATTTTTTAGTTCGGTTTTCTAATAAAGCGTGTTGTTTTAGTTTTTTAAAACGATTATTTATTTTTCATTTTTTAGTTCGGTTTTCTAATAAAGCGTGTTGTTTTAGTTTTTTTAAACTATTATTTATTTAGTTAGAGTATGTTGGGTACGGACGTAAATTTGAAGCAATGAGCTATCTACTTGACATCTGCAGGGGAATAAGCATACGTTCCTGAAGTTTCAAGCCTTGCCCCACCAGTAGGATAATATAATTATTAATACAATATAGAAGCCTGGAATGGTTAGTCCACTATTGTGGTCTATGTGTAATACTTGGAAAACACAGCGTCTCTTCAATATGCTGTAGGTTTGGCTTTTATAATTTGTTCACAATCCACGAGAATATGTTTTCCGGAAACTGTGTATACTTTTGTTTACCTAAGTTTTCATAGAGGTAGTCTGACGTATTGAGAATCTGAGAATAAAGAACATTTTGAATACCTGTTTATTGGAATTTAATTAGCAGAAATGCTAGTCACAGAGCCAAGTGCTTTAGAAGTTGAAATGGCGATTGAAAAATTGAAGATGTATAAAGCATCAGGTTCAGATGAGATCCCAGCAGAACTGATAAAATCAGGGGGAGAAAAATTGATGGACAAGATGGTTGCTTAGTATGATTTGGGAAAAAGAATCTCATCCAGATGAATGGAAGGAATCAATTATTGTACCAATTTATAAGAAAGGAGATAAAACTGATTGCAACAACTACAGGGGCATGTCATTACTTTCAACTTCGTACAAAATTCTAATAAATATATTAGTAAGCAGACTTACTCCCTATACTCATGACATTCTAGGAGATCATCAATGTGCATTTAGAAGAAACAGGTCTACAACAGATCAGATTTTTAGTATAAAACAGATTTTAGAAAAGAAATGGAAATATAATGGCAAAGTACATCAACTGTATGTAGACTTCAAAAAAGCATATGATTCAATTAAGAGGGAGAAGTTATATAGTATCCTGCTGGAGTTCGGAATTCCTAAAAAGTTAGTTAGACTTATACGAATGTGTCTAAATGGCACAAAGAGTAGGGTGCGTGTAGGCAAACAGTTTTCGGACACTTTTGAAATCCAGAATGGGTTGAAGCAAGGAGATGCACTATCTCCTCTACTATTTCATTTTGTACTAGTGCATGCCATTAAATCTTTAGAGAATGAGGAAGGCTTACAACTGAATGGTATTAATAAGCTGTTAGTTTATGCTGATGATGTAGTACTATTGGCCGACAGCGAGGGGATACTAAAGGCCAACACGCAGACACTATTGAGTAACACTAAGAAATTAGGACTGGAAGTAAATATCAATAAAACTAAATATATGGTCACACGTAGAAATACATTATATAATGGAAATGGACAGCTAATGACAAATGAGGAAAATTTTGAGGAAGTGGCTGAATTCAAATACCTAGGAACAATAATCACAAATAGGAATGAGATGCACAAAGAAATTAAACATAGGCTCAATTCTGGAAATGCGTGCTATTATGCATTGCAGAGACTCTTGATGTCCCAACTCCTTTCAAAAAACGTTAAACTGAAAATATATAAAACTATTATTCTACCAGTTATATTATATGGGTGCGAAACATGGACTCTTACTTTAAGAGAGGAAAGGAGATTACAAGTATTTGAGAATAAAGTACTTAGGAAAATTTTTGGACCAAAGAGAGATGAACAGACAGGTGAATGGAGAAGATTACATAACAATGAACTACATGGTCTTTACAGGAAGCCAGATATAATAAGAACAGTAAAGTCTCGTAGACTGCGATGGGCAGGACATGTTGCACGTATGGGGAATGAAAGACTTGCATGGAAACTTCTTGTAGGAAAGCGAGAGGGAAAACGACCAGTTGGTAGACCAAGAATGAGGTGTGAGAATAACATTAACTATGATTTGAGGGAAGTAGATTATACGGGGGATGATTGGAAAGCATTAGCTCAGGATAGGGATGTATGGAGAGCTTATGTCCGTGCGGTCATGAACCTATGGGTTCGATAGTGCCAGTGAGTAGTAGTAGTATAATTACGCACTGTTTACATCCATGAGTTCACTTCGCAGGCTTTTATCTGGCGGTTGGAAATCGATAATTATTTGTCGTATTATACCCCACGGACTACCCCTTATTCTACTTTCAACCCCTAGTATAAACCTGAAATAAAACGCTGTTTCTGTTGTTTGTATCAGTGTTGAGTTAGTTCCTGTCGTGTGCTACACGCGATAATTTTGTAGTCAGTTTAGCTTAACTGAGAATCACTTCTAAGCCAAAATTCACAGTTTAATTGTCTCTTCATTAATAACAGATCATATATAATTGTAGGCTTTCACGGCCGGCGTCTTGATCCATATTTGGTTCGTCTTCCGGGCTTATAGGCCGTGGTCTGGTTGTCTTCTTACTCGACGTTTCGTCTACTGCTGCGGTAGACCTCATCAGGAGATACTGCGTGCTCTCTGTGAACTCCTCAACAGTCTGCAGCCGACTGTTGAGGAGTTCACAGAGAGCACGCAGTATCTCCTGATGAGGTCTACCGCAGCAGTAGACGAAACGTCGAGTAAGAAGACAACCAGACCACGGCCTATAAGCCCGGAAGACGAACCAAATATGGATCAATAACAGATCAGTTGATATTTTTAAGTCAGACAGAAGTACAAATTCACCTCTTGTTTCCCCAAGTACAGCAGTGACTTCAGGAACCCGCGAGTTCAGAGTGCACGAGCTGAACATAGTTATTTCTTTCTTCAGGCTGTTCTTGTCTAGCAGTTTAAAAATAATAAACACAAGGAAAAGGTAAACATAGTACATTTTCTTCCTATCACTTTTCATTTTCATGATAACCCGAGAGGATTTCAATAAATTATACCACAGGCAATGAAATTCAAACTACAAAACAGAACACACACACACACACATTTCACAACTAACAGAGCGGAGCTCTTACAGTAACATTAGCATAACTAACTCACTGGCACTATCGAACCCGTAGGTTCATGGTCGCGCGAATATAAGAGTTCTCCATGTATCCCTATCCTGAGCTAATGTTTTCCAAACAATCCCTGTATAATCTACTTCACTTAAATCATAGTTACTGTTATTTTCCCACTTCATAAGAACTGGGCGTTTTCCCTCTGGTTTTCCTACAAGAAGCTTCCATGCACGTCTTTTTCCATTCGTGCCACATGTCTTGCCCATCGCAGTCTACGAGACTTAACTGTTCTTATTATATCTGGTTTCCTATTAAGGCCATGTAATTCATTTTATGTAGTCTTCTCCATTCATTTGTCTGTTCATTTCTCTTTGGTCCAAAAATTTTCCTCAGAACTCTACCCTCAATTACTCGTAATCTCCTTTACTCCCTTAAAGTAAGAGTCCATGTTTCGCACCCATATAATACAACTGGTACAATAATAGTTTTTTATATTTTCAGTTTAACGATTCTTGAAAGGAGTTTGGACGTCAAGAGTCTCTGTAATGCATAATAGCACGCATTGCCAGAATTGAGCCTATGTTTAATTTCTTTATGCGTCTCATTCCTATTCTTCAAAATTTCCCTCATTTGTCATTAGCTGTCCACTTACATTTCTACGTGTGGCCATACATTTAGTTTAATTAATATTTACTTCCAGTCCTAATTTCTTAGTGTTAATCAATAGTGTGTACGTGTTGGTCTTTAGTATCTCCTCACTGTCGCCCAATATTACTACATCATCAACATAAACTAATATCCTATCAATACCATTGTATTGTAGGCCTTCTTCATCCTCTAAAGATTTAATGTCATGCTCTAGTACAAAGGTAAATAGTAGAGGAGGTAGTGCATCTCCTTGGTTTAACCCATTCTAGATTCCAAAATTTTTCGAAAACTGTTTGTCTACTCTTTGTGCCATTTAGACACATTCGTATAAGTCCAACTAACTATTTAGGAATTCCGAACTCCATCAGGATTCTATACAACTTCTCCCTCTTAATTGACTCGTATGTCTTTTTGAAGATTACGTTTAGTTGATGTACTGAACCATTATATTTTCTAAAATCTGTATTATACAAAAAAATCTGATCTGTTGTAGACCTGTTTCTTCTAAATCCGCACTAATGATAACAAAACATGAACAAAAATAAAAACATTGAGGCTAAATATAAAAAATACACATGCTAATTCTCGTAGCCGGCTTCCTTTCCTGAGTTCTCCCCCTCTCTCTTTAAATCTTTTCATGATTTGACATTATACAAAAAGTCCGTCATGCAGCAGCTGCTTGAAATAAGGGAATTATTTTGAAAGTTTATTTTATAGACCTATTTTTCTGGTTTACAAAATATACAGCTTGCTCAAAAATTCCCTTTACAGATTTGCAGGACTTGTAGAGGGGACTGAGTTGATAATATTTAGAATTGGAAACCATATCCGGAAACTTACCGTTTCTGTGCTACAGCCGTTTGAAAGCAAGCATTGCATGCACGTACGTCACGTGTCTCAGTAAGTAATAGCTTCGCGATCTGTCCGTCTGCAGAGTTACATGATGAGGGGCGCTTACGGCGGATCACGTGATGTCAATGACGTTTATCCTACCCCTCGGAGCTGGTTCGAGCATCATTAATGTGTCTTTCAGTGTTAGAGCAACATGGTCACTACACTTTTGCTGAATACACCAGTAATGGAAGAGCTGCTCGTCGCCTTTATCAAGGTTGTTTTCCACAACTCCGACTCCATCGCATACCTTTTTGGCCATAGTTACGCAAAGACTTCGAGAATTGGGTACCTTCATCGCCAGCAGGAATGACTGTGATGCTCCAAGGAGACGCCGCACTCCCGAATTGGAAGAACCGTACTGCATCAAGTTGAAGAGAACCCGTCAAAAAGTACACGAGCAGTTCGCGCCTGTAATGGATGTTGTTCCTAGCACCGTATGGAATGTTATGCTCGAACAACAACTACATGCATGCCACCTCCAAAGTGTACATTCACTACTGCCAACCGATTTTGCTCCACGCGTTGAGTTCTGTATGTGGTTACTACACCGCTGCATCAACGAGCCCCTCTTTCCATGGCGCATTCTCTTCACAGGTAAATGTACATTTACTAGGGATTGTGTATTCAATTCACGAAACAGCCATGTCTGAGCAGACGAACAGCTTCTTGCAGCGCATGTTCAGGGATTCCAAATCGGATTTTAAATTAAAGTATGGGCAGGGATTCTGGATGGTAATGTGATTGGATCGTACACGCTTCCATCCAAGCTAACAGGTCCCATGTGCTTGATCTTCCTACAACAAGTATTGTTCGAGTCGTTGGATACTGTGCCAACTTCCGTTAAGACATGTGGTTTCAGCATGCCGGCACGCCCCCTCACTTTTCACTTCATGTTCGGGTACATCTGGGCCGACAATTCGAACAAAGATGGATAGGTCGACGTGGTCCAATTGCATTACCTCCACGATCACCGGATTGGACTTGTTCCTCTGGGGTCGTATAAAGAGTTTGGTTTATGACACTCCTGTAAAGATAGAAGAAGATCTGGTGGCACGAGTTGTGGTCGTTGCAGGGGAGTTTGCAGATAAACCAGGTGTGATAGAGGGCGTTTACCAAAACATCTTTCGTAGGTATAATGTGTGCAACGAAGTTGCTGGCGCCATATCGAACCGCAATTGCAGTAGATCTGAATGTAGGACAAAAACAGTTTAAGTTAAACTGTAAACAAAAGTGTTTGTGAAAAATTATTCAGTTTCCATTTAGTTTCTTTGGTTATTAATGAGTTGAATTGTTAAACAAATGATGTACTGTGTCGTGCCTCATAATGAAGTACGTATAAAGGTGGTCGCGTTAAAAAGCATGTTTTCAAACGACTAGAGCACCGGAAACGGTAAGCTTTGTGACATGGTTTCCAATTATAAATATTATCAACACAGTATCCTCTACAAGTTATAGAATGCTTCTTTTCCTCCGTTCTCCCCCTCTCTGTTTAACTCTTTTCATGATTTGACATTATACAAAAAGTCTGTCATGCAGCAGCTGCTTGAAGTAAGCGAATTGTTTCTTAAGTTAATTTTGTAGACCTATTTTACTGGTTTACAAAATATACAGCGAGCTCTAAAATTTCCCTTACAATTTCCAGGACTTGTAGAGGGGACTGAGATGATAATATTTAGAATTGGAAACCATGTCCGGAAACTTACCGTTTCCGTACTACAGCCGTTTGAAAACAAGCTTTGCCTGAACGTACGTCACGTGTCTCAACAAGTAATAGCTACGCGATCTGTCCGCCTGCAGAGTTACTTGATGAGGGGCGCTTACGTCGGATCGCGTGATGTCAATGACGTTTATCCTACCCCTCGGAGCTGGTTCGAGCATCATTAATGTGTCTTTCAGTGTTAGAGCAACATGGTTTACTACACTTTTGCTGAATACACCGACATGATGTATGGCGAAGCTCGATGTAATGGAAGAGCTGCTCGTCGCCTTTATCAAGATCGTTTTCCACAACTCCGACTCCATCGCATACCTTTTTAGCCATAATTACGCAACGACTTGGAGAAAGGGTACCTTCATCGCCAGCAGGATTTACTGTGATGCTCCAAGGAGACGCCGCACTCGCGAATAGGAAGAACCATACTGTATCAAGTTGAAGGGAACCCGTCAATAAGTACACGAGCAATTGCGCCTGTAATGGATGTTGTTCCTAGCACCGTATGGAATATTAAGCACGAACAACAACTACATGCATGTCGCCTCCAAAGAGTACATTCACTACTTCCAACCGATTTTCCTCCACGCGTTCAGTTCTGTATGTGGTTACTGCACCACTGCATCAACGAACCCCTATTTCGACGGCTCATTCTCTTCACAGGTAAATATACATTTACTAGGGATTGTGTATTCAATTCACGAAACAGCCACGTATGGGCAGACGAAAACCTTCATGCAGCGCATGTTCAGGGATTCCAAAACAGATTTTAAATTAATGTGTGGGCAGGGATTCTGGATGATCATGTGATTGGATCGTACACGCTTCCATCCAGGCTAACAAGTCCCATCTACTTGATCTTCCTACAACAAGTATTGGGTGAGTCGTTGGATACTGTGCCAACTTCCGTTAAGACATGTGGTTTCAGCATGACGACACACCTCCTCACTTTTCATTTCATGTTCAGGAACATCAGGGCCGACGATTCGAACAAAGATGGATAGGTCAACGTGGTACAATTTCATGATCTCCACGATCACCGGATTGAACTTGTTCCTCTGGGGTCTGGGGTCATCTGGGGTCGTATGAATAGTTTGGTTTATTACACTCCTGTAGAGACAGAAGAAGATCTGGTGGCACGAGTTGTGGTCGTTGTAGGAGAGATTGCAGATACACTAGGTGTGATAGAGCGCGTTTACCAAAACATCTTTCGTAGGTACAATGTGTGCAACGAAGTTACTGGTCGCCACATCAAACCGCACTTGCAGTAGATCTGAATGTAGGACAAACACAGTTTAAGTTTAACTGTAAATAAAAGTGTTTGTGAAAAATAATTCAGTTTCTATTTAGTTTCCTTGGTTATTAATGAGTTGAATTGTAAAACAAATGATGTCCTGTGTCACGCCTCATAATGAAGTACGTATAAAGGTAGTCGCGTTAAAAACATATTTTCAAACGGCTAGAAAACCGGAAACGGTAAGTTTTGTGACATGGTTTCCAATTCTAAGTATTGTCAAATCAGTATCCTCTACAAGTTACAGAAGTTCGCAAGGGAAATTTGTATCTATTTTTACTAATTAAATCGTATGTGGCTAGTTTCTTTGCGGGAAAGCAGATATTGTGGTCGCTAGAAGCATTTCCAAATTTTGGGTTGCAGGTATACTGTGCATTCCTACGAGTCCCATTTTACTGGTTTATTGTATATGCTTCTTTTTTATAATCGAGTTGCATATACCAGATTCCGTTACAATAATGAAATTGCTGCCGCTACAGCTTTGAAAATGTGCCCACTAAAATTTCAACTTTCTGGTTACTCGTTCGTATAATTTTTATTCTAATGTTATCTGTCTAGATCTGTGACGAAAAAAAATCCAGTCTCTATTGCTATGTTTAAATCACGTCATCCTGGTAAGTCCTCAGTTCTAATGATCAGATTTTCCTCATATTCTGAGAATACGTTTCTCACTTTAGTTCAAAGGCAAATTCAAATTTTGTTTCGAGAGAAAACAGATATCAATAAAAATTGCTGCTGTAATAGCGATTTTGAAATGTCCCCTTCATGTTAATCCCCACTCCTTATTATCCGATTTTACTAGTTAACGAACTCGTCCATATTTTTTTTAATTGCACGTTAAATGTCGAGTTTGATTACGAAAAAGACAAATTACAACATGTCTTTGTTATTTTTGTACCTGGTAAGCATTATCTATAATGATTAAATAAATAAAAAATAATGGATACTTCTAAACAGCTACATCCTTTAGAATTGGCTAAAACACTGGAGTTAGGTCAGTAAATCCCGGGCCTTCGCCGTAGAACGGAATTGGATGGAGGGAAGGAATTTAACCGTTATAGTTTTTTTATATCGTACTTTGATGTTTAGATTCTCTGTCATCCTATTCATTGTCAGCTGTTTTTATACTACACTTATTAATAGACGCTTTAATATTTAAAATTTTAACCGTGCAGGGACATCAGGTGTTTGTGTAGACTATGTGCCTGTACGAGTGTTATAGTGTTTGACATCATTTTTGTTGCCTGAAGAAATAAAACATACTTTAGTTTTAATTGTGATTATAATCAAATGACTCTAAACTATCAAATTTTTACCACCACTCATTTGCCTTGACGATTGAGGGAAATCTAAAAAAAAAAAGTCGGATGGTCCACGAAGATTTAATCCGGTATTTACCGATTATGAATTCTAACGTTGCAGCCTCAAGAAATTTGTTTGATTTCACACAGACACACACACACCATCACACACACACACTCACACATACACACACGCAAACAACTTTTTGATGTCATCACTTCTTTATTTTCGATTATTATCTTTGTTAATTTTTGAATCAATAGTTCATTAGTGGAAAATCTGCTGATTGTAGCTTAATTTGAGAGTTAATTCCAGATAGGTTTTATGCTGTATAAAACAGATTGCATTGGTCTCATCCCTCATTAACAGCTCGCGGTGGCAACTTGGTTGAACACGCAACACAACATCCGTGTAATTCGTCTCGTGTTTTCCTGTTCACTAACTTCCGTTTAATTTCTCGCCAGCATCGGCATCACCGCAGTAAACAACATTATTGCCGGCTGATCATTAGAATACTTTTCGTTTCTCAATTATTTTAAAAACGTGAAACGTTAACTATTTTCTTGGTTATAGTGTTCTATTTATTTATTTAGAGTGATAAGGTGTATAAGATATGTGGCCTTTCATTCGGTTATTGCTTTTATGTAGGCCTTCTAAGCTTAAAACAAATATATATAATATCAAAAATCGAACGTTATATGAGTAAGTTGACTAAGTAATGATCATATCTAGAAGAAACGGAGCTTCGTATTGCCTACTTTAAATATTTCCACTTATAACAGCTTCAATTATAAAATTAGCACTCATAACAACTATGCTTACAAAATTTTAATTACAAAGTAATACTAAAAAAGTTATATTTACAAAAGTTACAGTTACAAACGTTTTACTTACAAATGTTTTATTTTACTTACGGAAGTTTTATTTACCAATGTCATGCTAACGGATACAGTAAACAATTTATTCTTATAAAATATGTGCTTATAAAAGTTATACGTAAAAAGTTAGGCTTACAAAAATTAGGTTTACAAAATTACGCTATCAAAAGTTACGGTTAGAAAAGTTATACTTTCAAAAGTTACAGTTACGAAAGTTACGATTACAAAATTTACGCTTACAGTAGTTAAACCCGCAAAAGACACAATTACAATAGTTATCCATGGTTAATGTTATTTTTAATGTTATTCTTCCACCTAACTCATGGTCTACCAACTGACCAATTTTCCTCTCCTTTTCCTGCAAGAAGTAAACACGTCTCTCTTTTATTTCCTCATTTGTACCACATGTCCTGCCTATAACAAATTTATGTTAAACAATTATCTTTTATTTATTTCATTGTTATATCTGACTGTTTCTTGACTCGCATTAAAATTTAGTTATCTGATTTTAAATACTTCTGCCTATGGATTTAATAGCTAGTCAATATCAGATATGAATATAAAATTCCAAAGTTTTTTTCAAGCGTATATGAGTTCCTCTTTCCTAAGAACTTCCACGATTATGATCTGTCTATGTTACAACATATTACATGTTTAATAATTCATGAAGTAAAGTTGAATTAATCTTTGTCTTTTATAGGCCCGGGCAAATATAAGTTAATATGAGCAATGTATGTTTTCTACTCAAAGTATTTATCAACAATATTGGTATGATCCAGCACCACTGTGCAACAAGTTTACGAGACTCGACTCTTCTTACTTTATTTAATTATATAGAATGGTTATATAGCTTACTGTTAAGTAGTCTTCACCATTCGCCTGTCTGTTCATCTCTCTTTGGTTCAGAAAATTTTCTAAGAACTTTATTCTCAAGTACTCGAAATCTTTTCTTCTCCCTTAAAGTAAGAGTTCATGTATCGCATCAATATAACCGGGAAAATAACAGCTTTATATATTTTCAGTTTAACATTTTTTACATAAGTTGGGGCGACACGAGTCCGTGTAATGAATAATGCACTGCGATCAGTATAGCATTGGACAGCAGACGCGGGGTTTTGTGCTGTGCGGTGACGAAGGTTTACACATGCAGACACGGGACTTGAAATGTGCGCAGACTCACCGGGTGCTCGTTCGCTTTTCCTTGTATACTGAAAGGCGTGTGCATGAGTTATTTCAATTTTTAAATTTTTATCTTATAAAACAGGCGTGTATACGTGTAAATGAATGCGTGTGTATAAGTGTGAAGTGTAAACTGTACAATGACTAATAATTTTTCTACTGAACAACGTGTATTTATTTATGATCAATATGTGTTAACTCAGTCTGCCAGTCAAGTACGAAGACTTTTTGAAACACGATTCCCGAGTGTAAAAATTCCGTCACGTTCAACAGTCCATAATCTGTACAACAAATTTTTAAAAGAGGAGTCGAAAAATGTATGGACAACGAAGGTGAACAGTTATAGCACCTGATTCAATAAAGTTGGTAAGTACGACAATTTGTAAAATAGTTACAAAAATGTGTGGGGTTGTATCACCGCGACCCTACCCTGTCCGCTCCCCGCCACGAGTGAGTCAGCAGTGCACAGTGAAATAAATCCCCGCGTCTGCTGTCCAGATTGATCGCACTGTAGGATGCCATTCCAGAAATGAACAAACGTTTATTGTTTTGTGGAACTCATTCCGATTTAGAATTATTGTTGGTAGGTGTTTCAATCCAGTCATTTCTCCAAAATAACCCTCATTTACCCTTAACTGTCCATTTCTACTATATAGAAGAACTTCGTGTAATTTGGACCATTATTTTGAATTTATCTTTCTTCTTTTAATTAAGGGATTTGAATTTTGTTTAATTACTGTGATTATCATTAGTGTTGTAACTGTGAAATATCATTGTTATTTTATTCAAATATGCACACAACTTCATAATTTATAAACTTTTATTACATTAAAAGAACGGTCCACTTGGACTTCCATATTCGGATAAAGTAGATCCCAGAATCCACCTTAGCTTTCAGTCAATTTTGAAGTTTTATTTCCTATATTAATTTATACAGATGGGCATAGATTAATCTCAAAATATTTATGACTGATCATAATTAAAAAGCGTTGTTATTTATGTAATGTTTTGAAAAAAATTGTTTATTATTACATTCACACGTCATTCAACTACAGAAAGCGACGGTCTTTAACTTTGGTAAAATTAAAAGAATATTAAATAAATTAATTAAGTGAATGGATTTTACAGATAGCATCCTCATTGATAAAATAAACGTATTCGTGTAAAGTGGACACAGAGGGTCCACATTAACCGAATTCCTTTCTTACGTTTAATTATTTTATACGCCATCATGTCACATAATATCAAACGAAACCCGTCATTATATTAAAACAGAATCTACATTATATAATATACAGGGTGGACCGCTCGAATGGACCTAATTTCAATTGCTTGTTACTGGCAAACGGTTGAAGATAGAAACTTAAAACAACGTTCATATTACAGAAAAACTCACCAAGTTTTGATATCCAGATCACCACATCTCTATATGAGCCCCAGCAGTCACTGTGACGATATCAAAGCGATGAACAATTTCTTGCCAAGTACGTTGGAGTATGTCTTCTGGAATGTTCTCAATAGCCTCTATGATGCGCTCACGAAGATCACGAAGGTCTTTGACTGGGGTGGTGTAAACTTTATCTTTGACATAGCCCCAGAGAAAGAAATCCAGTGGTGTTAAATCGGGAGATCTCGGGGGCCACGCGATTGGTCCTCCCCTACCAATCCAACGGCCAGGGAAAATGTTGTCCAAAGTCGTACGAACTTCATTGGACCAGTGGGGAGGAGCACCATCTTGCTGGAAAACGATGTTAGGCTGCAGTTGTTCAATTTGTGGAAAGAAGAACTGCTCCAGCATGTCAAGATATGTGGTACCACGAACAGTTTTTCTCGGCGAAGAAAAACGGTCCAATGACCTTATTATGTGACAAACTGCACCAAACATTCATCTTCGGACTATCACGAACATGCTCTTGAATAGCGTGAGGATTCTCCGATCCCCAGATCCGCACATTATGCCGGTTTACCTTGCCTGACAAATGGAAAGTGGCTTCGTCCGAGAAGAAAATCTTGGTCATGAAGTCAGGATCAGCGCCGAGACGGTCCAGCATCGTATTGGCGAATTCCACTCGTTTCGGCATGTCATTCGGCTCCAGACGTTGCACTAACTGCACTTTATATGCGTGCAGTTTGAGGCGTTTGTGGACAATCCGTTGTAATGTCGATTTTGGTATTTGAAGTTCCCCGCGAAGCTCTTCTTAATGACTTCCGGGGGCTTCGCTCAAATGCGGGCTTGAACATTTGCTACCATTTCATCGGATGCTCTGCGACCACCACCATGCTTCTTCAACACAGATCCTGTAGCTAATAATGTATCACGCCACTTCTTTATGCTTCTAGCAGTTGGAGCATCACGGTTAAACACACGCCGGAACTCCCTTTGAACTCTAATGATTGATTTAAACTCCGCATACCACAAAACAGCTTGCGCTTTCATCTGCGGAGTCGCCATTTTCACAAACAATTAAATCTAAGAACGAGAAACGTATCTTTGTGCCATCTACCGACAGGATTCGAAACTTGGTGAGTTTTTCTGTACTATGAACGTTGTTTTAAGTTTCTATCTTCAACCGTTTGCCAGTAACAAGCAATTGAAATTAGGTCCATTCGAGCGGTCCACCCTGTATTTAGGAGTTCTTTTACAATGTATGTACTATTCAATAGCAGAAATTAAGAATTGATTCATAGCATGAAAAACTTTTAAAGTTGTCATTTCCATTAACATCACAAATAAACTCTTCTTCGTACAAAAAATTAAAGAAACAGGCCTTGAAGCGTCAAAGTAGATGAGGGGATGAAAATAAAATATTTTCTGTTCGAGGGCAGCACCAATTAAAGAAGATATTAATAGGGTCCACTCAAACAGGAGGGTTCACATTACCCGAACTTTCCTATAATAAATTTCTATGTGTGACCATATATTTAGTGTATTTGATATTTATTTTCAGTTCTAATTTCTTAGTGATACTCACTAGAATGTGCGAGTTGGCACTTAATAACCCTAAGCTAACCTCTAATAATACTACATAATCAGATAAACTAACGACTTATTAATACAGTAAAACTTGTTCACAGCGGAATGACGTGGAATTATTTTTTTCCACATTAGACTACATTCCACATTATAAAAAAACAAAAAAAATATTAAACAATCTTGGATTACAGACAACCGTATAGGTATTTTTATGTACCTCGGATTAATATTGTAGTTCTGCTGCCGTTGAAAAGTGAAGTATAATGGCTTCGACGGCAACGCGCGAAAAAGACAGTCCCGTTTCATTAGGGTTAAAAATGTAACTTAAGCGCGTAAACTAACATTGAAGTGTGTAGTTTCTGTTTCCACTCGCTAACTATAATTTTATCCACATCCTTTGATTCAACGCAAATTTCATTCGGCACTAAATTGTGTCGTCTTTTAAAACTGTTCACAACCCACCTGAAGATGTCTTGAAATCGTTATTGCCTAGCGAAATAGCAACAGCTAAAGGTGGACTTTGGAGCATCGGTCCAGAAAATTGGGGATATTTTTATCTTGGACTTGAATAAGACTCTCACACCTCGTTAATTTCATTTTTTTCCCTCTTCATTTGACCATTTCCTTGCATCCATTCTTTCTCTTTTTGTTCTTTGTATTTTAAGATCTCATAAACTCGAGTTTTTCCACATTTAAATTTATTCATCATTTCGCGTACTGAGGGTTTGTTTTTCGTTATCTTCAGTCACTTTCACATTTTCGTTTAATGAGAATGAAACACGCCACATAGCCATCTTTATTCCGTTAATTCAGAAAGGTACCTGTGAAAGAGACGTACGCAATCGGTCACAGATATTAAACTAATTTAAGATTTTACAGTGCAATGGTTATTTGTAAGACAGATGTCACACGCCAAATATTTTTTAACGAATCTGTATTTCTCATAACGGGTGTGCAGTGAAACTGAAGGAAAAGTTCCAGATACAGGTAGAAACTCTACTTCACCCGGCGGCAGGAATCATCGCTTATTTTTAATTCGCCTAAGAGGATTCCAGTGAAGTGGAAACTAATTTATTTCTCTCTCTATATTTCCGCATTATAAACATTTTCTTTCATGAATTATGTAGAAATGTCCTTCCGTTTCCGCGTTGGACAGATTCCGTTTTATACAAAATAAATTCACGTCAAATTACTATTTTTGTCCGGACCAATAAATTTGTTTACATTGGACAGATTTCCTCATTATTCAGGTTCCGGATTTAACAATTTTACTGTATCATTAAGATGTAAGCTTCTGTTCATCCTCTAAAGGTTCCATGGCATGCTCTAATGCAAAATTGAATAGTAGAGGAGATAGTGTATCTTCTTGCTTTAACTCATTGTGAATTTCAAAAATATCTGAAAACTGTTTGCCTATACGCATCTAACCTTTGTGCCGTAAGTATAATATTTTAGGAATTCCGAACTCCATCAGTTTACTATATAATTTCTCCTTTTTAATTGAAAAAAAACGGAATTATTTTAAATTAAATCTACTATGGTCTTAAGTTATTGTTAAGTAGGCCTACTTTACTATTTAAGTCGTATTTGAGCGATATGTTTCCTGATATTTTTCTTAAAAAAACTTTACCAGAAAGAAGTTTTGCGGTCGGAAATGGGTCCACTACTTCTGAAGGAATTACATTATTTCTAGGCCGCAGCGATGATCGAAATTACATATAATAATTAGAGTCCGCCGTGCTGGCTCAAGTGGTACTGACTAGCGAACCCGTGTTCGATACGCGGGGGGTTGAAAACTTTGTTATATTAATTTAATTTAGCTAACTCAATAACAAAATTTTAAATCTCGGTGTCAGGAGTTGTGGTGATGTACATTTTTTTATCTTTAGATTTACCACCGGACTCCTGCATTAAATAGCAAACTTCTCCGCAGTACATATGTTGAAAAGGCATGTGGTGCAGTAAACAGAGATTCGTCGAGATTCGTCCGTCGGACGGGGACGTTAAACCTGGCGGTTTTTCGATCTGAGTAGGCTATATGCCAGTACCTTCTCCCTTCTCTTCATCATCATGCCTCATACAACTCACTTCACACTACACAAACATAGGGGGCATTCAGCAGCCAAAATGCGGCAAAAGCGCTTTAGCGCTTTATCTGCAGCATACCATTCAGCGGGCAATAAAGCGCTCTAGCGGACTTGCAGCTACTGCAGCGAAGTAAAAGTAGGCTGCAGACAGAAAAAACCGCTGCATCCATTGTGATTGGCTGGTTCATACAGATTAAACATGGCGTCTCTGCCTATAAACAATTTATGTTATATATACAAATGTTCTATTATTTATGTCTGGACATTAATATACGAGTTATTCGTAGGGTCGTATGTTAGAACATTACTCTCTACTCAAATTACTTCCATTCACTAGTGAGCTGATTCACCGTGAGCAATTGCTGAGAAAGAATTAACGGCCGACTTATCGGTCGTGCACGAGAGTCGACGTTTTCGTAATATTGGCAACGAATTACCCAGAATTCTCAGCGATAAAACCACTTCCGTTATTTTCGTCTGCTATAGAGGAATGCATTTATGCTTGCATCCCGCAAATAATACCGTATACAAACACGTCTGCGACACGCAATATTACGCCGATTCTCCTGTTCTTCCAGTTGAATTCTTTGGTAGACTCTATCAAATTCCTCTTCTCCGTGTATACCGAAAACATGATCGAAGTCTTCAAGGTCCGACATCTTGGATAAATGTTGGATAAAGCAGCAAAGTACATCGATTACCATCGGTTCCCGTCGGTTCCCTTCGGGATTTTAATTTGAGTTGCTCATTTAAGCTACCTCCGCAGGTAGCTTACAAATTTAACCAATTATTATCGCATGAACAGATTTCTGAGTAAGCAAAATCGTATTAGCATACAACTTGCTCAGCAGAGAAGGCATTTTACTGTCTAATGCGTCCAAACATGCGACCCGTAGTGGTTAAACCTTTTAGACGAAAGTGAGTGATATATTAAGTAAAACTAAAGACAGTGATAATTTTAAGATTGTTATCAACATCAAGAATTTACGATTATAACCTCTTCTTTTCATGTAAAACATTGTGTTATTGACGAGTCGATGTTTTTATTATAAAAATTATATCCCCAGATGTTTCATTTGCTAATACCCGGTGCCACGATTATAATTTTTGTTTTCAAGGTATATAAAATAAATTAGAATATTGTGATTTTGTTCATAGGGTCATTTCTAGAAGTGTTACAGTGGTTGTTGAACCAATGTTCTCCACAGATAAAACAAACATTTGTACTCTTCTTTAAATGTGTAACACAATAAGAAAATTGTCAAATGGAGAAAGAGATGAACTGTGTATCTTATGTTTGTAATCTTTTCTGAATAAAGAGCTTTGTGAAGTATCGGCCATAACTTGAATTAAAATATTACAATATTCTAGATTTCTTATCCAAATTTGACCAGTGAAGATACAAATACTCAGTGTGATGTGCATGAATAAAATTAAATTACAGCTTGAGTTGGTTAATGTATTAACAAAAAATTTTGCACTCAGCATGGGATTTTAATCATAGCTGATCCATTATTATTTAATCTCCAACTTTATATACTATGTCCTATCATTGAGATAATGAGAGCCGTTACTTGAACCAGGTATGAATAATTTTCACTTTAATTCCCAATTTATAGTAAAATGAAATGTGGTGTATAACGGTAAAAAAGACTGGCAATAGGCCAGGGCAGGGCAAGGACTATATATCTCAGGGTTGTGGATTTTCACCGTGGGATAAGGCGAGGTGCGAACTAAGGACAACGTAGTACTATCAGGAGGCTTATCAATACAACACTGATGTCGATTATATAATATTTATTAATCAACATGTAGCACAAGACTGTTACAGTTCCAATTTCAGAACATTGGATTTATTTGGATATATTCCGGTATTTTTCACTTCGGAATGCTACAAGTGCGAATAGCGGTCGATACTGGACCAATTTTATTAATATCGTGGCGAATCTATCGCGTTTTGAAGCACTGATAATTACCGGGCTTCACTCGACATAAAGTGTGCTATAACACCAGCACACTGATGCTTTTAAAATGAATAACTTTTATAACTTGCCGTTCTTGGCCTAACACATTTAGTGTATCTAATGGGTCGCTTGCCTGCGACCGGCGAAATATACGAGTCCGCACTGCCGCTGAACTCAAACAATTAATCCCTGGCGAACGGAGTCTTCGTGTTCATTTTGTTCCCATCCGGGCCCCCACTACCCGCGCAAGCTTAGACTAACCTTTTCACAGATATGCGACATATACTCCAACTCCATCTTACAGACTACCATTTACACAAAACCAATATTTGCATTGGCTGAAAACATATAATTAACACATATAAAAACGCCTTACTCGCAGAATGATATTGACTTATGGACTCTGATTGGGGCATTATAGTTCCCACCGCATAGTTAAACCAGGAATCTCGGGGCTAAGATTGGCTTATGTATTGCCACGGTTTGTGTGATTTTCACACGCTGGTGAGAAGTTCATTAATTTACTGAAAACAGAGGGGCATCAGTTTTTGGCTACTGTCGCCAATCTCAAACCCAGGCGGTCTAGTGCTTTTTGACACACACCCGATCAATTGACCGTCATTTACCTCAGTCTGGAAGGATGACTGTCCAGAGGCCGGACAAGGGACATTACGTCTCCAGCTGTGACCGCCGTATTATTCGGGCAACGATTTGTCCGGTGTTGTAACACAATTTGACGTACATGTGTCCATTCTTCAAAAGACTTGAGATTACAATGGACAGAAAACCACACACCCTTTTATATACCCTCAGGCGTAACAGATTGGTAAAAGTTTCTCACGAAACCTTTTTTTTGAAAGTGTAACTACATCTTTAGTAATAATGTTTAATAATAAAATTAATTAGTGCAGTTATTTCTGCTACAGGTGTTATATCTTTTAATTCAAATGCATGTAGTCTCTCTCTTATAGGATATTGCTATTCACTGTATACTACTATTAATCTTGGTGGTAAATGTTTTCCATATATTATAAATAATTCAGTGATATACTATTTAGTGTAGACTTTACTTTACTAAGAAAGTGGCATTGCTTATGTTAGAATTATATTAAATAATGTCTTTTAAGTATGGTGAGTGAGAGGTTATCTATAATTAACTGCTGTTGTGACAGAATTTCACATATATGGTTGGAAATTACACATAATGTTTTGGTTTTATTTTAGCCATAAATATTATGGTAGTTACTCTTATAAGTAATTAATATTTTCAGATGATGCAAAAAAATTAATTATTAAGAAAACTATTTAAATTATTATAAATTAATATTCTTCTTTGTTTTCATTCCTATTCCTTGACAAATTTAAAATAAAGATGAAGTATGTTTCAGGTTGAAAAAATACAATGATGCCTTCCTTTATACAATTGTTTGGTTGCTGTACTTAGGCCATGCCTTGCACCACATACATTAATTTTGCACACATGCCTGTACTTCCTGCGTTTTCTATTGAAACCCCAATTCCTCATAGATTTAAATATAGGCCTAAAAGTGTCAAATATTATGTAAGAAATCACATGAATAAAAGGCTGAACAATTGAATAAAATTTACCCTACAGCCCACCTGGCAATACTTTTAGTGTGGTTATTAAAAATATGTGTTATGTGATGATGAAGGAGCAAGATATGCATCACATAGGGAATTCGCAGGAGTGATGTTTAAATATAATAAAATAATATCAAGTTGTGTCCAAATCAGGGTCAGATCGAGTGATTAGGTTAAGCCCCTATATTTATAGAGGTCTGTAATTAACTAGGGTGCAGGCTGACTACATCTGATGAACGAAATGGATGTTATGAAAATGGGGAAAGGTGGAATAAAATTGTGGTAGGGGAAACTGGGAGGAACCCTGAAAGAACATGCCGTAGATCCGTTTCCTCCACTACAAAATCTACGTATAGTGATCGAGACTAATCAAGTTAAAAAAAGTTCCTCTTACTAAAACACAAATTAATAAGATTAAACTAATAATAAATATTATAAATAAGGTTCTCGAGAAGCCAGCGGTGAGAGGCGAGCGTCTAATCGCTTGCGTCACGGAGCCGCCTAATATATTAATAAATAAAAAAATACAAATTTTCTTGCTATAATAATATTTTAT
This sequence comes from Diploptera punctata, assembly GCA_030220185.1. NCBI lineage: Eukaryota > Metazoa > Arthropoda > Insecta > Blattodea > Blaberidae > Diploptera > Diploptera punctata. Next base: position 890,041 of record JASPKZ010007552.1, on the reverse strand, counting down.
TTTAAACGATCTATTCGTCGATTTCATAAATTACATACATTAAAATAAATCGTAAAATCTGCATATCCCTATTAGTATTATGATTATTTTCAATAGCATCGCGTAGTAATATGAGTAATGAGCCAATGAACAAATTTAAATTTGGCGGTATAGCTGCATGCAGCGGTCCATTCAACAAACTCCTTAAATTTCCGCTGCAAATGGCAGCCATTTTTGCTAAAGCGCTAGAGCGCTTTATTGGCAACTGAATGCGCCCATAAACATACCTCATCCTACATTCCTCTTTCTTCTACTCCTCCCACCGGACACATTCTCACACCTAGGGATGGATTTGCCGACGTCCCCTTCCATATACTCCCCTGTCATGTCCCGTAGCTGTCACTGACCTTGAAAAGTCTCTAACAATGCCCGCCGTCGCATATCGCGGATAAATTATTTAGATATACCTCTAAGTATTTTGTTAGCGCATAATCGAGTTGTACGTTTGAAAATATTTTAGAACGTGAGATTTTTTACTATTTAAGATTTTTAAAGTTTTTTATTACTGTTATTTCGTTGTTTTCTCTCTTTTTTTAGAAGTTGTCTCTTTTTTTGTAGTTTTGTTCTTTGGTTTGGTAGAGGAGTGCTAGAATATCTACAAATAGTCACATGATGCAGATATGGTAAACATTATAAACTTTACTGTCTACACGACAACATAATTCAATATTGCGGAAAAAAAACTTCATGATCTACACTCTACAGCATGTTTAAACACGCATAGTGAAATTCTCATCATACTTATCTCGGCCTAACAGTGAATTGCTGAGCTTTTTATAACTCAGTGAGTGTTTCTTCTGAGATATATTAGAACGTTTGTGTGTTTAAAATTTACACTTACTAAAAATCGTAATCAATAAACATCGTTGTTATTTAAACTACCCGGATTTTTGTTGTTTGTATGGAAAATACACTCCAAAAGCCCAACTAAAACTAATCACTGATTTAGATAAGAAGACATGTAAATAGTATTTTGTTTGATGAAGAAGAAGAAAGTTTGAACCTCATATTGCCTGCATAATCTGTACTATTACTTAAACCGTATGGGTGAAAACGAGCCATGACATGAGCTGTTCCTAAGGTGCGAAGTGAACCTAAATACCATTTTTCAGACTGTTTATTTTGCCTCAGAAATATTCCAGAGCATTCTAGCAAATCTAGATATATCATAAAATATCCAAACGTCACTTCAGTTCCTGTCTGTAACTTCAAGCAAGCAACGGGGATAGATACGTCAAGTCAATCAAGAGCTTGAATGCAGTAATGGTGGATAATGGCAATGCTTTACCAATGTTGCCTTTGGCTTATGCAGTAGGTATGTACTAAACTTATGAAACCAAGACTTTCCTACTAGTGGCAATAAAATCTAGATACCTTGGATGACAACTTTGCTGTAAATAAAAAAGCTATTATACTCCTTAAATATTTGTAGGGTGGCTTCACGATAAACTGCTATTATTTGGTACCTATGAGATAGTCGTGATAACAAGAACCACTATACAGTCCAGGAATGTCTGTAAAGTAATCATATGTTACTGGAAAGTAAAATGTAAATAACACTCCATTGATTGAGCCCGTTAAAATCAATTTCCTTCTGCTTCAACAGTTGAGCCTTATGAAGAACTTTATGAACGGTCTGGATAAAGGAAAGCAAGCCTTCAATCATTTGAAAGAAAATTTTCCCAAATTAGGTGAAGCCAAGTTGAAATAGGATATACCTGTTTGACCTCAAATACGAAAATTATGAAAAGTTTCAACCTTTGATACCAATATCAGATATCGAATTAGCTGCTGATTTTAATTCGAAGAAATTGTGAAATGCTTTTTGGCAATAGAAAAAAATATAACTGTGTTTCCATTTTGAATGATCTGTTGGACAGCTACCAGAAAATGGGGTGTAGAATGTCGCTTAAAATGCACTTTCACATTCCGACCTTAATTTTGGGAGTTGAGGTGATGAGCGGTAATTCTTATGATGGAACACCGTTATCAAGGTCACTCGAGCCTTTCAATGGTGGGCGACTACTGCTACGTACTTCTTAGGAAGAGTGATGGAACAGCAAACAAACAAAGACCATCGTTGTAACATTTTTAGATTATCAAAGAAGATTAAATTTGAAAATGTGCTTAATCTGTAGCGATATTTCCGGCACTATAATAATATGTAGAAATAATTAAGAACAATTTATCATTATTGATATCAGAATCAACCAATAGTAAATATTATCGTAAATGGATGTCTGTAGTCATATGAATCAGCGCGAAACAAGGAGCCCAGTGGTGATGACATCACGAGGATATCACCAATGCCATAAAACAGCTATGAAATTATTAATAAGTCATACTACAATCAAACAAAGCCAGGGAAATTACTGAACCCTCCTGCTTTTTTTTTTAAACTGGAACAGGTTCAGTTTTTAACAATAGAGAAGAATTGTACATTTTCTTTTGTGGCACTAGCTTACAAGCCTAAAGTATTGTTAGCTATCTTAGAACAATGAATAATCCAAAACCCAACACAAAAGGAAAGTCTTTTGTATACTGATGGTGGGAAACTCCCAAACGCTCGGGTAGCTTGCTCTCGCAGCAACGTGTAAAAACATACCAGTGACGTGGACCGCACCCATACATGCATTAAGGTGACACTAACAAGTTGGAAAACCTATGAGGGTAGACAATGTTTGGCAACATTGTATCTGACGAGAGAGGGAGAAATGATTAGAATCGCTAAGAAAATATTATTTTATTTCATAGTTTATAATATTTTGGCAAAATGTTCATATTTTAGTGAAATTTTCATACTCCTTCATATTTTCAACTTTCAAATTCCGGTATTTTTTTTTAAATAAAAGTTCTAGTGATTCATTAAAATATTTTTGAAATGAATGCATTTATGTAATTTTTGACAGTGTAATGTTGTAGACGAGTGAAAATTCTTCAGTATCCCTTCTGAACAAATATATTTTATAAAGCAAATAATTGGTTGAGTCACCACAGGATAACCAAGGAGGTTTTTGTCCGGAACTCGATCCCCAGAACAAGAACATGAGTCTAGATGAATAAGTAGAAGAACAATGTTGGAATATTCTGTAGTCAGGTAGCTGTCAGTTCGTTCTTGCTTCCTGAGGGCAGTCCTTAAATTTTGAACAGATTACAGCATTTAAATGTAGGAAAGACTACCACTTAATGTAGTGTTTTGTGAAATCAGTAAAGTTTATGTAGGTAAGGACAACAAACGTATATCAAACTATCAAATATTGCATGGTACAAGTAAGCTGGCATAACATATTGTAATGTTAAGCATAATTTTTCATCGCGCAGAAGAATCCTGATAGACATACTTACTATCAGAAACTATAGAAAACATTTCTGTGTATTACGAACACAATAGACAATTGGATTGTTCAAACCACCAGTAGATCAAGACTGTACACTATGCTAGACCATTTCAAGAAAAAAATAATAAATAAACTAACGTTAAAATAATTCTAACTACATTCACCATGTTTGTACTTCAATATTAAATGTAACTGTGATTGCAAAAGAGTTTTGAATCAATCCCAACATCTTGTTTCTCCAAATATGACGTACTGGAATGGTCCACCAGTGTTCTAAATCGTCCAATTTAATGTTATTCTTACATTTGCATCTGCAGGTATTTAATATATTTATACAATGTAAAAATAGCAATAATCCAAACTGTACATGCTCTAAATTTTGTTAGTCTATATTTCATGGAAGCCTGTATGTTTTGGTTGTAATATTTTGTTTCTTGTATATGTTTAGATTTCATAATTAAATATCATTCAATAAATACATTAATTTAGTTATATATAACCTCTCACTTTTGTCTTATTAAGATAAAGTGATTCCACTACTGTCTTGGGAGGCCGTTATGATAGTGGCATGCTCCCATCTTTCAAGACAATAGGCACGAGATGTCTGCCGGGTTGAGAGATCTGCCAAGTGGCCGCATTTGTGCCCAGAATATGCATCTAGTACTCATTTCCATTAGGAGCTCAGTCGACCCCAGTGCCAAAATGCCACCAGAAGGTCTGGTCCAGCTAAAAATCTTGACTATATCGAGACTTGAACCCACGACTATCCTGTTTATATCAAGTTTCCTTATACAACTGCGCTATGGCGTGATCCATTAAAATTGTTTCAAATCGTGAACATGGTATTTTATATTGTGTCAGAATTAATGAAAAAAGTTACTTAAATCGAAATACAGTGAACATCTTGATTTCTTGAAGTATAAATATCCAAACAACATTGTTTCGTATGAACAGCGTACAGATATATTTTCAATAAACATTTCAATATTAGCTTTCGTTATCCGAGATCGGATACATGCAGCTTTTGTGACGAACTTAAAGTTAATATTGAAAAACTGGAAAGGGAGATTGTACAAATAAGTAAGGAAACAAACTCTGACGAGTAGAAAAACAAGCTGAATTCAGAACTAACAAATTAAACACAAAGGAAGGAATCACATTTCCAAGATGCAGGTACATTCTACCAACGTAAGAATAATATGATGTTAGAAGTACAAAAGTCTAAACTGATAGAGGCTATTGTAATGGATGTTCAAAACAATCTTCATGTTCCAAATATCACGACCAACCTTGTTTACTATCGCAGGCAACTGTCCTTCTTCCTTTTTAACATTCATACCTTGTCTAACGTTTGCTCTACGTTCTACACTTACACAGAAATTTCAGGAAAGAAAAGATAAGAGGAAGTTTCATCAATGCTTCGGGACTTCATTATGAATCATTTGGATCATCAGGTTGAAGCACAGTGCATTTTGTGATTCCTGCTGTGGGCAGAACAAAAATTACACTGTTTTCAGGATGCTCCACTACATTGTACATTCTGTAAAAAGACTACCCGTGGACACTCATATTTGGTGTGTGACAGAAATATGGGTCTAATGAATTAAAAACAATAGTGGAACTGACTAACGAATGGAACGCGGTTGTACAAAATGCCAGGGTGAAGCCAAATCCCTTTGAAGTCATATCGTGTGAGAGTCAAGTTATTTTCAAAGCTTGGACATGTTTTTTGTCTCCGCTGTACATCTATAAACGTCCCTTTGCTACTAGATCTGTAATAGAACTCTCCATAGTAGATAGTTTTCCCTGAATGATGCTACACAGGAACAAGTACTTCGGACCATTTCATGAAAGAGAAGTCAGATCACCAAAGTGTAAAATGTCTGCATTGCTATCAGGAGAGTTCCAGCTTCCTCCTATGGCGTATGCCAGTCCTAATCCTATAAGTAAAGCTAAATATGAAGGTGTACAGCATTTGAAAAAAAAATTGTTCTCAAGCATCTCAAGATAATTTTGTGAATCTACCACATTATTGAAGTGCTGCAGAATAACAGTATGACTAATTTCTCATTTTAAGCAGACTTAAAAGTAGTACTAGTGGTAATTGATGTCAATTTGCAAATTATGTTTAAACTGTGAATTTCAGTGTGTAATCATAGGTTTCTTAATGAACGCTCATATTTTTTCCTTTGTACATTGCGACAATTTAAATATTTTTTTGAAATGAACAAGTACCATAACAAACACATACTTCTTCAATAGCACCAGTGAGTACAGTTTAAAACGATGCACTTTATTACGTATATAGTTTTAAGTTTGACTGCAGTGTATTAGTAGTTATGAGAGATCAAACATAAACCTTTCTTTTTCTCAGAATAAACTTTTATGAGCACTCATCTTTTTCCACTGTAGTCTTCAAATCTAAATGAATAACCCTACCACACACAGCCAATGAAACTAAGCAACTGGATAAAACATAAAAATATAGCGTTTAAAAGTAATAAAAAATTAAATAATATTATCTCCAACTAAATACAAGAAACTAATATATATGAAAACAAAAGGCGTAAATGTAATAGTTGTGATGAATGTTACATAGGAAGAACTATTAGAAATTTTAATATAAGATGTAAAGAATATTAAGAGATTTCAAGTTTAATGAGGGAAAGTCAAGCTTCTCATATTTAATTATCAAAATCAGACCATCAATTTAATACAATAGACAACATACTCTCAATACTATATAGAGAGTATTACTGACTACTTACTATAACTTAACCTTAGTTCAGAAATTACAATAATCTACTCACTTGTCACCACTGGACAAAGCAACAAATAAATTGTAAAAACACACAACCCTTACCTGTAGCACTTCACACGATTTCACTCAATTATCGTGATATCACGAAACAGATAACACGTGGGCAGGCTAAGAGCCTGGCCTAAGAATTTACTGCCAGCCCTACCGATTGGCTGATTTTAGAATCATTATTAGGCATCAGCCAATCACAGCACACGATAGACTGCTAGTCACAATCCACTTATTGATTTTTACACGCTTTATATTAGCTTGACCTCCATCTATCTATCTATGTAACGGAATCTTTTAACGCGATTTTCACCCACTTAAAATTATTGGATCGACTTGAAACTTTGTATACTCGTAAAGGACCCGTGACAATACAATAATTTCATATTTAGTTTCTGAAATCCTGGCCAGACTCATGATTAAATAAAAAAAAGTGTCTTTGTATCTACGTGACGGAATCTTTGAACAGGATTTTCACCCACTTTGAAACATTGGATCGACTTGAAACTTTGCATATTTGTAAAGGACCCGTGACAATACAATAATTTCATATTTAGTTTCTGAAATCCTGGCCAGACTCATTATTAAATAAAAAAAAGTGTCTTTGTATCTACGTAACGGAATCTTTGAACACGATTTTCACTCACTTAGAAACATTGGATCGTCTTCAATCTCTGTCCGTATACTTGTAAAGGACTCATGACAATACAATATTTTCATATTTGTTTCTAAAATCCTGGCCAGAATCGTCAGAAAATCAAAAAAGGGTCTTTGTATCTATGTAACGGAATCTTTGAACACGCGTTTCACCCACTTAGAAACATTGGATCGACTTGAAACGTTGTATACTTGTAAAGGACTCGTGACAATACAATAATTTCATATTTTGTTTCTAAAATGCTAGACAGAATCATCAGAAAATAAAAAAAATTAAAACTGGTATAATAGGTTTGCGGTTTTGTCGACTTTTTAGACAATCGTTGTAAGAGCTCAGTTGATAGAGCGGTGAACTCTAGCGATATATAATTTCAGTAATCCATAGGCCCATGGTTCAAATATGGCTGGGAGGATTTTTAACAAGAGTATTACTTTTAGCTCATACTACAATAGTATCGAATTTAAAGATATTTACATTTTTATTTTATTCTGTAAATATATTATAACTAAACATAAAAAATAAATAATAGTTTTAAAAAACTGAAATAAGACGCTTTATTAGAAATCCTAACTGAAAAATGAAAAATAATTTTAATTTCCATTACGCTTGGGATAACATTTAAGTGGTCAACATAAAAATCATCTCCGACACATATAGAATAAAACTAGAGTTATCATCAAAAAGAAAATAATTTTACCATCAAAAGCGTGGGTACTTTTTATGATTTTTACATTTTCTTCTTAGAGACTTACTTTTACCAATATCTGTTTATTATCAAATATATTAATTGATATAGAGCGCCCCACGCTTTTGATGATAGAATTTTCTTTATGTTGATAACTCTAGTTATTCTATATGTGTTGGAGATGATTTTTTTGTTGACCACTTAATTTTATCCCAAGCATGTTGGATATTAAAATTATTTTACATTTTTTAGTTCGGTTACCTTATAAAGCGTGTTGTTTTAGTTTTTTAAAACTATTATTTATTCGTCATGCAGAGCACTGGCTTCTTAGAGATTCGATCACTGCAGTACGTAAGCTATAGATGTACGCTCAGCAAAGTTGACATTTCACGTTCGAGAACAACAGCTCAATAGGTGTTCCTCTGTTGAATTCTCAAAGTAGAATCGCGACATAGGATATAACAACCATATAATAAATATATTAGAGGATATTGAAATACTTAAAGAGACTAAGTACGACAAGCTGCTGAAGAAAACGCACTAACAGCTTTAACATTCTGTACATCATGCTCGTCACAAATAATCAATAAAACTCCAGCTGTTGAGAGTGGAACAACGATTCCAAAAGGTCTTCCAGAGAATTTCAGCATTATAATTTTATACGTATTTTATCGTTAAGGGCGACTGTGATTTGAGGAACTATTTTATCATAAATAATGTCAAGAGTGATTTCCAAATTATCGAAGTGAGAAGTGAATTTATGTAGATAATTTGGAAATCAAGAGTGGCATTTGTTAGGAATATTTAACGAATTAAATTAAACTATTTACTAACTTTTTTTTTTGTAAGCCCATGTTTTCTCTTCACACAGATTTAGGCGCTCTCCTCCTACAGGGAAGAATTTGAACCATACTAATTTAGTTACACTTGTTTTCGTGTATATGTCATTTTTGAGTGGCCGTGGTCAGCGTTCCGCCTCATACTGATATCTAGGAAACCAAGTTAGTACTAGGACGGGAAAATTCGGTAAATTTTGCTTAGAAGCCTTTTCATTCAGGCTTAAGGATTTTTTACGAGCCTGAAAATCTTCAGACTCGGGACCCAAGCCTTAAAGTCCCTCCCGGAGGAATTACTCCATAGATTTTTCCGTCCTAAAAAATCCATCGACCCCGGCCGGGTTTGAACCCGCGACCCTCGGGACCAGAGGCAAGGAGCATAACCTCTAGTCCACCGCGGCCAATTACTCACAAATAATTATTTAAATATAGTTATTATTAAATGTTCATAAATAATTAATGTAAACGGCGATGTATGAAAACAAATTAGAAACGGTTGTTATGTTGCATTTGTTTATCACTGCAAACAGATCATATTATTTATTGCCAAAGGATCGCAATATTGTAAGAATGCACCTAGTGGAGAGAAAGTGAAACATATCAAAGTGTTTAGAACCAACATTATAAGTTATTAATTAATTCGGATGTCTCATGATGTAAATATGTCATTTATATTTTTCTGGAACGTAAATTTCTGGGAAATAATACGTTTAAGAAAGTGCAAACAGTGGTGTCTTTTTTTGTGGTATAATCAATTGCAACAAATGTTTTTATATTATATTCCGTAAGAGCTATCTGGTTACATTCGTGCACAATATATACAATCTGGTAGCCACATGCATTCTACAGTTCTTGCATCTTAATGTAGAAATTGTTATATTCAACGTATTTCTTTCAGTCACTACAAAATAATGCTCTGGCCTATTCAGAATGTTAAAAAGGAGGAGAAGAAGAATATGGATTGAATATATCTACAGAGAAAACAAAATGGCATTTCAAGGTGTAGATCCTGTCACAAGTAAAATTGTACTTGACAATACAATTTTGGAGCAGGTGAATAATTTTACATATCTAGGATGCAGTATCTCATATGAAGAAGAAAAGGATGTAAATGCAAAAATATCTAAATGTTTAAGAATTTTAGGGTTAATAAATTCTATCTTCAAGCCACAGTTAATCCAAAAACATTCAGGACTAAATGTGTATAAAACACTGGCTCTTCCAACTCTTTTGTATGGTAGCGAAGCATGGGCGTTGAAACAGAAGGTTATACAGAGACTTAGATCTGCTGAAATGAGATACCTTTGGATGACTGCAGGATACACTCTACTAGATTACTTAAAACTTGAAGATATCTTAGAAGGATTGCACATGGAACCTTTAGAAAACAAAATTTCTGATTATAAATCAAGATGGATGCAACATGTTCGTCGAATGGAAGATCACAGGATTCCCAAATAAACGTTAAGAATCAACCTGCAGGCAGAAGAAGACCAGGACGTCCACTTCAAAGATTTCTGGATGGCGTTTTTCTTGAGGCCGAAACAGGTCAACAAATGACCCAAATTTGTGAATGTACTATGATAATGATCATGAGCTTGTTTTTAAAATGATAGCATTCAGTTGATAAAATCGAGGTGAAAAATGACTTTGATTGGTTATAAATAAAATTTCATTGAAATGTGATTGAACATTGACTTCCATTTGGGGCATGAGATAAATAGTCATTTTAACCATATAAATCAACCCTTAACGGTGGTTCAACATGAATTTACAAATATCGCCATAATTAACAATTTTCTTCTTTAACATTTTGATCATTATTTTAATTAGATTTTAATATTATTAATACTACTACTACTACTACTACTACTACTACTACTACTACTACTACTACCAATAATAATAATAATTATTATTGTCGTTATTATTATTATTATTATTATTAATGGTATTATTATTGTTATTATTATTATATGTTATTATTATATATTATTTGTGTGATAATGAAGTGAACATATATTATTATTATTAATATTATACAAATGACTTTTGAATCGTTTACCATATCAAAAATAAGCTTTAAAATATGAATGGCAACCATTTTTATTTGCTAACGATATGCAAATGTAGTACACGCTGATGTCGTAATATTAAAATTAAAACATAGATAATGGGCCTATATTTTTTTGAAAAAATAATATGAAACCTTTATTCTGTATCTCAGAGTAAGGCTTTTTCTGAATAATATAAAATCGTTCTATCGTACATATCTCTACTCCACTTTCCATAACATATGTAAGATTTCCGCTTGAAAAATAATATATTCCTTCGTGTCTGCAGTACTTTTTTTCATTTTAAAAAATCCATTTGCGCAGTTTAATTCGAATCACATATATTTAGAGAAGCTTCAAATTGCGTCTAGGAAATTTCTGTTAACCTGAGAACCGTACAGGCTTTATCTACTTTTTATGTACAATTACTTTATGTAATCGTAATGTTAATGCTTTTAGTGTATAATGCTATTGTGTTATTATTTAATTGTAATATTATTATTGTTTTCTTTATGTAATTGTAATGTTATTGCTGTTTTTGTTGATTATTTTTCTTTACACTAGTACCAATTATTACTTTATTGCAACGGACTGTCAACAGCACGTACGGCTTACTGCCCGTGCGACCCATATTTGTAAATAATATTGTAAATGTCTTACTTTTTGTCTAATAAAGTCCTACTACTACTACTACTATTTTATGTGCAGGTTTTTTCTCTGTTTCATGAAATTTGTATAAATTAATTTACAAAAACGTATATTTAAATGCGGTACTTCCCGTACATACACAATCAAATACTAATCGTCTGCAACAAATCAAAGGGCATTCATAAGATGTATTTGGTATAAAACAGGTACTGTATTTAAGCATGTCTAATGAATTTTTTTCTTCAGTATTTGCTTTGAATTTCTGAAGTATGATGTTTTTAATTGTATTTAAGTTATTGATTACTAAAGAGCGGAGAAATTTGTTCTTGCACGCGTAGCGGGATATACACTGCTCAAAAAATTAATGGATATTGTAGAATAACCTATTAAGACTATGTTTTTTGGAATAGTATTAGATGCAATCACTTTCTATTACTCCAAGATAATGTAAATAAGAGTTTGAAGTTGTTACGTAACCTCGGTACCACACCAGAGGGCAGTGTCTGTACTGTTGATGTGAAAGGTGGTGTGGGGGTGAAAGTTTTGTTGCTGTTTTTAAATCCAGTCCAGTTTCAATTAGTGAATGACTTGCCTTAGGGACAGTGATGCCTCGACAACGTGATTTACCTGAACCAATGGCTTGGAGGGCCATAGGAAGGATGGAAGCTGGACAGACACAACAAGAGGTGGCACAAGCCATTGGGGTGTCTGAAAGCGTGATTTCCAGACTTTGGGATCATTTTCAAAGAACATACTGTTCACAGAAGAGCCGGACAAGGTCGACCAAGGGCAACAACAACAAGGGATGACAGTTACCTCTTGTTAAGAGCCCGTCGGAATAGACAGCAGAATGCAACTCAATTGCGAAATACAGTTCAAACAGCAACAGGACGCAGGGTGTCAACTCAAACAGTCCCTAATCGACTGCATGGAAGTGGTCTCTATGCCCGTAGGCCCATGGTGTGTACCAGGTTAACTCCACAACACCGTAGAGATCGCAGAAACTGGGCGGAGGAACTTCGTGTGTGGAGATCAGCTATTTTTTCTGGTGAGTCGCGATTCAACGTGGGATGTGATAGTCGGCGTGTATTGATCTGGAGAGAAAAAGGGACACGAAACAATCCAGCTTTTGTACGTGAAAGATCCCCATATGGTGGCGGTGGATTGATGGTGTTGGCAGGAGTCAGTAGTGGTGGACGTACGGACCTCTATGTCATCCAAGGTGGTATTTTGACTGCGGTAAGGTATAGAGATGAGATTATCCGACCTTTTGTCATGCCTTATGCTGGTGCCATAGGCGATTCTTTTCTTTTTATGGACGATAATGCACGACGCCACAGAGCTGGCTTGGTGGACGACATGCTGGAAGTGGAGGGTATCGAGCGTATGCAATGGCCAGCTTCTTCCCCGGACTTAAATCCGATTGAGCATGTGTGGGATGCATTAGCCAGGCGCATTGCAGGCAGACCAGCACCTCCCACAACTGTTCCAGAGCTGCACATTGCTCTTATGGAAGTGGTCACGTATCCCCCAAGAACTCATTGCTAACCTCATTGCATCAATGCCACACAGGTGTGAGGCAGTGCTGGCCGTTCGAGGAGACCATACGCCATACTAAAGAAACATTTTCACCCATGTTAATGTTGCTTTGTTTGTTTGCCATATTCCTAATCAGGATCTCTTTGACATCTGGTGTGGTACAGAGGTTACGTAATGACTTCAAACTCTTGTTTACATTCTTTTGGAGTAATAGAAAGTGATTGCATCTAATACTGTTCCTAAAAACATAGTCTTAATAGGTTATTCTACAATATCCTCTAATTTTTTTGAGCAGTGTAGCTTTCAAATACGTTAAAATTAAGTGCACACCCGACATAACAAAAACGTTTTGAAAAATCTACATTGTAAATGTTTTCTGAAATAACAAACGATGTAACGTGTACCACGCGTGTCTAAAATGTGTAAATAATAACAATATTCATAACTATATTTCATATTCCCAATTGTAAATATATCGATGTGAAATATTGGCGGTTTCTTTAAGGAAAAGGAGAAATATTACGAGGATTTGAGAATAAAGTTCTTAGTAAAGTTTTTGGACCAAAGAGACATGAACAGACAGACGAATGGAGAAGGTTATATTATAGAGAGCTGTACAATATTTATGGAAAACCAGATATGTTAAGAATAGCTAAGTCTCGTAGACTTCGACGGGGAGGACATGGGGCACGATTGGGAAATGAAAAAAATACATGCAAACATCTTGTAGGAAAACCAGAGGGAAGCCGCCCAGTAGACAGGCAAAGAATGAGGTGGGAGAATAAAATTAACAATGATGAAGTGGATCATACGGAGGGTGATTGGAAAATATTGGCTCAGGATAAGGATGTATGGAGATCTTATGTTCACGCTGCGATGAACCTACGGGTCAATAGTGCCAGTTAGTAAGTTAGGTATTACATAAAACATTAAAAAATAGGAGAAGATAGAATTCCACCCTTGTCTCTGAGGCAGAGGACCCAGGTTTTTCCCAGATTTTGTAAGTGTCATAGGAGAGGTTATTGTCTGGACTTTAGCTCACCTGTGAGCAAATTTCAGGAGTATTTGACGCACAATTGTTACCCGAATATTATCTGAAAATCATAATCACCCATATCATATTAGTTATTTAAATATCAATCTACGAGTGAATTGTGTCATATGAATTAATATTAGCGTTTTATTTTCGAATCTGGCCCCTCTATTGAACTGGTAAATTATTCCACGAGACCCTCCAGGTCCTTCTGGGGTAAAAAATGTATGTATGTGTTACAAAATTTAAATACATACATATATATATATATATATATATATATATATATATATATATATATATATGTCCTCTCTTGGCATGCCATATGGGTAAACATTCTGGTTACCGTAAGCGCTCAAAATTTACTAAAAAAAAAGAAATTAACGTCAGAGAGAGAGAGAAAGAGAGAGAGAGAGAGGAGAGAGAGACAGACAGACAGACAGAGAGAAAGACAGAGAGAGAGAGAGAGAGAGAGAGAGAGGTTAGTAAAGAATAATTTACCATAACTCACAATATCCTCATTTCATAAAACGTTTTTTTTGTTGACTCATAAATTTAAATTGTAAAACCTCGTATTTCGGAACTGAAGGAATAGTAAACCTATATAATATCAGAAATTCACATTTAGCTGTTAAATTCTTGGCAGATCCAATGGCAGGTTCGGCTCATACACACGTTTCTTGTTGCTGGACATCAGGGAAAACTAATGTTGGAAGAGCTAAGAGTGGGATGCTTACACTATAATAAAAACTAATTAGCTAAGGAAAACATACAGACAGAATACAGTGGGTCGTCCGAAGTAGTAGACAGTAAAAAAATTATTGTCCTAGGATTTCAAATGACTCTACTTTTCAAATATTTTGATAACAGGAATGTGACATGTGCCGAGGACAACAAACACGGAGCAGGGGCGCCATGCAAGCCACTACAAATTGAGAGAACTATTTTGGAAAATATCCATCGACATGGTTGGTCCCATTCTTGAGATGGACGCTGGAAACCGGTTCCTGTTGCTGGTTATGGACCAGACCTATTTCACCAAATGCCAGAAATTCACATCAACCCCAAACAAGAAACCTCGACTATAGCCGCATTATTAGTCAACAGTTTCGTGTATCGCTACGGAGTGCCACTAGAGTTGCATGGCGATCAGGTGGCAACTTCGAATCCCAGCTAATGAAGGAGTTGCTGCATCGACTACTCCCTTTCAACCACAATTTGATAGAATGGTAGAGCAGTTAGTAATGACAGTCAAGGAACATCTACGCAAGGTTTTCTCAAGCTATCTGAGATATCGTGACACAAGGATTCACCTGGGCTACCGTGCATCTACTCATGACACCACCGGAATGACTCCAGCTAACATAGTTTACGGAAGACATTGCGACTGCCTTGCCA
Organism: Diploptera punctata; assembly: GCA_030220185.1. Lineage (NCBI taxonomy): Eukaryota > Metazoa > Arthropoda > Insecta > Blattodea > Blaberidae > Diploptera > Diploptera punctata. The sequence continues at coordinate 875,004 of JASPKZ010007552.1, read as the reverse complement.
ACTACAATTTGGTATTCCACCTGCTGCTGTCAAGCTAGCAACCGACTAGTTATTGGAGTTGGTTGACCGACTGAGAGCAGCTCTTCAGTATGCTAGGCAGCACATCAAACTAGCCAGTTATAGGATGAAGGCGAGCTACGACCGACTAGCCAATCCGGCTGGATTTAGAGAAGGTGAATTGGTGTGGCTCTACAGCCCGACCGGAACGAGAGGAAGATCACCGATGCTGCTGAATTCCTGGGACGGCCCGTACGTGTGATAAAGAGGATCAAAGAAATGGTCTATGTACAATGGATCTCCATCGGGACGATCAGCCCAAGAAGGGAGCAATGCGACGAATTGTTTGTCTGGCTTTTGAATTTCGCGAGCAGCGACGTGAATCGGGTCACCCCTTATAACATAAAATAAGATTTGTGAATTGACAATTCTAGAATCTGAAACCCATCAGAGAAGTTTTCCATATGCGCCTATGCCTATATTAGGGAACACTAGGTATTTGAGAATTCTAGTCGAGGAGAATTTCATCTGTTTATCCATAATGTCCCTACTCTCGCATATATAAGAAGTTACGAGGATCGGATGAACCAGTTGTATCAGGATTGTGGACTAGTAAAGTGAAATCACGACCGAAAGCAAGAATATGAACTAAGTTATGCCGTTAGCGACTATAAAGAACAGAATGGCCAAATAAATTGTAACGGATAGATTTAATTAGCACCTAATATTATTTGTGAAGAATTGGCGAATTATAGTCAAACAAATACAGTTAATTTGGAAATTGTGTATAAAAATCTGTAGGGTTAATTCAAAGAATCCTAAGCACCGGTAGGTGCGACAATATGTGTTCCATATCTCGCAGGCCTCACGGGGACTTACCACTCTTGATCGCACACATATACTTTTTGAACATAGAGTGAAATGTAGTACCCCTCCGGATGAGTAATTAGCAGAATGCCTGGGCCATCACGGGGCAACAGAACCATCTCTTCGTCTTAGCGCAACGTGCAGGCGGGAGTCTCCCAGGGCAGTGTTCTCGGACGTCTTCTTTTTTCAATCTACATAAATGACTTACCAACTGTACTAAAGCACTGCCGCTATCACCTCTATGCTGATGATCTCCAAATTTACCTACATTCACCTCCTCATTCCCCCTCTAACAGCTTGACGAAAATGAATGACGGTCTCATATCCATCTTTAACTGGTCTTCAAATATCGGTCTAAATATAAATCCTAACAAGTCGAAAGTAATTCTAATGGGACAACAAAGACAGCTTACAACCTGTGAAATATCTACACTTCCAAACATTACTATAAATAATGTAATTATCCCTTATTTTTCCTCAGTAATGGTTGGGCTACATCTAGACGCAAATTTAACCTGGCAAACACAAGTGAAACACATATGTAAAAAGACTTTCTCCATCTTACATTATCTTAGACGTTTAAAAATTTTTCTCCCAGTTTCGATAAAACAAATCCTTGTGCAGAATCTTGTGTTGCCACACTTCGATTATTTGACTATATATAATGATGTCCACCGCTGTGGTCTCAAGGTAGCGTGCTGCCTTGTCACGCAACGGGCCCGGGTTCGATCCCCGGTCGGGGCAGTTTTTCTGAGTGAGGTTTTTATCGGGTTTTTATCTCACCTGTAAGACAAATGTCAGGAAAACGTTAAGGCTCAAGCGGTCCCCGAAATCATATGACCTCATCATCATCATCCTTACCATTATCATCATCACCATCATCATCCTTCACCGGTGTGGAAAGCAACGGGAAGCTACCACACTTACAATTTCCTAGTAAAGCTGCAAGCATAGCATGAAAATGCTATGATTGCAGTGAAGGACCTGCCTTCGGGCAGAATTACTATGGATGGATACTATGGATATATAATGATCTAAACCTTGACTTGTCGCAGAGACTGCAGCGTGTTCATAATGGTTACGTTCGATTCATTTTCAATATCCGCCGTTATGACCATATTTCCGAACACTTTAATAACCTCTCTTGGCTCCGTCTTACTGACACGTAAATTGCACTCTCTTTCACTACTTTTCAAGCTTCTCAATTCCTATACTCCTACTTACCTGGCGTCCAGATTTGAGAACTTATCCTCTTGCCACATTAAAGACACTAGGTCACAAGATAACAGTCTGCTAACAATTCCTGTTCATAGCACATCCTCTTATTCTACTTCATTCACAGTAGCCTCTGCCCGCTCCTGGAGTTTCCTTCCTCAAGATATCAGGGGTTGCCACACACTTGGCACTTTTAAGTCACGCTTATACAGTTACCTGTTGTCTAATAATTAATTTTCTCTATTTATTTAAATTTATACCATGTCATTAATAATCTTTACTTGTTTTTTATATACCTTGTACATATTATAAATTTAAATTTAGAGTATATCAAAATACATTATAAATATTAATTGTATTGTATTTATAACATGTAATCGTTTATGTATATTGTAATTTTGATGTAAGATTATTTTTTGTATTTTTTGAAACCTGGTTGAGTGGCAGACAAGGCCTTAAGGCCTTAACTCTGCCAGGTAAAATAAAACAATTATTATTATTATTATTATTATTATTATTATTATTATTATTATTATTATTATTATTTATGAAAGGATTCACCATTCACTCATGTTAACCATTCTGAACAAGGAGAGTATGATAAATGTAGCTCCTGATGAACTAGTAGTTACCATGTAAGCCTCCAGTTCCAAGGCGGATTCAAACTCGCCGTTATAGATGGATTTTTGGGGCGTAAAAGTCTTGAGTATGAATTGCTTCGGAAGAGAACTGAAACCGAAGATCATGTATCGAAGTTTTACTGAAAAAAAACATCAAGCTTGTGAAAGGAACGTCTGAGTAAAATCTGTCGATATTTTCATGCTAATACTTGAATTTCGAAGCTATTAACCTTAGCTTTAAAGAGCTCCATCAAATAAATTAATGATAATAAAATCAATACGCAAGTGTAACAACGATCATGAATCGAGGTGGTGTTTTGGGTATATTTCGGTTCTTAAATTGTCCTAATATTTGTTTTCAAGTAAAAAGAAAAAAAAAAGGAAAATCAGAAAAATCTGACGCACTAAATTTTTCAAAATCCAGACTCGAACCCGAATGCATTAGGTCTGAAATGCCGACTTTACCGCTGGACCACATATGAGTATTTTATACATAGTCACTCGTGTTCGTAAACATAGCCTGCTGTACTATTATTTTGGTTTTCTCTTTTTCCTCGTTAATAAGTTTATGTATGATCTCTAATAATATAATTGTCAAACAGATACTTAATCATTTTACTATGTTGCACTACATGACCCGTATAGATAACCAAGTACATGGATTATGGATCACATAGTATCATTACCACATTCATTTTACTATGTTGCACTACATGACCCGTATAGATAACCAAGTACATGGATTATGGATCACATAGTATCATTACCACATTCATTTTACTATGTTGCACTACATGAACCGTATAGATAACCAAGTACATGGATTATGGATCACATAGTATCATTACCACATTCATTTTACTATGTTGCACTACATGACCCGTATAGATAACCAAGTACATGGATTATGGATCACATAGTATCATTACCACATTCATTTTACTATGTTGCACTACATGACCCGTATAGATAACCAAGTACATGGATTATGGATCACATAGTATCATTACCACATTCATTTTACTATGTTGCACTACACGACCCGTATAGATAACCAAGTACATGGATTATGGATCACATAGTATCATTACCACATTCATTTTACTATGTTTCACTACATGACCCGTATAGATAACCAAGTACATGGATTATGGATCACATAGTATCATTACCACATTCATTTTACTATGTTGCACTACATGACCCGTATAGATAACCAAGTACATGGATTATGGATCACATAGTATCATTACCACATTCATTTTACTATGTTGCACTACATGACCCGTATAGATAACCAAGTACATGGATTATGGATCACATAGTATCATTACCACATTCATTTTACTATGTTGCACTACATGACCCGTATAGATAACCAAGTACATGGATTATGGATCACATAGTATCATTACCACATTCATTTTACTATGTTGCACTACATGACCCGTATAGATAACCAAGTACATGGATTATGGATCACATAGTATCATTACCACATTCATTTTACTATGTTGCACTACATGACCCGTATAGATAACCAAGTACATGGATTATGGATCACATAGTATCATTACCACATTCATTTTACTATGTTGCACTACATGACCCGTATAGATAACCAAGTACATGGATTATGGATCACATAGTATCATTACCACATTCATTTTACTATGTTGCACTACATGACCCGTATAGATAACCAAGTACATGGATTATGGATCACATAGTATCATTACCACATTCATTTTACTATGTTGCACTACATGACCCGTATAGATAACCAAGTACATGGATTATGGATCACATAGTATCATTACCACATTCATTCATGATTTTACTAATCGGCATCTTTATTCTACAGAATAACGTTTATATCTCCTATATCAACACCTTAAGATCCAACCGTATATAATCCTACCACACACTCTTATAAATTGTTTATCGAAGCCGAAAATTCAATGCCGGAATAGATAAGTCCACTGGTCCGTATCTTCAGCCTATTCAATCTCGATTATATCTCCAATATTAATTTCCCTAAGATTAAACCGAAGATTAAATTCCCTCATACTCCTACATAAATCACTGAGCTAAAGTTCCAATTCAAATGGCCGCGGTGGACTAGTGGTTATGCTCCTTGCATCTGGTCCCGAGGGTCGCGGGTTCAAACCCGGCCGGGGTCGATGGATTTTTTAGAATGGAAAAATCCAAGGAGCAAGTCCTCGGGAAGGGACTTTAAGTCGTGGGTCCCGAGTCTGAAGGTTTTCAGGCTAGTAAAAACTCATTAAGCCTGAATGAAAAGGCATCTAAGCAACATTTACCGACTTTTCCCATCCTAGTACTACCTTGGTTTCCTAGATGTCAGTATGAGGCGGAACGCTGACTACGGACCACTCAAATGGCATCTATATGAAAACAAGTGTAACTAAATTGTAAGGTTCAAATTCTTCCCTATAGGGGAAGAGCGCCTAAATCTCTGTTAAGGAAAACATGAGCTTACAAGAAGAAGAAGGTTCAACTCAGGATTCATTAAGTTCGTCCAACGAAACTATTTTTCAGCTTACTGAATTTAGTTTTTATTTCCGACATTCAGTTCCATAAGGTATAACCTAATATCTTCATCCTACACACTCCTATTACTAAATGGAATATTGAACCAAAAGATTCGACGCCTGATAAACTATTGTATTGAATCCCGTTTATATCTCCCATATCCAGTTCCATAAAATCCAACAAAATATCATACGCATTGAAATTTTTACATGGATTATTGAAACTATAGCCGGATTCATATAGGTTTCCAGAAGTGTCTATATTCAGCAACTGATTTCCGTTTATATCTCCGATATACTGTTCCTTCAATATCCAATCAGATATCATCCTCCCACACACTCCTCTATGGATTATTATCATCATCATCTTCCGGGGATTAAGCCTGTTGGCTCGTTCCGGTTTCATGAAAACTAGAATTTTTAAAATTGTTAAGACCATCTTCTGAGTGGGCGACCAACATTTCTCCTTCCGCGCGGTTTATAATTTAGTAATAATTTTTGAAATCTTCCTTCTGGCATTCTATCAATATGTTCTTTCCAGTCGTTTCTGTATTTAATTATTCGGTCTGTAAGTTTGAAAATATTTAGTTCCTTTCTTATATCTTTATTTATTTTCTTATCCAGGCAGAGTATATCCTGCAATATTTCTTAAAAATCGCATCTCTATTGCTTCCAATCTTTGTTCTTGTATTTTAGTGATCGTCCAACATTCGGATCCATACATAAATACAGGAATAGCCATTACTTTATAAAATTTAATTTTTGTTTCTTTTCTTGTGTTTTTAAGGGTTGTTTTAATAGTGCCACACATTATATTAAATTTATTTATTTTGTCAATAATATCATTTTAACATATGATACCTCTACGCATTATTAAACTTTAATTCCAATGCCGGATTCACTGAGGTTTCCACTGGTCTCTACGTTCAGCAATTTGATATCTTTTATATTTCCCATATTATGTTACATAAGATCCAACAGAATACCATCCTCCTACACACTCCTATATTTATAAAGAACCTAAATTTTTAATGCCTGATTCACTGAGATTTCCACTGGTCTATATTTTTATCAACTGAATCACGTTTATACTCCCATATCCAGTTACGTAAGATCCACCCGAATATAAACCTCCCGCATAATCCTATGTGGATTATTGAATCTACATCTTCATGCTGGATTCACTAAGTTTCCGCTGGTCTCTATCTTCGGTCTACTCAATTCCGTTTATACCTTTGATATTCAGTTCTATAAGAACCAACCGAATATCATTCACCAACACACTTCTATGTGGATTATTAAACCTAAAGCCTCAATGCCGGGTTCACTGATGTTTCCAATGGTATCTATTTTCAGCAATTGAGTATCGTTTATATCTACCATATCCAGTTCCTTAAGTTCGAACCTAATATCATCCTCCCACACACTCCTATATACATATATTAGTGATGCTATTATTTTTGCAGACGATTTAGCTCTTCTGGCACTCTCCGAAAATGATTTGCAACGATCAATTTATAATTTACAAAAAATAGGTGCCAAATTCAATATGGAAATATCAATTAACAAAACTAAAATTATGGCATTTCGTGGGAAGGACCCCAAACAAAGTAAAATCTGTCTCCAGAATAACATTTTAGAGAGATCTAATCAATTTAAATATCTTGGATATTATCTCTCTATCTGGGATGAAAAGGATATCCCTGAAAAAAATTACTAGTTATAATAAAAGTTTGGGAATTATTAATCAAGTTATGAAACCATCCCTTGTACAAAAACACCAGATTACGTTTATATAACACTTTGGCTAGACCAGTGTTGACCTATGCTAGTGAAGCATGGACATTAAAAAGACAAGATGAAAGCAGAATAACGGCTTGCGAAATGAGATTTATGTGCAGTACAGGGGGTTACACCAGATGGGATCGGAAAAAGAACACCAATATCTGAAAAGAATTGATGACTACGCCAATTTTGGAATATATTAAACAGTACCAAGTAAATTGGAAACACCATCTAGAAAGAATGAGTTCAAATCGGATCCCCAAAGCTGTTTATAATTATATACCAAGAGAACGAAGATCACTGGGCCGTTCTATGAAACGCTGGAGGGAAAATTTTCTATAGGATCCTAACAGGCGTTGGCCTAATACTTAGAAAGAAGAAGAAGATATATTAGTGAGCATAAAGTTTTAATGCTGGATTCACTGAGGTTTCCACTCTTCTCTGTTTTCAGCAACTGAATCCAGTTTATATCTCCGATCTTCACTTCCATAAGATCCAACCGAATATGATCCTCCCACACACTCCTAAATGGATTATTGAATTTAAGTTTCAGTGCTGGATACACGAAGTCATTGGTTTCTATCTTTAGTAACTGAATATCATTTATATCTCCAATATCTAATTCCCTAAGATCCAATCTAATATTATCTATCCACCTAAGCCAAGAGGTTCCGAGTATGTTTTTCTCTATAAATGTCTCGTATTTCTTGAAAATGTTAGAAAAAGGACTTAAATTGTGGAGTTGAAGAATGTGACATTTCTTGTATTCTCCATTCTTACGTCTTATGGAATAGAATATTAGTCCTAACGTCTAGTCCTGTATCTTGGTACTCGTATGTTTCCTTGATATACGATATCGCATTTTACGCCCTGAGAGTGCATCTAGCAAAATTAGCGTTATATAACATTTATGTATTAAGGAGAATATTAAAATAATTTCCTGTTTTAAATTTGTGTGTAATATATCCATGTGTAAAATTTTGATTTAGGATCAGTATCAGGGAACACAGATTAGATACCCGGCGGGATTGTAAATTTATTAATTTAAAATCATTAATCTGGGAACTAAATTAGATGGTGGAGTATATTTGTTTTAAACACTGGATTGTACCCAGATCAAAACCTTTCTACAGAATAAATTTTGAGAAGGCTTGGGACATTGGATTCAGAAATTATTGCACTTAAAGAATAATGTATGTGTAGTACCATTTCCTGCAATATGTCAGTTTCGTCATTACGGAAATAACAGAGAGAAAAGTAGTGCTTTCAGAAAAACTCTGGCATCTGTGTTAATTGTGTTACGAATAATTAATATTCACCGGTGCGAAAACAACGTAACTGTTCTTCAGAATATTTTGTGTGATACTTTATTCGAATAAAATGACGAAAGTAAGTTTACATTCTGTCGTTATTTACTCTTCAGTATTAAAGGGACATTGTCATAATATAAAATTAGGGGCACATTTTGATAACACACCATTGTGACCAGGAATAGTAACATTATGTTTCGAGTCTATTGTCATTCAGTATTCTGTTCAGGATGCAATTTCAAAGTACGGGTACGCGAAAAAAGTGGACATCCGATTTTCGAGATAATTTTGATTTTAAAATGAAGTTTAGGAATACCAAAGATGAAAATATGAAAACAATGTACGGACTATCCAGAATAAAAACAAGCAAATAATTTATAAAACACTAATTCCTTTGTTATCTGAATAAGGTAGCAACATTTGTGATTTTGACGTCAGATCTGATATTCAAATTTCAGTCCAGGATGGGGATGGAAACATCGTTAGATGTTTTCTTCAGTAGAGAGGCGAAATAGAATAAATGTTTAATTGTAATAAAATTGCAGTACCTGTTTGCAAAATTATGTATCAAAGAAATTGAAATTTAAGGAAATTGACTTCCACAAACTACGAATCTTGAGAAGTGTCTGTTAATGAAATCGATTGTCGCCAGTAATCGATCTGTCATCGTGCGTATTTCACGAAAATGAACAGCGGCAAATTTAGTTCACTGAACCTAACGAAATAAGTTTCATGTTAAATTTCACTCATCTGGAGTACACTAACTTGCATTCATGTAAACCTAACTTAATAAATCACACGCTCCGGTAAACAATCTGGTGTACACCTGCCTTCATCTAAATATAACTAAATAAATCACACACTTTGTGATAAACGAGCCTTTACATTTAAATTAAAAGTAATACATTCCAAAATATGCCGTAGCATAGTGGTTAAGGCACTGCGCAACAAGCTGGAAGGTCGAGGGTTCGAGTCCCGGTGGGGTCATGATTTTTAACTGACCGAAACCCTCTGGCGGCACTATAGTCCTGGGGTCGACTCAGCCTCTAACAGAAATGAGTACCAGACACCTGTTCTGGGGGTAAATGCGGCCGTCACGCAGGGCTGACAGCCAGGCTGACATCAAGTGCCGATTGTCCAGAAAAGTGGGAGCCTTAACCTCCTAATACCCCAAGGGCCTTCTGAGGCCTGTAGTGGGATCACTTTACCTTTACATTCCAAAATATACATTTGGGAAAAATTAAGAATAAAAAGTTAAACCGATTATTTTACAAATTAATAACTATATTTCATGAATAACATCTCTTAGCTGATTGTACATTCAAAAAATGTTTATTCAAGCCAGTAATAGCAAGTGACAGGAGGAAGTTATTCTATTTTAGATAAATAGAGACGGATCGGATTCAGAGGTGGTCATGCAATACATGGCTTGCAGTGGTGAGGGTGAAGTTGAAGAGGAGAGAGAAACGGCCATAGGTAAGAAAAGTCATGCTGTAATTAGTTTCCAGTATATTTTAAAGTATAATACAACCTTTTTTTAATTACAAATCCAATCTGTACAATGTTAAATTATGAAGTTATACTTAATATCTTTTAGTTAAAATGCGCTTAATATATATATATATATATATATATATATATATATAGGCAATTTCTGATATTTGATTTTATGACTTTAAAAATGGTGAGGCATAAAGGTTTGAATTTACAAATGGTTCTCTCTTTATCGAAAGGAAACTTGTTACTGAATGATTTTAAGTTGGTAACTTTAATTTGTAATGTTTCACATACAATCAGGTTCATTTACAGATTAATGGTTAAATAAAATATTTAAAATGTGGTTTTCTCAAATTGTATCTAAGACATTTTACTGATGTAGGATACATTTTATCCCATAGGGATTAGTATATTTTTAGTGATCTAACTTAACCAAATTCTCGCCCTCTATGTTTCGATATAGTCACCCAAATCCATAAGAGTCCGTAATTTGACCTATCCTTATATGAAATAATCTACATGTTTCGCTACCAAATTATAAAGTATAATTTTAAGAATACCTTAAAAGAATGATCTCGACCCGCTATTTTTAAGAATATAACGCCTTCTAACGCCCTTCGAAGATACAATAATAAAAAGGTAGTCTCCAATTCCTAACACTCTTGTAAACTAATGTGGAGTAGGCCTAAACTAACATTCCCTCATCTAAATGTAAACTTTTGTTAACTTATTTTGTATGTATTATAACTCGCGGTATGGCGTTCTATGCGGGTTTTATGCGCAAAAAAAAATTATCTCTCAGCGTCGCATTTTAATTACCAATTCGTTGAAATGTGTAGTAAACTAATGTAGCGGAATTGTGTTTCAGATTTCATTCTGCGAATTTTTTAAATGTTTTAATTTTGGACATTAATTTCAAAACCAAAATAATTTCGCAATTCGGATGTCCACTTTTTGCTCCATAACGTATATTAACAAAGAAATGTGAATGATCGTTGACACGGCCTAATTTATTATTTCGAGACTAACATATGAATTAAAGATGATAATTTTTCCCTATTCCTGAATAATCATAATTTTAAGTTGTGTCTTCCAGAAGGAGAGATATTATCCGGACCTTACTCAGGGTTACATACTTTATCCATGTGTATGGATGACAGTTTGGAGTGACGGAAGTAATTGTGAAATAATGATCCATTCTGTCACCGGTAATGACATGCTCATGTGTTGAATAAAACATTTGCGCATCCCATTAACATTATACACAGATACATTGATTACATCTGAAATCTAATTTCCTATAACACAACTATGTCGGCATTCGGTAATATACAACACAGCAGTAAATCGTTTAACCAGGCTACAATACACGCACTGTAAAAATCAACGAACCTACTGGCTCTATGTCCACGGCCGGACGAATATATGATCTCCATACACTCATATCCTGAAATAAGATTTTCCAATCATTATCTGTAAAATGAACTTCTCTTAAATTACGGTTAATATTATTCTCCCGCCTCATTCTCTGCTTATCTACTGGACGATTGCCCTCTGGTTTACTTAAACAAATTTCCATATCCCTGTGCCACATGTTCTTCCCATTGCTCTCTACACTCTTCCTTTTAAATCTGGTAATCCCTGTGCCACATGTTCTTCCCATTGCTCTCTACACTCTTCCTTTTAAATCTGGTAATCCCTGTGCCACATGTTCTTCCCATTGCTCTCTACACTCTTCCTTTTAAATCTGGTAATCCCTGTGCCACATGTTCTTCCCATTGCTCTCTACACTCTTCCTTTTAAATCTGGTAATCCCTGTGCCACATGTTCTTCCCATTGCTCTCTACACTCTTCCTTTTAAATCTGGTAATCCCTGTGCCACATGTTCTTCCCATTGCTCTCTACACTCTTCCTTTTAAATCTGGTAATCCCTGTGCCACATGTTCTTCCCATTGCTCTCTACACTCTTCCTTTTAAATCTGGTAATCCCTGTGCCACATGTTCTTCCCATTGTTCTCTACACTCTTCCTTTTAAATCTGGTAATCCCTGTGCCACATGTTCTTCCCATTGCTCTCTACACTCTTCCTTTTAAATCTGGTAATCCCTGTGCCACATGTTCTTCCCATTGCTCTCTACACTCTTCCTTTTAAATCTGGTAATCCCTGTGCCACATGTTCTTCCCATTGCTCTCTACACTCTTCCTTTTAAATCTGGTAATCCCTGTGCCACATGTTCTTCCCATTGCTCTCTACACTCTTCCTTTTAAATCTGGTAATCCCTGTGCCACATGTTCTTCCCATTGCTCTCTACACTCTTCCTTTTAAATCTGGTAATCCCTGTGCCACATGTTCTTCCCATTGCTCTCTACACTCTTCCTTTTAAATCTGGTAATCCCTGTGCCACATGTTCTTCCCATTGCTCTCTACACTCTTCCTTTTAAATCTGGTATCTTATAAAGATCATATAGCTCCACCTATCTGGGGATCAAACATTTTCTAAGAACTTTATTCTCAAATATTCCTAAACCGTTCACTTTTCGCATCCATATAACTGGAAAATAAACATACTCTAGAGAATAAAATGTAGATTAATTCAAAATCACATATGCATCTGCCTCTACTCCTCACTGGCCTATAAAAATAGATTAATAATAAAAAATTAATTAATTAATGGGGACATTGGGTCTTAATCAAAAACCAGGTACGAAAAATAGAATCGACAGAAATGAGGTTTCTGAGGAGTGTAGCTGGCTATACAATAATGGATCAAAGGCGAAGTGAGGATATACAAAGAGAACTGAATATATTCAAACTATTAGATAGAATTACACAATACAGAGATGAGTGGACGGACCACATCAGTATGATGGATAACAATAGAATTTCGAAAGAGATTCTTCATTAAAAACCACTAGGACGAAGAAATGTTGGAAGACCCAGTAAAAGATGTACAGACCAATTCTATCATGAGATCGGAACAGAACAGCAGGTCTAATCCTTGATGCTGATGACGATGATAATATTTAATCAACGTTTAATATAATGAGATCAAGAAATTACAATCATACTATAATTTTACCTCAAATAAATATTTATTATGTTACGTTATAAAAGATATAATTTTCTCTCAGTGCTGAGGCAGAACTGGAATTTCATTTCCAGTTTCTAGTAACCCTAATTAGCCTACCTTCAATAATATTATGACATACATAACACAGGACTATTGGATAACCTAAGGATTTTAGACGCAATACAACATTATTAGGGTTTTTAATGTGATATCCAGCGAAATGCTCATAAATGCCTTTAATCATGTATTTTAATTTTTCACCGCCTGCAAACCATTGTAATGTGCTTTTTATGTGAAACAAAGTGCGACATTGGCTAAGAATACTAAAATTATACTAAAACGCGTTATAAATGTGAAAGCGATGATTTTTTAATTGTCTATTTTCTTCTGAAAATTTCAATAAAAACAAAGGTACAATCTGCCTGGAAATTGTGTTGGCAGTTAAGATGAAATACGCAAGATTTATCCAAGAAGCTGTGCAATGTATGTGGGATCCTACCACTAGCGTAGCCGCTAAAAAATATTTTAGTAAATACAGTTTAACTGTGACTGGAAGACACGAATGACGGAATTAAATGCGAAATGATATTCTATTATTATAATTGACAGTTATACAGAAATTTCATGACATTGTTAGCTTTTTTGTTTATTTTCAGAATTCTGTTTGTATACTTTATGAATGTTAAATCAATTCGGTTTTGTATTAGTATACCGGTAAATATATTTTATCTGTAATGCTTTAGCTTATACGTATAAATTGAATATATTCCTCTATTATTGCTTTAATATATATATATATATATATATATGTCCACCGCTGTGGTCTCGAGGTAGCGTGCTGCCTTGTCACGCAGCGGACCGGGTTCGATCCCCGGTCGGGGCAGTTTTTCTGGGTGAGGTTTTTATCGCGGGTTTTTCCTCACCTGTAAGACAAATGTCAGGAAAACTTTAAGGCCCAAACGTTCCCGCAATAATATGACCATATTCATCATCATCATTATCATTATCATCATCATCATCATCATCCTTCACCGGTGTGGAGAGCAACGGGAAGCTACCACACCTACAATTCCCTAGTAAAGCTGCAAGCATAGCATGAAAATGCTACGTTTGCAGTGAAGGACCTGTCTCTGGGCAGAATTACTGTGGATGGATATATATAACAAATGCGTCTAGCATAGGGATACAGGTGTTCCCTAGCGGAAGTTTGTTAACCAAGCTAATTTAGTTAGGCTTATTTACTTACAGATGTTAACGGGTGACAGGTGGTTAGCATATCGCCGCAATGAGATATCTAGTAGACATCAAAAGATACTTCTAGGGTGAGTCAAGGTCAGTGAAATTTTCAGAGCCCTTTTTATTCAGGTTTGCGGTTTTATTACCAGCGTCAAAATCTTCAGACTCGGCACCCACGGCTTAAAGTCCCTCCCGAAGAATTTCTCCTTTGGATTTTTCCATCCTAAAAATCCATTGACACCGTCCGGTTTTGAACTGCCAACGTTCGGGACTAGAGGCAAGGAATATAACCACTAGACCATCGCGGTCATGCATCCCCTAATTTAATTTCGGATTCTCTACAATCTTGACATCTATTCTATTCTTTCCAATATTAGACTTCGATCACCCAGAAGCTATTTTTTTTGTTCACAATCCATAGTCGCTTCCATTCGCTATCCTCACACCATAACTTTAACACACGATCGAGAGAAAATTATTTAACTCTGGCTGTTCCTCTCCATCGAACATCTCACTATTCCTCATCCACTTGACTCTAGAATTCCCTCTCCTCGTATATGAAAGACTGCCTGACTCAAAAACAGTTAAATAAACTCACTACATATTTCTGTACACAATGTAATATATAACCGTGTCCCATGTATACTTGTATTATTATTTTCATTTTAAACGTTCTTTACTGCCATTTACGTAATCTAATTATAGATTTTTTTTTTCATTTTCTTGTCAACTTTATATTGTGAAGCTTATATCTATTAATCAACATCTAGATGATTCACAATTGTTATTAACTCTGATGAATTAGAAGAAAATACCTTACGGTCTTAACTCCATCAAGTAAAATAAATAAATACTTCACTGTTGTAGCATTAAAAAACTTATAACCAATGTTTTTCCATGCGTAATTTTGTATTCCTAGAAATATTGTTATCCATCACAGACCTACTGAATTCAACCATCTTTACATAACTCTTATGTGTTCAATCCGCAATAGCATATGTGAACATTCAATTCCCTGCTTTGTATTATAGTGCTCAGATATTTAAATTGCCCCCCTTGTTTAATTGATTCTGCCACAATAATTAATGTTCCATGTTTATTATTTGAATTAGTTAATAATTATGTGCTTTATTAATATTAATATCCGTTGCATAATCCATGTAATGTTTTGCAATCTCCTACAAATGAATTCTAAATCGACAACTTTCTGAGCAAAACCACATGGTCATCTGCAAAATGAAGGTAAATAAAAAACGTCTTCCACAGGTTTGACCATTGGTCTACAGATTCTCTTTCTATCGATGTAGAAAATTTTGCAAATATAAATTGAATAATAAAGTTGAAAAACTGAATTCTTGACTTCTGAATATACACATAATACATTTATGTTGCGAAATAAACCCACATGCTATTCAAGAGTCACCGCATCAGCAACGTTTCTTCGATTTCTTCCAAAATTGCTTGAAGATGTTCCCCTTGAGCAAGAGAGGAATATGTGGTACATGCATGATCGAACACCGGTACATTTTGCTGCACTAGTTAGAATACATTTAATGCGGTTCATGATGGATAGATCAAGGCGGGCCTGATCCTTGGCCTTCACGAATACCTTATCTGATTCCTTTGGATATTTGTGTGTGATATCATGTCTAAAATGAAGTGTACAGCACTTCCTTTGATACCATTGAAGTGAGTAAAAAATCGTACATGATTTTCAAGAATTTTGAAATGATCCGGGGGTATTTGAAAGAATTTGGCGCTCAGCAGATACGAGTCTAATAATGCAACCATATGCAAATACGATACTTTGAACCTTTAACAGGTACGAGTGTACAATATTACTTTATGACATTTAAGAACTAATTGCATTCTTTGGTAGATTACGCTGTGAGTGAATTTTGAGGCAACATAGAATGGCAATTGAAAGAATATCCTTTTGGAATTAATTTGTACTATGTAGGACGATGTTTCATAATTAAGTCAATGGCGGCATGTAAACACACATTAGCAATTATCTGGCACATAGGTAATTTGCAAACCCATGTTTACTAGGACTTTTTTGCTTCTACTTTCGTTTACATTCAATCGTTTAAGTTTGAGCTATTAATTTTGATGCACCCGGTATAAGAATAAAATCTATGGTAACTAAAAAACATATAAATAAATTACTTTTTGTTTTAAATTTATTTTGCCGGAGTTAGGGTTGGCGAATGTGTTCTTTATGGAATTTACTGCATTCTCATATAATTTAAATATAGAAACAGTCTATAGTAAAAATATTAATGAATTATTCTTCCGAAAAGACACATTTGATTTGGTATTCTTCATTTTAGTCCTCCAAATCACAGTTTGGCATCACATTTTCGCATTATCTTTCATTCAAGCATTTATTTATTTTCTTTCATAATATATTCTGAGTTTTTCAAATTCCATGGCACAATTTTTTTCAATAATTGAATCATATTTACATCAGGCTACACTCTTATCGGCCAGAAAAAAGTTCTGAGATAAGAGATATTTTTAAATTGATGGATAAAATTGACAAACAAAGACACATTTGGTACGAGCATCTACTAAGAATGCCAGATGACAGATCACCTAAAAGTATTTTAAACTACAGCCCCACCACCAAACTAACCCTGCGTGGCGCTCATAACGCAACCAGGGGAACATATTCATAACTACTAACAATTTTCAAGAGAGCCGGACTGATTACTTGGTGACGACAAATGCGAGACAAAAGGATAAACGATTGGGTATACTACATAAAATCAATATGTCAACCTGGAACGTAAGAGGACTAACGTACGAGGAAGGACAATTAGTACATGGATTGATGAAACAGAAACAGATATATGTGTAAACAGAAAACAGATATATGTGTAATTACAGAAACAAAGAAAAAACCTCAAAGGCAGTTCAGAGCTAGCAGAATACATCTTATTTTATAGTGGAGTACCGCAAATAAAGGAACAGCAGCTGGTGTTGGAATACTTTTAAGTGATAAACGGAGAAAAATAGTCCATAGTTACAAGTTTGTATCTGAAAGGATCATTAATCTCAGAATAAAATGTAAAAGAGGATATCTGACAACTGTTCGTGTATATGCCCCGGAAGAAGGGAAGAAAAAGAAGATAGCATAGAATTTTATGAGCAATTTAAATCGCACTTACAGACTATCAACAAATCAAACTGCATTACCATATGCGGAGACTTTATTGCACGTAACTGAAAGCATCCATTCAAATAAATTATAGGCCCTAATGGTGAGAATATACTGAATGAAAATGGAAAGGTGTAAAGAGATTTTGCAATTTTCAATGAATTAAAAATTAGAAACACATTCTCTCAACACAAGGATATCCACAAATATACATGGGCTGCAAGAGAAACAAAATCCGTAATAGATTACGTCCTCGTAAATGCTAAACTAGCTCCCCAAGTTACAGACACACGTGTTTTAGTGATGAAAATAAATGTCCCAACAAAATGGATATATAAGAAAAAGAAAATAAACACTGTAGAAAGTCAATACCATTTCAAAACCCATTTACTCCTAGAAGACAGTTTAAGGAGATTATAATGTGCTAGACTTTTAGCTTACAAAGACCTAAGACATATTAGCAAAAATGTGGAGCAAGAATTGGAAGACCTAAAAATAATTAATATTAAAGGTAGTAAATGAAATATTGGGTAAAATATACCCTAAAAAGAATAAAAAAGTCTGCTAGTATGGAGTGAAGAAACTCAGAAAATCATAAGTGATAAGAAAAAAAGCGTATCTGAAATTTTTGCAGAACAGATCAAATAATGAGAGAATACAATACAAACGGAAATGTGCTGTAGTGAAAAGAGAAATAAGAATAATTAATCGCGAGAATTGGAACAAATATGTAAGCAACATAGAACACGATGTACATGGCACACAAAATAAAGCATACAAAATATTAAAACATCTAAATAAATCCGAAAAAGATACAGTACAAGTTAATAATACAACAGAAAAATAATTGCTTAGATACTATAAAGATTTATGGGCAACCTCAGGTAAAACAATTGCGGAGGATCAAGAATATGAAGAATATGCAAACATGGACCCAATAGAATTTCATAAATTCGAAGATCTTTTAATAACAGAAAATCTCCAGGAAGTGATAGATTAAACATAGAGATGATCAAATACGCCCTCTGGAAATAAAATTAAGATTTTTACGAAAATTAATATATGCTGGAAGTACCGACGGAATGCGGAAGAGGAATAGTGTACCCAGTTTTCAAAAAATGAAATAGATAAGATTGTAATAGTTACAGGGATATCAGCCTTCTGAACGTGGCATATATAATATACGTAAAAATATAATTCATAGAATAAATCCAATTAATGAAAATATTATAGGAAATGAACAATGTGGTTTCAGGAAAGGGCGGTCCTGCTCCGATGGCATATTTATAATGCAGCTACTTGTTGAAAAAATGAGAGAATACTTTTATATTATTTGTTGATTATGAAAGAGCTTTCATTAGGGTAAGTCGAAACATATTATGGACCGTTATGGAAATGAGTGGATATCCAAATCACATTATAAAAGTAATTAGAAGTTTGTACTCCAAAACAACCATCAGCATTGTCAAAAGGAATAGCGAGTAATATATCTGAAGGAATTAACCAAGTTGTAAAACATGAATGCCTGCTATCTCCGGCTTTGTTTAGTATATATGTTGATCATGCTATTAAAATATGGCAAGATGTCTTAATTGAAAATTTTAAAATAAATGACAAAGTTTTAAATACGATTTTATTCTCAGACGACCAGACGATTTTTAGTTCATCAGAAGATAATCTCCAGAGAGCTGCACACCAATTAGAAAACGTAGGTGAAGGAATATAATTTAAACATTTCATGTACAAAAAAATCAACGGCATTTCGAGAAAAAATCATCTCAGATGCAAACTTTTCATGAATAATAATATCATTGAACAAGTGAAAGAAATCCTACAATTATTTTGGTTTTAATGTATCATACTGCCAAAAAGAAGATATAAATATACAAGTACAGACATTTCTAAGAATGTATGGAACAATAAGAAGAACTCCAAAGGATAAAACAACTCAGGATACTCAATTGAACTTTTATAAAGTCATTGCCGTTCCTACTACGACAGTCAAAATTGGACTGTGATTCATACACATAGGAGAAAAATAGAGGCAGCGGAGATGAGATTTTTAAGGCCAACGGCAGGCTACACTCTTATGGACCAGAAAAGAAGTTCTGAGATAAGAGATTAATAAAATATTTTTAAATTGACGGATGAAATTAACAATGACAAAATTGGTACGAATATCTACTAAGAATGCCAGATGATAGATCACCTAAAATTATTTTAAATTACAGACCCATAGAATATAGAAGTCAAGGAAGACCATTTGCTAGATGGAGAGACGAAATCTCTTGATGTCGGAACGTGCCAGAGGGCCAACGCCTTGATGTTGACGATGATGATGATCAATACTTCAATTGACTCTCTTGATTTGTGATTTATTCAACATACCGTAACTCTAATCCATTATGAGAGTTTTATACACCGCGTACATGAAATTTCTGTCTGATTTCTTTAGTAAATCGGGTTAAATCGGCTGAATCAGGAGACAGCTGTGCACAGGGTATATAGGGACACTTTTAAATTTTGTTCTCCACATACTGAAATTAAGACTTATTAAGTTGGTATCAGCCAACTAACCTCTGTTCTGTGTGTAGTAAAGCAGATTATGTTTTTTTTCCCTCATTTACTTATGTGAAGATTTGATGACAAAGAATTGATGTTCCAGGTACGTGGAATAATAGCTTCGTACATTCAATATTTTCTTTTTTTATTATGCGTGTCTCTTATTAACTAATTGTCCAATTACAAATTATTTTTTGCTAAATTATGAAATATTTATTCCAAAGAGATTGGAATGGTTCCCGTCTTTGTAGACAATAGTTTAAGTGTTGCCAACCAGGCTAAATAAATAAATCTAAATAAATCTAAATAAATAACCTATGAAAATTGAAAGACTGTATTTCTAGTGAATAGGGACACGAGTTTGCAGCATATTTCACTAATTTATTTGTAAGTATTGCATTGCAGATTGGTAAATATAAACAGAGTTGAACAAAAGTTGATTTGCATAGAGCTATCAAAGCATTCATACAGGGAGAGGAGCATGTATCATCCGGCAGAGTTAATTGGGTGTATCTCGTATATCTTCAACGTCACCGTAACAGCGGGAGTGACGATCCTCTGAAAAAATAATTTGAAAGCCTGCAAACATTTCTTCCATATTCTGCATGTGGATTTGAATTAAATGTCAACAATCTAAGAAAGGCAGCTTTTTCGCTTCGCGGAGAAAAATGTTTTAAGCATGATAATGATACTAATGAGCAGAAAAAGAATAACACTGTGGGATTTCTTTATAAAGTATCCATCAACAGTAATTCTGCCCGGAGGCAGGTCTTTCACAGCAATCATAGCATTTTCATGCTATGGTTTGCAGCTTTACTAGGGAATTATAGGTGTGGTAGCTTCCCGTTGCTTTCCACACCGGAGATAATGATAAGAATGATGATGATGGCCGGATAATTTTCGGGGACAGTTGGGCTCTAAGCTTTCTGACATTTGTCTTACAAGTGAGGAAAAACCCCGAAGAAAACCTCACCCAGGAGCTTGTCCCGACCGGGAATCAAACCCTGTCCGCTGCATGATAAGGCAGCACGCTACCTCGAACCACAGTATAAAGTATAGTGGCATGATAAAGGACGTGAATGGTATCATGAAAAGTGTGTTGGAGCTGAGGGCAGAAAAAGAAATGTTTGTAGGCCTATATATAGAAATGAATCTGATTCTATAGTAGTTCTTCTTCTTCTACTACAGGGTTTAGTCTATGCAGCCTGTTCCGGCGAAGTTAAAAGTGGAGTCCATCTTCTGCGTGGTCGACCAACATCTCTTGTTCCTATGGAATTATACAGGAAGGTTCTTTTTGGTATTCTTTCGTTGTTCATTCTCATTAAGAGTTCTGTCCATTTGTTATTATTTTCGCTGATTTTATCTTCAATTGTATATATATTTAATTCATTTCGTATAGTTTCATTCCTTATTCTATCCGCTCTTGTGCATACTTTCACATTATGTAAAAACAGTATTTCCGCAGTCTGTATCCTGCTTTTATCCCTTGATTTCATTATCCAATTTTCACTTCCATACAACAACAAAGGAACAGCCATTGTTTTATATAATTTAAGTTTCGTATCTTTCCTTGTTTTCCGACCTAAGGTTCTTTTTATGGTTCCAAAATAGCTTGAAATTTATTTATTTTCTTTTCTATATCTTTATTTTCTCTATAAGTTATATCACATCCTAAATATTGGAAATGTGATACTTGTTCTATTATTTTGTTATCCAGTACAATTTTTTATCTAATTCCATATTTATCAATAAATGCCATTACTTTTGACTTATTTATTGATATTTTACAATTGTATCTATTGTCTATTAATTTAAATGTATATGCTAACATTTGGAGCTCATTTTCAGATTCTGCTAAAAGTACAACATCGTCAGCGAATAATAAAGCATATATTTCATCTTTATTATCAATTAATATTCCTTCATTAGTTAAAACCTTCTTCCATTCTTTTAGGATATCGTCCATATAAATATTAAATAATATAGGTGAGAGTGAACACCCTTGTCGTACTACTTGGTTTATTTGAAAAAATGTCTTATTTTTAGTCAACTGAGGGTCAATACAAATATTTGTTCCATAGTACAAGCTCTTAACAGTTTCTATAATCTGAATACGGAGGCCTTTTTCTTTTAGGATATTCCACAATATTTCCCTGTTTACTCGATCAAATGCTTTATCTAGGTCTATGAATAACAAATGTGTTTCTAGGTTTTTTTATTGTCTTTTGTTTATTATCTGATTCAGGGCAAATACTCCATCGGTACAAGATCTTTCTTTTCGGAACCCATTTTGTTCTTCTGCTAGTGTTACTTCAGTAATTCGTTGTATTCGTTTTGCTATTATTCTAGCATATATTTTATATCCACTATTTAGGAGGGTAATGCCTCTGTAATTAGATGATTGGTTTCTTTTTCCTTTTTTGTAAATTGGTTTTACTATACCTTGCCTCCATGTAGCTGGTATATTATGATTCTCCCAACACATATTAAGAAAATTCAAGAATCTTAATTTAAAAAATATATCTGCATATTTAATTAGTTCTGAATTGATGTCATCTGGTCCGCTAGCTTTTCCATTATTTGTTAATTTGAGCGATTCTTCCAGTTCTTCCATTTGTATTTTATCTACTTTCAAATTCTCACATTTTGGTTCTTCTTCGTTTTCATTCTCGTTGTACCACAGGTCTGTATTCTATCCAATGTTCTTCTGATATTGATGTAGGTATATATGCAGCTTCTTTTTCTGATTTATTTAAATATTTAATTGTTCTATAGCCAGTCCATTGTCGTCCATGTAGATCATGTTCTAGATTAGATACATATCGATCCCAACTGTCTTCGTGGGATTTCCTAACAACTATCTTTGCTTCCTTTCTTTTGTTATAATATATTTCTTTTGTTTCTTCAGTTTTCTTTTGTAAATATTTTAAATATGCTTTCTTCTTTTCCTCTATAACTGTTTTAATTTCGTCATTCCATATTCTCAATCCTCTCTTCTTACAATTTTTCCTTCTTAATCCTAGAACTTCATATGCTGCTTTCTTTAGAGCCCAATCGATGTTGCTCCATTCTTCTTCTATATTATTATTTATTTCTCGCTGTAATATATATTGAGAGATAATCTATTTGCATACAACGTTCTTATACTTTCTTCTTGTAATAAATTCACTTTATATGTTTCTTCATTGTAAATTTTTCTTGTTGTTGGTTTCCTCTATCTTTCTAATAATTTTATATTACATGTCAAGAGAAAATGATCTGTTCCTACATCGAAACCTCTATATACTTTTACATTTGTGACCCAGGGTATCAATTTTCTGTTTACCAAGAAATAATCAATAATTGATCTTAATCCTCTAGCCGACCAGGTGTACTTATGTATTTCTTTCTTTCTAAAATAGGTATTAGTAATTCTGTATCCATTAAATATTGCAAATTGTCGAAGTTCTTTTCCACTATCATTTTCTATTGTTTCTCCTTGTGTACCAAATATATCAGGTATAGGATGGCACCCTATTCTTCCATTAAAATCACCTCCAATAACTATATAATCATTTTTATTTATTTTATTCACTACTTTTTGAAATTCTTTATAAAATTTTTCAATGTTTTCTTTTTTCCCTTATTCTGGTGCATATATACATATATCCTCTTTGTATTTTAAACCTGACAATAATTATTCTTTCTGATATAAAAGTATAGCTATGTATTTTCTTCCTCCAAATGGGGTCTATCATTACAGCTACTCCAGCTGATGCACGTTGTTGTCTTTCTACACCATGATATACAAGGAGGTGATCTTCTATATCCTGTGTCCCTTTCAACTTTTCCTTGGTTTCTGTTAAGAGCATTATATTTGCCTTTTTATTTTTAATTTCATATAAAACTTCTGTCTGTTTATTATTTAACCCTCTTATATTCCATGTTGCCAATAGTAAATTATTCTTTATCATTGTCCTTTTCTTGCTTGGTCCATCATCAGTGTTTCCGTCCGGCTTTCCCCTTCGCTTTTTAGTAATACAAGATTCATCTGGCCGCCTTACAAGGGCTGCGCAGATATAGTTGGGTGGTGGGATTGCCACCTTACAGCCTCCCAACTTGCTTCAGCTTTGTTTTTAGGGTGCTTTCCCTTAGGTAGATTGCCTTCTCTTCGGCTCTGAGTCTACCTGCCCATTATAGCCGTCCAATCTGGAACAGACGCTATGCTGATTTTGGTTCACTCCGGGTATTTCATTTCCCCGGTACCACCTATATTTAGGAGGCATTCCCCTATCCACCACCTGGGGAGGCGCCCGATGGGGGATCAGCAACCCCTCACGGGTTCTATAGTAGTTTATATAGAAATATATGTTATACATTTTTGTGTTTAAAATGTCTGATAAATAAACGTTTTTCCGAAATAAATCGTTCAAAGTGTCCTGATGTACCAAAATACTGTGCCCTATTCACCATAACAAATTGGGATGAAGGTATTGGAATATTAATGTCAGTAATTCCTTGTCGTGTATTTGATTAATGAGGCTATAACCGGTACAAAATATTGATGAAAGATTATATTAAATCAATGATGTATAAAACATGTATGTATTACCGATAATGAAACCGATACTAAATATTTTCCGATTTTTGTCGTGATTCACCCAATGTCAATAATGTCTCCCAGGTACAGGACTAGCAACTTACGATTGTAGCGAATTTCGTAGAAATATAGCTACTGATGTTGCTATCATTAACATAAAAAAAAAACTTTAGAAAGTTTCATCGAACATATTTAGTATATACCGCAAATTACCAATTTCAACACGAGATCTCTAACTTTATATATTAGCGCGAAACCTTCTTCGATACTCAGCTCCCAGTGTAAATATTTTTCTTCTCTTACATATAATTCCCGTAAGAGGTAGCGGAGCATCGCTCGCAGGGTCAAATTACGGTCTAGAATAATAAAGCATTTTAATGAGAATATTTTACTTTATAACAATAATGCTTTTTTATTTCGATGATATAATTACATTTTAACATTTAACACCATCGCATCGAAGAGACATCTAGTAGGCTACTAAATGATTACTTGGATGGGAAAGGCCCAGTAAGTTTTGCTCAGAAGGGCTATTTCAGGCTTGGGAGCTATTACGAGAACGAAAATTTTGAGGCTCGGGAACTACGGCTTAAAGTCGCTCCCGGAGGAATTGTCCTTGATTCTTCCATTCTAAAAAAAATCGATCGAACGCAGTAGGGCATCAAAGCAAATGTTAGATTAGAATTTCATTGTCAGGTATTTCATGATATTTGCCTTAAAATAGAGTCATTATATGTGAATAAATAGATGCGAGATGTTAAAGCATATACAAATAAATGCAATTGAGATAGGTACGTTCACTGTAAATAATAGAACTTTTGATAAAAAATTATATTCCTCGATGATTTTCGTTCGGTTTTAAGTAACCTCCACTTTATTTCCACCCACATTCCCGGTCTCGTTCTTTTTTTCTGAAGTTCGCAAGTCTTCCTCAAGTAAAGAAATATTCGTCTTTTCATACGCTCTAAAAGAAAAATGAACAGAAATTCTATACAAAATACCTATTGAAGTATGCATTCAAGTTGCTGTATTGAACACAAAACACTTTGAATGCACATAAGCTATTGAAATAAAATGAATGAATAGCGATGATCAAATGAACTCTTTCAAAAAGAAAGTGCACTTCACATTTTTTGTTATAAATAATAATAATAATATCCGTATTGAAAGAAGTTGAACGCAAAATTTCCTTTTTCTAATGTCAAATAAAATTAATAACCTTGAACATTTCCTGTTGACTGCACGGGATAAGGAATGAAGTAATAACAAACCAAAAACTTCTTTTTTGAGAATATTGATAATTGTAACTTCATAAATCCTTTTTATGTTCTACTTTATAGACTAACGTGCCATAACGAGTCTAGAATATATGGCAGTAAAAGCAGTAATCAGTGTTTATTTATAGAATTATCTGGTAGCCGAGATGTATTTTTAAAAATGTAGAAAATAAGATTACTTAAAATACCAACAATGCAAATAAGAGAATCCGTGGGAGCAGATAGAGAACATCATTGACGAAATATATATCTCATAGTTCAAGTAGCATGGACACACAGTTAGGATAGACAACACTAGATGATCACAGAATACCATTGAATGGATGACACTAGAGATTGGAAAGACATAAACTTACTTGGAAAAATTGTATCCAACAACCCATGAAGGGATGGGACATTTACGAAATAGATAGTTTAGGGAAAACGAAATGGAAATTGGAAGCAGTGAAACAACTCCATTCTGTAAAATAATAATAATAATAATCGAGTTTATTATCATGTTTTCTGTGTAAGTAAGCTGATTTAAGGAGAAAAGGGAAGGAATAAGGCAAATAAAAATATCTAATTCTAATTATCTGTCATTATTTAAATTTGGGTGGTACTTAAGTGTAGGCCTACATTTAGCCTTATACATATACACTTTATTTAGGGTTAGCTCGGGATAATCGGGATAAAAATAGGATAATATGTAATAGCGGTTGTATTATCGTTAAGACATACTCGTATATGTTTTGTACTTCATGATTAAATATAATCTTTCATCAATATTTTGTACCAGTTATAGTCTCAACAATCGAACGTACAAGGAATTATTGGCATTTATATTCCAATATCTTCATCATAATATGTTAGGATGAATAGGGCACAATATGTTGGATGAATCAGGACAGTTTATATAGGTAATTATTTATTTGTCAGATATTTTAAACACAAATGTATATAATAATTGTCTATATAACCTATCAAAGAATAGGATTTCTTTCTTCCTATAGGCCTTCAAATATTTTTTTTTTCATTCCTCAGTTCCTGTTGTATACGCGCTTTAATATTTAAAGGGAAATTATTGAAATTAATTAGTTACTGTAACTATTTTTATCATAAAGTAAATCTTTGGGGTTTTAAAAGAAAATATTTAACTTTGAGAAATATATGCATTTATTTGAAATAATAATGGACACACTTAGATGATATTTTAAAAAGTGAATGCTAAATTAACTAAAGTGGTAAACTCCAGAACAATAGTTTCACTCCCCTTTTCAAACCTTGGAAATATTACTGAAGTAAACAGATTGGACATATATACAGATATTTTGGAAATGATGACGCGTGTGTGTGTGTGTGTGTGTGTGAAGGAGGTATAAGAAGACACATCCATCATGCATGTAGATCTCTATAAACATATATACTTTTAAAGCTTCCATAATATTTACATAACTTATATTCAATATTTTTGCACGTAGGTTCCCAATTGAGGTTTTGATTAATGTGAACTTAGGATCTTATAAACTTAGTAATTATGACAATTTTTCCAAGAATAATATTATAATATTTAAGGGAAAGAACAAATTATAATTTGAAAAAATCTAATTAATTCTTAAACTGTTACACACTCACTCAAATTAAGAATTAGATTTCGGAACATGCCATGTATTTAAAATAGTTTGTAAATGCTCCTTCCTTCCTAGGGATTAACGTAGCTCAAAAAATGTGTCATTGCAAAACTCATGTTATATCACATGTAAACTTGGTACTTCAGTGATTATACTAATAAAATGTTAAAATTCAGTAGTTTGACATTAATAGTACTCCTATCCCCCTATTTATGAAACATTAAAACCAGTAGCCGCGACCGCTCCCGAAAAATAGAGTTCATCCTAATTTAGTCTGATTTATTAATAAAGATTTATGCCTTAAATATTAACCCAGGCCTCGTTACCATAATAGTCGAAGAATGCTTCCAGAATTCACTGTAAATATAAAAAAACATCCAAAGAACGATACCGCAATCGTAATATTGGCGCCAACGCGTTGGTATGTCAGAAATACTATATTTTCTGATTAGATACGAACCCTCTTCAAAATCAATTTTTCTGAATTACATTTGTACTTTTTTCAAAATTTAAATAACTAAGTTTTGTGGTATAATTCATATTGTTTCATTATACAATTAATACAGATTATAAATAATTTCAACTAGTGCAAATTCATCAAGAGTTTGACAGTTAATAGTATTGATATTTAATAATTTTATTATCAACTGTTTATATATCTAATGCCTAAATTATTTTATGAGAATTAAAAATTTCACGCATAAACAAAGAAACAAATTCGGCAAATATCTTGGTATCCAACACTTGTTTTAAGACAATTGAGACATGCTGATTCAAAATATGCAAACCGTTTGTCTGTATCACCGTTTTTGAGATATATCACATTAACCATTTATATATGTTTAACATTGTATCAAGGCAATCAACTCACAGACAGAAGTTTCAGTAGAACACATATTGCTGAATGGAGTTCTAATTAACTTCTAGCACCATCTAGTTTAAGGTCAGTACAGATATAAAATACATAGATATAACATAAACTTCCTTAATTTAAACTTAATTTAGTTTAAATTTCTTGGCTGTAGACTTGCGTTTGTCTTGAGCATTTGGCATGTCGCGCTGAAGCATCCAGCAGTAGTCAGCGAACGTTGCTGCTCTCCATCGACCCTGATAGCGTGACTCCATCATCGAGGTATCCTATTTCAAATCACCACAGATATTCCAATTGTACTCGCAATAGCGTATTTTTTCAAGAAGTAGTGGCATAGTTTCGTACGTCTTTTTATATGGGCAGAAAATCCAACTGGCAATGATGCATATCTGTTTCGATTGTGTAATAATACTGCCTTCAAATTTGTTTTAGAGGAATCAATAAACTGTCGCCATGTGTCAGTGCTATGTTCTAATCCGAGGCTTGACATAAGACCTTGGCGTCCGTGCAGTAGCGCCTATTGTCAATCATTGCAAAGAATTGCACAAGTTTTTTTTTGTGTCTATGTCGAAATTGTGAAGTTCTTGTACCCGGTGCTAGCAAATTAAATTCTTCTAGACGTGAACCTAACAGTTCAGCTTGGCCATTTGTTAGAGCCAGGTCCCATACAAGGTCGCAAAGTTCATCATTATTCATCAAATTAATATCTTAACCTGGATGGTAGTCAGAGAGGTGAGTTGTTGTAAGAAAATGGAGAACTTTCTTCTTGCGTTCTTTCATCGACTCTGTAGTCTGTAGATGGTGTTGGTATTGGACAAGTGACGAGATCATGTGGAATAGATAACTCTTCCGAGTGTACATTTTACGACACTGCACATTAATTGTCACAGATTTCTTGTCCTTCAGGTATTCAGAAAACCCATTTTTTGTTTCAACACTTGAATCAATCAAAGTCTTCATTTCAAGATCAACAGTAACTGTTTCATTTTCAGTCAAAGGTTTACTACAAACAAAGCAAATTTGCGACATTTTCTAAATTATTGAACACCACAAATTGTTTTAAGAAATATTATTAACAAGCACGTACAATAGCCACGTGTATCCACTTTAAAGGAACGTTCAACACTATACTAAAAGTCTATCGTTTATTCCTTCCAGAAAAAACGGTTTACAATTGTCGCCACTCGGACAACAATAGAATAGTCGGCAGATGTTGCTCAAGGTTATACGGGCCAATTAAATTAGGGACGGAGTTTATTTTTATGTATATTCTCACAATCGTATAATACATAACTTGTATATATAAGTTAAACAAAACCATTTTTTTTACTTATATTAAATATCCCATGATGTATAGGAGGTTAACTTGCGGTTGAAAAGCGTGCATATTATTGTTTTCAATGTTTCAAATGGTGGTATCTCAAGAATGGTGATTCTTATGAAAAAGTACAATAACAATTGTTGTAGATAATTGCATGATCTACAAGTTTTGTCTGACCTATTTTTATGATAATACTTTTCGTTAAGCTGAAAAATGCAAAAAAAAACATATTTGCGAACTTTTGCCTTGAATAGTTTTTTTTTTGTAGATGTGGGATCGATGGGGACTTTTCACATTTCATGCATAATAGTGTTCCAAACATTCGTACCAATATTCAGCTCTATGCGAATTTTTGTACGCCTACCTCTATTGTTTGAGTTAACTTGACCGGGCTATAACATTTTACACTGTGATGTTAACGGTGAATTGTGAAGACTTGTAGATCTATTAAAACGGCGAAGTCAAAAGTTCTGTAGAGGAACTTAGTAGTCATTTATTGTAGGAAATAGTACTTTTTATCCATAAGTAGATCTTAATATCCAGACATTAACGTATCGATGGCAAATTATTTATCATAGTGTATAATACAAACTCTTATTTTATCAAGAGAATTGACTCAGGTGATAAGTGCTTGATATTTATATTTAAGAAATCCGAGTTGAAACCCTAGTCCCAACCAACCTTAATATGTTCTTCCTTTGGTTCCTTTTGTCAATTGAAAATGTAAATGTTGAGTTGGGATTACATTATTAGGACCCATTTCATGTTAATCGCATCATCATCATTCGGGTTTATTATAGCGGACGCCGCACCATTTTTCATGTCTCACGTTCTTGGCAGTTATTATCTTGTAGATTTCCGTCTCACATGGCTGAATAATATAACCACTCCAGTGCTTTCTGGTTTTCCATTCTTTCATCATTTCGAGGAAGTACAATTCCATATCCTTCTATGTCATGTATCTTCCTTCATTCATTCTAGATGAACATACCATAGCACCCTTTCTGTCTCAATTAATGTAATTCAATTTAAAGTAATTAAATTTATTGAGAACAAATCGACGAACTCAGCAATAGAATAAACAATAGTTTTAAAAAACTACAACAACACGCTTTATTTGAAAACCGAACTAAAAATGGAAAATAATTTTAATTTCCAACACGCTTGGGATAAAATTAAAGTGGTTAACAAAAACATCATCTCCAACACATATAGAATAAAACTATAGTTATCAACAAAAAGAAAATCATTTTACCATTAAAAGCGTGGGGTGCTTTTTATGATTTTTACATTTTCTTCTTAGAGACTTTACTTTTACCAATATCCGTTTATTATCAAATATATTAATTGATATAGAGGCCCCACGCTTTTGATGGTAAAATGATTTTCTATTTGTTGATAACTTTAGTTTTATTCTATATGTGTTGGAAATTATTTTTTTTAACCACTTTAATTTTATCCCAAGCGTGTTGGAAATTAAAATTATTTTCAATTTTTAGTTCGGTTTTCTACTAAAGCGTGTTGTTTTAGTTTTTTAAAACTATTATTTATGTTTTATGTTTTAGTTATAATATTGTACAGAATAGGATAAAACTATTATTTATTTTTTATGTTTTAGTTATAATATTATACAGAATAGGATAAAAATGTAAATATATTTAAATTCGATACTATTGTAGTATGAGCTAAAAGTAATACTCTTCTAAAAAAAAATTCTTCCAGTCGGATTTGAACCAGCGTCCGATGGATTACTGAAATTATATACCACTAGAGTTCAGTGCTCTACCAACTGAGCTCTTACAATGGTTGACTAAAAATGCGACAAGTCCGCAATCTATTATATCAGTTTTCATTTTTTTGATTTTCTGATGATTCTGGCCAGGATTAAGAAACAAAATAAGAAATTGTTGTATTGTCACGGGTCCTTTACAAGTATTACAAAATTTCAAGTCGATCCAATGTTTCTAAGAGGGTGAAAATCATGTTAAAAATTCCGTTACATAGATACAAAGACACTTTTTTATTTTCTGATGATTCTGGCCAGGATTTTAGAAAGTAAATATGAAATTATTATATTTTCACGGGTCCTCTAAAAGTATATAAAGTTTCAAGCCGATCCAATGATTTTAAGTGGGTGAAAATCTCGTTGAAAAATTCCGTTTCATAAATAGATAGATAGATAGATAGATAGATAGATAGATAAATAGATAGATAGATAGATAGATAGATTAATTGATACAGGTCAAGCTAATATAAAGCGTGTAAAAACCCATCCTATACTAATTCTGAGCTAATTTCCATTTGTACTGTTAACAAACTTGCTTAAGGTGTCACTTCGTTGACACCGTCTATTCAGAGAACCCTGGTGTTACTTTTACCCGCCATACGACTAAATTATGTACTAGGATTGTCATCGATAAAAACATTGTTCTTAGGCAACCTCGTAATTTACGGAAAATAAGACTGAGTACAACGTAAGATGGTACCAATAATTATGAACTTCCCCATTTCTTATTTATTTATGACGAAACATTGTATATCGGCCTAAGAAATCAGATGTTTTCTTTTTTCCATGATGTCGATAGATACCCCTTCATTTAGAATTTTATTACGAGCAGAATATATGCTACAAGCTTATTTACTTTAAATTATGCTCTAATTGTTACATACTCAGTGGCTAATGTAGAATATTTTCACTGTTTTTTTTTAAATATTCTAAATAATTTGTTTCTCTCCGTTTTTCAAAAGGTTTTCTTTTTTAGCCTTTTTCCTCCTTCTGTGTTAAAGTAACATTTGGGGTTTTCGTCAGATTATTTTTTGTAAAATTTTGTGTTCTACGTTTTATAAAATACTTGATTATTTATATTAATAATTTAATTAATTAAGTATTGTTTTCATTAAAATAACAACATTTGTATGATGTAATACATTTGGTGTAACTAGGTATACTCTGTACATAATCATCTTCGCCACATAAAAGAATCTCACTATTAAGAGCGCAACATTTCAGCATAAGGATCTTCATAAATGCACATGGACGTCCCCAGATGGGGAAACAGGAACCATATAGATCACGTATTAGAGGACAAATGCTGGCACAGTAGCATCATCGATGTTAGATCAGTTAGAGGGACAGACTGCAATTCGGATCATTATCTGGTCAGGGTGAAAATCAGACAACGGCTATCGCTTATGAGAAGAACAAACGCTAAAGTTGATTCTGAAAAATTTGATTTCAAAAACTTGAAAGATGATGAAATGCGGCAAATCAAAATTGCTAATAGATTTCAAGTCCTGGAATCTTCAGATGACAATGTGGCGAACGATGAAGATAATGAATATCAGGCTATAAGAGATGATACTAAATTGTCGGCATCAGAAAATATTGATTATTTAAAAAAGAGGCAAAACAAGAAATGATTTGATCAGGAGTGTTCCGATATTGTAAATAAAAGAAAGCTAGCAGAAATGAAATGGTTACACTAGCCTAATGAGGTAAAATTAGAGCAATTGGGTAGTATTAGACGGGAAAACACCAGGATACTAAAGAGTAGAAAGAGGGAATATTTGAGAGAGAAGATTAATGATCTAGAAATGAATGCCAAAAATAAATAATTAGAAAATTATAATAGGTAATTAGGATGGAGAAATAAGCGTTTCAGACTTGAACAAACATAACTCGAAATGAAAATTGTGACATGAATGCAGATTCCAAGAGTATATAAAATATATGGAAAATTTACTTTAGTCAGCTATTAAATGTACATACAGAACAGGATATTGAAGAGGATAATTTAAAGGCAGCATACATGCTAGTCGTAGAACTAAGTGCATTAGAACTTGAAATGGTGATAGAAAAATTGAAGATATATAAAGCATCAGGTTCAGATGAGATCCCAGCAGAACTGATAAAATCAAGGGGAGAAAAGTTGATGGAATGGTTACACTGGTTGCTTAATATGATTTGGGAAAAAGAAGCTCTTCCAGATGAATGGAAAGAATCGATTATATACTTTATAAGAAAGAAAATAAAACTGATTGAAATAAATACAGAGACATCTCATTACTTTCAAATTCATACAACATTTTAACAAACATATTAGTACGCAGACTTACTCATTATATTGATGACATTCTAGGAGATCATCAGTGTGGATTTAGAAGATACAGGTCAACAACAGATCAGATTTTTAGCTTAAGACAGATTTTAGAAAAGAAATGGGAATATAATGGTACTGTACATCAACAATACGAAGACTTCAAAAAGGTAAACGATTCGATTAAGAGGGAGAAGTTATATAGTGTCCTGCTGGAGTTCGAATTTTCTAAAATAGTCACTTAGACTTATAGGAATATGTCTAAATGCCACAAAGAGTAGAAAAACAGTGTAGGAAAACAGTTTTCGGGCACTTTCGAAATCCTGAATGGGTTGAAGCAAAGAGATGCACTATCTCCTCTACTATTTAATTTTGTACAAGAGTATACCGTCAAATCT
Organism: Diploptera punctata; assembly: GCA_030220185.1. Lineage (NCBI taxonomy): Eukaryota > Metazoa > Arthropoda > Insecta > Blattodea > Blaberidae > Diploptera > Diploptera punctata. The sequence continues at coordinate 840,977 of JASPKZ010007552.1, read as the reverse complement.
TTAAAGGATAAGGAACGCCTACAACTCAATGGTATTAATAAGCTGTTAGTTTATGCTCATGATGTAGTATTATTGGCCGATAGCGAGGAGAGACACTAAAGGCCAGCACGCACACATTATTGAGTAACACTAAGAAATTGGGACTGGAAATAAATATCAATTAAACTAAATATATGATCACACGTAGAAATACACTATATAATATATATATGGACAGTTAATGACAAGTGAGTAAAAGTTTGAGGAAGTGGCTGAATTCAAATACCTCGGAACAATAATGACAAATAGGAATGATATGCAGAAAGAAATTATACATTTGCTCAACTCTGAATATGCGTACTATTATGTATTACAGAGACTTTTGAAGTCTGAACTCTTTTAAAAAATAAATAATAGTTTTAAAAAACTAAAACAACACGGTTTATTAGAAAACCGAACTAAAATAATGAAAAGTAATTTTAATTTTCAACACGCTTGGGATAAAATTATAGTGGTCAACAAAAAGTCATCTCCAACACATCTAGAATAAAACTAGAGTTATCTACAAATATAATAATTTTACCATCAAAAGCGTGGGTTGTTTTTATAGTTTTTACGTTTTCTTCTTAGAGACTTTACTTTTACCAATATCTGATTATTATCAAATATGTTAATTGATATAGAGCACTCCACGCTTTTGATGGTATTTTTTTTTGTAGATAAATCTAATTTCATAGTGCTGGAGATGTTTTTTTTTGTTGATTGCTTTAATTTTATCCCAAGCGTGTTGGAAATTAATATTATTTTTCATTTTTTAGTTCGGTTTTCTAATAAAGCCTATTGTTTTTGTTTTTTTAAAATTATTATTTATATTTTAGTTTCAATAGTTTACAGAATAATATAAAAATGTAAATATCTTTAAATTCGATACTATTATAGTATTAGCTAAAAGTAATACTCTACTAAAAAATCTTCCAGGCTGGATTTGAACCAGCTACCTATGGATTACTGAAATTATATACCATTACAGTCCACCGCTTTACCAACAGAGTTCTTACAACGATTGAGTAAGAAGTTGGTAAGTCCGCAACACAATAATACCGGTTTTTATTATTTTGATTTTCTGCTGATTCTGGCCAGGATTTTAGAAATATTTAAGAAATTATTGTATAGTCATTGGTCCTTTACAAGTAAACAAAGTTTCAAGTCGATCCAATGACGTTAAGTGGGTGAAAATCGTTTGAAAAATTCCGTTACATAAGTACACAAACACTTTTTTTAATTTGCTGATGATTCTGGCCAGGACGTTGGAAAAATAGTACGAAATTATTATATTTTCATTTGTCCTTTACACGTATGCAAAGTTTCAAGTCGATCCAATGATGTTAAGAGGGTGAAAATCGTGTTGAAATATTCCGTTACATTATTACACAGACGGTTTTTTTTTATTTTCTGATGATTCTGGCCAGGATTTTAGAAACAAATATGAAATTATTTTATTGTCATTGGTCCTTTACAAGTATACAAAGTTTCAAGTCGATCCAATGATTTAAGTGGGTGAAAATTGCGTCGAATAATTCCGTTACATAGATAGATACAATTCAAGCCAATATAAAGAGTGTAAAAACGTTAAACTGAAAATATATAAAACTATTATTTTACCAGTTATATTATATGGATGCCAAGCATGGATTCTTACTTTAATGGAGGAAAGGAAATATTTGAGAATGAAGTTCTTAAGAAAAATTTTGGACCTAAGATATTGGATAATTCTTATTTTATTTTTTATATAAATTAATTTGAACTATTTTTGTACGACTTGTATTTAATTGCGTAATACATTACCTTAAGTCCTTCGTGCATTAAGATTCTTATGGAATAATCTAGTAACCTGCATCATAAAAATATCGCAAGTCATTGTCACATGCCTTTTGTCTTAAGCATAGTTGGGCGGTACATAATTAAATTTATAATTTTCTCAAAGGCCCTTGTATGTTTCGCGCTCAATTTGTCCCGCGAAACTAAGCATCTGGAAACTTCTAGAAGCTTGGTTGTGCGTGCGTATAACGTCTTGTAGCCGCCCCTGGCCCTCAGATGAAACCAAGATCTCGTGCAGGCAACACGCGTTGAAAAGCATCTCCGCAAAATGCGTTAAACAGAATAAAGTTGCAATAGCTTTGTAAGTATTGATGTGCAGTGAAGTGAAATGTTAAGATGTGTTCTTTAAGTGGTATAAATAAATGAAGTTTCTTATTTAAAGTATTTTTTTTACTAAAGATAAGTCTTAAGTTACATAACATTACATCAGTGTCATTACATTCCAATAGCTTTGTGGCCTTTGGAAGAAGTCTGTGAAATCGGACTTTGCCACACAAACAGATATATGAACAGTTAAGTGAACGGAGAAGACTACATAAAAATGAAATGTTCTTTATAAGAAGCCAGATATAATGAGAACAGTTAAGTCTCGTAGACTGCGATGGGCAGGACATGTGGCACGACTGGTGAATGAAAGACTTACATGGAAACTTCTTGTAGGAAAGCCAGAGGGAAAACGTCCAGTTTGTAGACCAAAAATGAGGTAGGAGAATAACATTAACTATGATTTGAGGGAAGTATGTTATACAAGGAATGATTTCAAAACATTAGCTCAGGATAGGGATTTATGTAGAGCTTATGTCCGCGCGGCCATGAACCAACGTGTTCGATAGCGCCAATGAGTTAGTTAGGTAAACAAGTCCCTAGTTACTTGAGATTAAGTGAACACATTTACTTTGGCGATTTATTATTAATTTAAATTTTGTAGTTTAGGTTCTATAAAATATTTGTGATAATGTATATTAACAATTTGGGCTACTCACCAAATTGCAGTTGTCAGCATCGTGGGTTAAGAACCGATCTGGTATCACCACATTCCTATGTATATCCTTTGCTGTCAGGTTTCTCTTGACGAACTCTCTTCTTTTTTCGAATCCGATGTATTAGAGTATCCGAGGCTTAGGGTATGATTTCCTTTTTTTCCTACTAACTCTTTCTACAAGCTTTCTTGGAAATTCAGTTGGCAGCCCCAGCACCAAGCTACCTATCTGTGGGTTGGTAGCCCATAATAGGGAATTTTTTATTACTCGAAAACTGCTCAAAGTAAATACTCGGATGTTGACCACCAGGCTATGAATAAGACAAAACAAATCAAGGGATAACGTAAAATAAGGTCAAACTTTGTCAACAATGATCAAACGAGAAAGTAGGTATTTCAATTATTACAGAAACCAAAAGAAAATGAAATGATCAAAAGATATAAAGAAGTAAGTAATGATATATTCAGGATTTCCAACTGAAATGTGGGAGTCATCAGGTGTGGCTATCCACATGAAAAAGGATTGGCGAAAGAAATTATAAGGTATGAATGGGTTTCAAGTAGGATATTAACATTATACCTAAAATTTCATTAAAAAGACTATTATGGGCGTTCACGCAAGATATTTGAATCAACAGAATTTTATGCTGACTTGCAAATCACTTTTGATAAAATTTATAAGAACAAACAGATCAGTTTAGCTGGATACTTTAATGGACATATTGGAAATCAACCTGTTCCGGGATGTAATCGATCAGGAGGAGAACCCATTCGCAACAATAATGGATAGATGTTAAAAGTATTTTGCGTTTTTAATAATTTAATTATTACAAATTCCTTTTTTTTAATCATAAATATATTTATAAGTATACATGGGCAGCCTGAGGAACTAAATCAATTATAGATTTCAAAATAATAAATGAGCACCTGTATTCACACATTAGAGATACTAGAGTTTATAGAGGCAGTGCATTGGATACTGACCACTTCCTATTGCAAAGTAATTTTCACTTCAATTTATTAAATTACCAATAAAAACCAAAACAATGTGTAATATCAAAAGAAAATACAATAATGAAGGTACGCCTCCTAGAAGAATAAAGCGTAAAATCTGCATATCATGAAGATGAACATATATCTGCATATCATGAAGATGAACATATATCTGCATATCATGAAGATGAACATATATCTGCATATCATGAAGATGAACATATATCTGCATATCATGAAGATGAACATATATCTGCATATCATGAAGATGAACATATATCTGCATATCATGAAGATGAACATATACAATTGGATATGGATAATATTAAAATGAATATTCATCATCAATGGCAGTAATGGATTAGGCCATTGGCCTGTTCCGCTTCAGGAAAGAAATTGATCCCTCCATCTCTTCTTAGGTCTTCGTCGGTCTCTTCGCCCTGTGGGTCTGTAGTTCAATAGCTGCAGAGGTAGTCTATTGTTTGGCATTCTCAGAAGGTGTTCATGCCAATTATTTTGATATTTTTGAATGATTTCAGTTATTGCTGGTGTGTTGAGAGCTTTGCGGATATCTTCATTATGTATTTGATCATAAAGCGTATAACCCGCTAAAGGTCTTAATAACTTCATTTCTGCAGCTACTATCCTATTTAATTTACCTGTAGTAAGAGTCCAGGTTTTAGAACCATAAAGTAGAGTTGGAAGAGCCATTGTTTTATAAAATTTTAGAATTGTATCTGGACGTACTTTTCGGAAAAGAATGCTTTTTATTGTTCCTATAAGTTTTTGAAATTTGACCAATTTTATGTCTATGTCTTTACATGTGTCGTAGGAAAGATTGCAGCCAAGATAAGTAAAGTTATTAACTTTTTCTATTATATTGTTGTCTTATACATTGTTGACATAAAAAACATCAAGTATTAAGTGCTCCATATTTATAGGTTTTTGAGAAATAATTATATAAATATTGTGATACATTTTGATATATCAGTTTTTATGAAAGGTTTATGGATAGTTTTACATAGTAATATTATATTTTCATAGTGAATTATGGCTGCAAATAACTAAAACTATATAATTATGAAAATTGTTTACCTTAGCAACCATATGAAATGTGTACATTTTATAGAAGTAAGGTAAAGTAAAGTGATCCCACAACAGGCCCGGAGGCTCTTTGAGTAGTAGGAGGTTATGGCTCCCACTTTTTCTAGACAATCGGCACTTTATGCCAGCCGGGTTGTCAGCCCTGCGTGACGGCCGCCTTTACCCCCAGAACAAGCGTCTGGTACTCATTTCCGTTAGAGGCTGAGTCGATCCCAGGGCCATAGTGCCGCCAAAGGGTTTGGGTCAGTTTAAAAATCCTGACCCCAACGGGACTTGAACCCTCGACCCTCTGGCTTGTAGCTCAGTGCCTTAACCATTACGCTACGGCGTGATTTTATAATACCATATAAATATTTTATTACTTATTTGATAAAAGTATTACTGATGGATTTATACATCAATTTGGAAGAAAGGTACAATTTTATATACATATATTTTATATTCATAATATAAAGGCTGGCAATGGCCACAGCGGAGCTGTTAATGCCAGATTGACATGCTCTATAAAATGTTGTGTAAAGCCAACTATCATAACACCAGGCAGCTCTACCAGCGAATCCTACTCCCACGTCCTCGTCGTGACCTCTGGACAATGTAACTCATAATTACAGCAGATGGGAGAGGGTGAGAGCGAGTATCCGGCGCTCACAAACCGGACCAACTGGCTATTGGAGCACTCCCAAACAGAAAAGCAGGCTAGTTCAGAGGCCTCAAGGTGGCAATCCCACCACTGAACTTCATCAGCGATGGGTTGGTAACCCATTCTGAGGAGATCTATACATTCTCAGAATCTAAAGGAAAGAAATGACCGGACTGATGTCACAAAATGAATATTCAATCTTTAAAAATAAAAGAGCTAGTGGTCCAGGAGGAGTACCAGCAAAACTATTAAAACATGGATCCGACCATTTATTTGAACGACTGAGAAAATTATTTACAAAATTTATGAATGGCGAAAAAGTTCCTGAAGAATTGAAACTAGGATACATTTCGAAAATCCACAAAAAGGAAAAAAAAAGACCAATGTGAAAATTATAGAGATATAACAGTAACAAGTGCTATGAGTAGACTCTATGGACGTATACTAAAATATTATTTGGAAAAAAAAACATAGTGTTATGGAATTAGAGGGACAGTCAGGATGTAGAGCAGGTCGTTCCACAACCGACAATTTATTTTGCATTGCTCAGGCAATAGAAAAGAAAATGCAATGTGGACAACCTTTGCACCTACTATTTGTAGATCTTGAGAAAGCATATAGCAATGTCCCTATACAGAAACTATGGATTGCTTTAAGACGTATGGGAATTAAGACTATACTAATTAAAGCTATACAGAATATATATGGCAATAATTGCACATCTAAAATTAAAATTGACAGTAAATTGTCACATGGCTTTACGATAAATAAAGGTCTTCGTCAAGGTTGTTGTCTATCGCCGACTCTGTTTAAAATATATGTACATGAAACGTTAAAGAATTGGAGGAGAAAATGTTCAAGCATGGGAATTCTTATTTCAAACAACTAAACTCTATACAACTTACATTTTGCAGATGATCAATTGTTAAAATGCACAAGATTAAGAAGATTTAGAATGTATGACTAGAAAATTAATAGAAGAATATGAAAAATGGGGACTAATTTGAAAATGAAATAAAACAAAATATTTATCAATAGGTGAATCAGAACAAAATTTAATTTTGGAGACTGGAGAAACAATAAAATCTTGTAGTTAGATCACATATTTAGGAAATGGGAGTTATGAAGAGGAAATAAGAAATTGAAATAATAAAGGAAAATTTGCAATTTTTGCCTCAATGAAATATTCTGGGATAAAAAATATAATTAATAAGAATAAAATGAATATATATCATACAATTGTTAAAAGCCCTCGTAAAAAACCTTGTTTCAGCTGGCCCGGCTGATAGTACCATGTGAGGGCCCTTTACCAGGGAACGGTGAAGACCTCAACGGCAATGATGGCGGAGAGAGATACCCTTAATACGGCAGATTTGGTGGAAGAGGCACCCTACCCTCACTCAGGGAAAGAGAGAGGAACCGCTGCCTTGCGGAGAAGGAGAAACTTCAAAGGCTAAGGGAGCATCCCCTACAGAAATGCATGCCTGTCCAAGAAGCATTGAGGTGGCAACCCCACCATTGCACTTACCCAACTATAGGCTGGTAACCTATAATGGGGACAACTTTAAATACTCGAAAGACTACAAGAAATAAGCAGGCGGATAATAACATTATGACGACAGGCAAAGCACAAAGGATTTATGATTATAGGAATTTGGCAACCTGGAACATAAGAGGACTTAATAAAAAATGAAGAATTGGTAGAGGAATTGAAGAAAAGACAAATAGACATAGCTGTTATTAGTGAGACAAAAAGAAAGGAAGAGGATCAACAGAAATGGGAGATTATCATATGATCTATTCAGGAGTAGAAAAGACAGAAAGAGCCAAATCTGGAATTGCTATTTTAATAAAACAAAATTGGAGAAAAAAAACTCATTCCTGGATAAGTGACAGAATAGTAATATTAAGACTAAAGTTAGGAAGAGATAATTTAACAATAATAGGAATATATGCCCCATCTACTGGAAATAAAAAAGAAGCAGATAAATTCTATAATGAATTAAAGATATAAAGGATAGAATAAATAAAAATGACCAGATATTAATATTAGGAGACTTCAATGCCAGAATGGGAAATAAAACCATTAAAGATTTAATTGGCCCACATGGAGAAAATGAAGCAAATGATAAAGGGATAATTTTAAGAGATTTTTGTATGTATAATCAGCTACGAATTACAAATACATTTTTCAAACATAAAGATATACATAAGCTTACTTGGATGAGTCGGGGATCCAGATCTATAATAGATTACATAATAGCAAACAGAAAATTTTGGACACAAATAATGGATACGAGAGTTTATAGGGGGACAGAAATAGATTCTGATCACTTTTTAGTGGTTGGAAAAATTAGAACGAATATCAGCGTTATTTTAAGAAGGAAGAAAGTTAGAAAAGCAATCAGAAAACGAAAAATATTAAGTACAGCTCGTCGAAAACAAGATAGTATAAGACAGCTATATGAAACATCGAATAAAACAAAACTTGAAACCAAGAGTTGGAGATGTAGAAATAGATTGGACAAAATTAAAAGAATCAATTAAAAAAGCAGACAATTCCATGTGTTTGGGCACCTCCAAAAATAGACCAAAAAATCGATTTAAAGTTTGGAATGAAGAAATAAAAGAAGCAATCAGTAAAAGAAGGTAGCTTATTTAATATGGCTTAATTCTGGAACTATTAATGATAGAATAGATTACAAACACAAACAAGCAATAGTAAGAAAATTATCCAGAAAATTAAAAAAATGAAGGATGGGAAAGTTTTATAAAAAATATAGAAAGAGATGTCACAGGAGCAAAAAGATATGGTTTCAAAGTATTCCAGCGATTAAAAGAAGAGTGTACGGATAAATTGGCTATAAACGGAATGACAGCAGAACAATGGACACAGCATTTCAGACAGTTATTATTTGCAGAGGAAGAATAAACAAATACACCTCCCTGTCCCACAGAAAATATAATGCTATAACATTGGATGAAGTGATAGAAAATGAAAAATAGAAAAGCTAGTGGAGTAGATGGTATACCAATGGAGCTTTGTAAATATGGGGGGAAACCACTCTATATTAGATTGGTACACATTTTTAATGATATATGGGCACATGGAATAATACCTGAGGACTGGAAAACATCATTAGTAATACCCATCCATAAGAAAGGAGAAAAAAGTAACTGTTCAAATTATAGAGGAATATTATTGTTGACAACAGTATCTAAAATATATACATCCGTTTTAAAACAAAAACTTCAGAAAATCACAGAAGATAAAATTCGAGAGGAACAAAGTGGATTCCGAAAAGATCGATCGTGTATCGACGCCATATTTGTTGCAAAACAACTAATTGAGAAGTGGAAAGAATTTAATATCCCCCTATATATATTATTTTTAGATTTTGAAAAGGCCTATGATAAAGTCAAACGGGACATAATGTGGAAAATATTGGAAAGCTACCAAGTCCCCAATAATCTAATAAATGATATAAAAAGTTTATATGAAACCACATTTATAAAAGTAAAGTTAGATCATGGGAAAATAACAGATACATTTGAAATTAACCAAGGTTTAAGATAGGGATGTGGACTATCTCCATTACTGTATATTCTATATATGAATGAAATTGTCCAGGAGTGGAAAAAACTAAACCCCCCAGGAGAAAAAATGTGTAGAGGAAACCAAATACAAACAATAATCTTCGCAGATGATCAAGTACTTCTAGCAGAGAATGAAGATGATTTGCAGAGGTCAGTGTTTAAATTGTAGAATACCCTGGAAAAATACAACATGAAAATATCTGAAAATAAAACCAAATCCATGGCAATCACTGGAAAGGAACTTTCGAGAGTAAAAATAATAATAAATAATAAACCAATAGAACAAGTAACACACTTTAATTATTTAGGTAATAATATATCACAGTTTCATAATCAAAAATATGTGGAAACAAATTTAGAAAAATATAACAGACTAAATGGTGTAATTAGGAGAAATTTTGGAAAACAAATGAGGAAAGAAATACAATTGAGATATCATAATGCCATGGCCAAACCTGCTCTACTATACGGAAGTGAATGCTGGACACTTCGAGCAAAAGTTAAATCCCGCATTAATAGTTCACAAATGAGATTCTTCCGATCACTAACTGAAGTAACTTTAAGGGATAGAATGGAGATTGATGAGATAAGGGTGCAGTGGAATAGTAGGGAAATGGTTGAACATATACAAAATTATCAGATTAAATGGTTCCAACACGTCCAGAGAATGTCAAAATCCCGTTTACCAAAGATGATTTACCACCTCAACCCTAAAGGCAAAAGAGACCTCGAAAGACCCTTCAACCGATGGAAAGATCAATGTTTGTAGTTGCAGAACGGGCATCATCACCCAATACTGCATACGGAAGGAGAAGAAGAATTGTTAAAAGCATCATTTGGCCGTTAACAACAAAAACAAGTAAGTATCTTTTGACAAAAGAAATGAATTTTATACGAAGGGCAGCAAGAATTTCAAGAAGAGAAAAAAAAATAGGAACTCAGTTATAAGGGAGAAAATTAAGATTGAAGACACTATTTTAGATTATATTAAAACTCAGCAATTACGTACGGACATGTCCAGCGAATGGAAGAGGATCGGCTACCAAAATCTGTTTTGGAATGGACACCTGAGGAAATATGAGGCAGAGGAAGACCTAAAACCTCCTGGAGTCAGGGAATATGTTTATACATGAAGGAGAAACGTCTACAACCAGGAGATTGGATGGACCGACAAAATTGGATATTAGGAATCGGACGATTTCAAAGACATTAATCAACCAATGATCTGTCTATCTATCTATCTGCATATCAAAATACATTGAAGTAAATCCCAATCATTTATCAGAAAATCCTAACGTCAATGAATTCTGGTTAGATATAAAAAAATATTTTAAAAGCAGCAGAGGAATGCCTCGGCTATAAATAAAAAAATAAAGAAATACCTGGGAACATGGAATGAGGATTTAAAGAATTTAATTACAGAAAAAAAATCCAGAAATATTTGCAATCTAATAAAGAAGAACATTTTTTTGAATATAAATAAAATCGCGCTTAAGTTCGTAAAAAACCTACAGAAGTTATATGAAAGGATTGGAGAAAGTTAAATCCTTGGAGCGGGATATTACTGGGGCACAGAGAAAAGGTTTCAAAATATTGAGATTTTTAAAACAACAAATAATAATAAATTAAAAATAAATTCTACATCTGAACAAGAATGGATTAAGTACTATAATGAACTATGGATTGTATTTCAACGGTTGATTATGATACAGATGATATCATAAATACTTTTGATGATACAAATGTAAAGATTACAATGGAAGAATTAGAAGCAGTATTAAAAAATTCCAGAATCACGAAATGTCCAGGTCTCGAAAATATTAATGTGGATCAATATAAATTTGGAGGTCCAGTATTGAAGCATCATTTAATATTTAGAACCAACATGAAGTTCCAGAAGATTTGAGAACCTGGTTAGTAATCAAGAAATATAAAAATGGGGACAAAATGTAATGTATTAATTATAGAGGAATTACATTATTATATTCTGCCTTTAATCTTTATGCCAACAATCACAAGAATGAATTAACTATATATATATATATATATAGTGAAACTTTTTTAGACGAAAACAATGTGGTCTTCGGATAGGTAGAAGTAGACAAGAGGTGCTTTATTCGTTATAGAGCACATATATGATAAGATTCGAGCATTTAATCTTCCAACCTATATTGTATTTATACATTTTGAAAATGCCCATGATAGAGTTAATAGATCATATTTATGGAAAATTCTTCAAGTAGAAAATATTCCTCATCAACATATAAGGGCTATACAAAGCATATATCAAAATTCAAAAATATGTATTCAGTATCAGAATGGAAACAATCGCAACCCAATGTACACAAACAGAAGTGTAAGACAAGCCAGCTTTGCTCCCACATAAACTCCGCGCATGAAGCATGTATAAAAATCTTATCTTATAGAAGATGCTGCAAATGTCGTCCACCCTCGGCTAAACAGGCATTATATCGAGAAAGCTGTAATGTTTCCAATTTCATTTATAATATTTTGTTTTAATTATTGGAATGTATGAGAAATTGTATCTTAAACTTTGTCTTTCAGTTTACCCCACAAGTAAAAATCACACTCTGTTAGATCAGAGGAGCGAGAGGGCCATACACCAGCACTAATCACTCTATCTTGAAACACTTCCCTAATTTTATTACTGGATTCCTCTTCTGTATGAGCAGTAGCATAATCTTGTTGAAACCATCCATATGATTTCTCTTCTTCTGTCAATTCACGAAAAAATAGTGTCAAAATGAAATTTCGATAGCTCTTTGCATTTACAGTCTGCTCGTAAAATATTGGACAAATTATGCGTATAGCGCTAACAGCACACCAAACTCCAACTTTTCGATCATAATGAAGAATTTCATATATATATATATATATATATACATAGGATATATATATATATATATATACATAGGATATATATATATATATATATATATATATATATATATATATATACAGGTTGTAAATGAATTATACCTCACAAATTTTGGTGCTTCTAGAGGGCTATTATACAAGTAATTTGAAATAGGGAACCAATGGTCTAAGAGGTAGAATGGGCTAGTTACAGGGAACCTAAATAATCGACAATTAATTCAGATAAATCAATAGGAGAGCAAAGTAGGAGAGAATATTATACTAGAGTAAGTTAAGATTTTGGTAATAATTCCGAGATCCCGATTGCTAATATTTAATCAATAACGTTTATGAAATATTGGGTTATCGATTTCCTTAAAATATTTGACTTAGCAGATGATTGCACGCCACTGCACTAGTTAAAGTAGAATCGGTACGATGAGAGCCTTAGCTCAGAGTGAAACACAGAGAATCTGTATAGTTAACGTGTGGCTTAAAGGTAAAAGCAATGGATTTGAGTTTCGAACACTGATGGTTGAAATCACGGCAGGTCACCTTTTTTATTATTTTTTGTTTATTGGTTATTACTTTGACATCTGAATAGACGTTACTTCAGTATCAGTCGCAATCATGAAAGCATCAAGAGACATATTTACAGTTATGCTAAACTTGCCGAAATGCATTTGATTTATGGTCCACACAAAGTAAAGGTGCAAGAGCTACTGTCATGTACGCGGAGCGGTATTCGAATAGACGCAATTCTCACCGAACAACCTTCGAGTCTGTTGATATGCTTTTGCAGGTGCATGGGATGTTATAGGTAAACAGAGTAGACGCCGGTGAAAGACGTACGCGTCGCACTGCAGAGTTCGAAGAAAATATTCTTCATAGGGTGGAAGATGATCCTATTTAATAGTACTCGTTCTGTTGCACGTGTAATGGGCACGAACCATCAAAGTGTACGGGAAGTCCTGCAAGAAGACCAGCTCTATCCCTTTCATATGCAAAAAGTTTAAGCCTTACAGCCTGTGGACATTGCTCAACGGGTACAATTTTGTAATTAGGCTTTGTTGCAGCCACCGCACTTCTTTTCCTCGGTGTTATTCATTGATGAGGCAATATTTAATACGGATGGAGAATTTCTGAACCGAAAGAACAGTCACGTATGGGATTATGAAAATCCTCATGCCATCTTCGAGATGGGTCACCAGCAGAGATTTTTGGTGAATATGTGGGTAGCCGTAATTTCTGACTACATCATTGGCCCCTGCCATTCTTCCCCAGAGTTTAAATGGTATAATTTATAAGACATTTTTAGAGCACGTCCTACCTAGATTGCTAGAAGAAGTTCCTCTTCACATCAGGCTCCTCACCATTTCTGCTGGAATGTGCGAAAAAATTTGGATGAAGTGTATCTTAGCTGTTGGATATAGGAAGAGGTAGTTCATCTGTAGTGTGGCCACCTCGCTCTCCACATCTCTGTCCACTTGATTATTTTTTTCGAGACACCTGAAAACATTGATGTATGCGACACCCGTTGATACAGATGAACTGCTGTTTGCACGCATTACCGCAGCATGTGATGTGATCCGTGAAAAACCCGGTATCTTGAACAGGCTACGAGAATCCTTTAGACGCGATGTCGTCTGTGTTGTGAGAATGGAGGTGGCCAATTTTAACAATTTCTGTAATGAGTCTGCAGGTTTTTTACTTTTTTCTACTCAAATGTATTGCTTTTTATTTCCCAATAACATTATGTATGCCATGTGTACGTACACTGTACTTCTTCATGTTATTACTCTTATGATCACTGCACTATCATTTGTCTAAGTACTGTACAGTAAAATTACATATTTTATTTGTGAAACCTATTGTATTCTACAATATGTGTATTATTATTACAACCGTTCAAACAATTTTCTGTTCAGCACGAACGTAGATAATTTTTATCTCGTGTACTGCGCCGTCATTCTAATACCGTATTGTGTAAAATTATAAAAAAATAATTAAACCAGAATCAAATCTACATACGTAACTTATTTACAGTACGTATATACTCACTTATTTACTTACTCACTGGCACTATCAAACCCGTAGGTTCATGGCCGTGCGGACGTAAAGCTCTCCATACATCCCTATCCTGAGCTAATGCTTTCCAATCATTCCCTGTATAATCGACTTCCCTCAAATCATAGTTAATGTTGTTCTCCCTCCTCATTCTTGGTCTACCAACTGGGCGTGTTCCCTCTGGCTTTCCTACAAGAAGCTTCCATGCACGTCTTTCATTCCCCATACGTGCAACATGTCCTGCCCATCGAAGTCTACGAGACTTAACTGTTCTTATTATATCTGGCTTCCTATAAAGACCATGTAGTTCATTGTTATGTAGTCTTCTCCATTCACCTGTCTGTTCATCTCTCTTTGGTCCAAAAATTTTCCTAAGTACTTTATTCTCAAATACTCGTAATCTCCTTTCCTCCCTTAAAGTAAGAGTCCATGTTTCGCACCCATATAATATAACTGGTAGAATAATAGTTTTATATATTTTCAGTTTAACGTTTTTTGAAAGGAGTTGGGACATCAAGAGTCTCTGCAATGCATAATAGCATGCATTTCCAGAATTGAGCCTATGTTTAATTTCTTTGTGCATCTCATTCCTATTTGTGATTATTGTTCCTAGGTATTTGAATTCAGCCACTTCCTCAAAATTTCCCTCATTTGTCATTAGCTGTCCATTTCCATTATATAATGAATTTCTACGTGTGACCATATATTTAGTTTTATTGATATTTACTTCCAGTCCTAATTTCTTAGTGTTACTCAATAGTGTGTGCGTGTTGTCCTTTAGTATCTCCTCGCTATCGGCCAACAATACTACATCATCAGCATAAACTAACAGCTTATTAATACCATTGAGTTGTAAGCCATCCTCATTCTCTAAAGATTTAATGGCATGCTCTAGTACAAATTAAATAGTAGAGGAGATAGTGCATCTCCTTGTTTCAACCCATTCTGGATTTCAAAAGTGTCCGAAAACTGTTTGCCTACACGCACCCTACTCTTTGTGCCATTTAGACACATTCGTATAAGTCTAACTAACTTTTTAGGAATTCCGAACTCCAGCAGGATACTATATAACTTCTCCCTCTTAATTGAATCATATGCTTTTTTTGAAGTCTACATATAGTTGATGTACAGTACCATTATATTCCCATTTCTTTTCTAAAATCTGTCTTATACTAAAAATCTGATCTGTTGTAGACCTGTTTCTTCTAAATGCACATTGATGATCTCCTAGAATGTCATCAATATAGGGAGTAAGTCTGCTTACTAATATATTTGTTAGAATTTTGTACGAAGTTGAAAGTAATGAGATGCCCCTGTAGTTGTTGCAATCAGTTTTATCTCCTTTCTTATAAATTGGTACGATAATTGATTCCTTCCATTCATCTGGAAGAGCTTCTTTTTCCCAAATCATACTAAGCAACCAGCGTATCTTGTCCATCAATTTTTCTCCCCTGATTTTATCAATTCTGCTGGGATCTCATCTGAACCTGATGCTTTATACATCTTCAATTTTTCAATCGCCATTTCAACCTCTAATGCACTTGGCTCTGCGACTAGCATTTCTGCTGTCTGTAAATTATCCTCCTCAATGTCCTGTTCTGTATGTACATTTAATAGCTGATTAAAGTAACTTTTCCATCTATTTAATATACTCCTAGAATCTGCAATCATATCCCCATTTTCATTCCGAATTATGTTTGTTCTAGCCTGAAACCCTTTCTTCTCTATACTAATTCCCTGATATAATTCTCTAATGTTCCTATTTTTTGCATTCATTTCAAGATCATTAATCTTCTCTCTCAAATATTCCCTCTTTTTACTCTTTAGTAACTTGGTGGTTTCCCGTCTAACACTACCCAATTGCTCTAAATTTACCTCATTTGGCTCGTGTAACCATTTCATTTTTGCTAGCTTTCTTTTCTTTACAATGTCGGCACATTCCTCATCAAACCATTTCTTGTTTTGCCTCTTTTTTAAACAACCAACGCTTTCTGATGCTGACAATTTAATAGTATCTCTTATAGCCTCCCATCTTTATTTATATCAGTTTCTTCTTCGTTTGCCACATTGTCATCTGAAGATTCCAGTACTTCAAATCTATTAGCAATTTTGAGTTGCGTAATTCTGCCGCATTTCATCAGGGTTTCAAGTTTTTTAAATTTAATATTTTACAGAATCATCTTTAGCGTTTGTTTCCTCTCATAAGCGATAGCCGTTTGTCTGATTTTCACTCTGACCAGATGATGATCCGAATTGCAGTCTGTCCCTTCTAAACTGATATCTAACATTCAATGGGAGGCTACTGTGCCAGAGCGTTATTCCACTAATACATGATCTATCTGGGTTCGAGTTTCTCCATCTGGGGACGTCCAAGGTGTATTTATGAATATCCTTATGCTGAAAGGTTGGGCTCTTAACAATGAGATTCTTTGATGTGGGAAAATGTGACTAACATAACCCCGTGTCCCGTTTATTATCTGCATGAAGACGGAATTTGCCTATTGTTGGTTTGAATATATCTTCCCGCCCCCCCTTTTGCATAAAATCTCCTAAGACAATTTTCAGATGATTATAGTGAAAGTCTATCAAATAAGCATTCTAATTCTGTCTCTAGAAAATCATCCTGATTCGTCCATCTTTATCTTATATTTTGGGGGGGGGCATGTACATTTACAATTATAAAATCATTGTCGTCTACCCTTTTAGAATTATGTATGATATCCTATCACTAACAACCTGAATATCTCGGATAGCGGCATAGGATCCTCGTTCTGGACTAAAAAACCCGCTACAAATGCAAGGTCTTTCTGCACCCCCATAGTATACTGAATAGCTTCACTGTGATTCCTGACTATCTTCTCCTGGCCACCTAACTTCCTGTAAAGCGACTATATCCAAGGGCTGGATTTATCTTAAGTCCCGCGTTAATATCTCTAGTGCCCCGGTATTGTATAAAGTCCTAACATTTCCATGTTCCTAGGAACATGTCCCTGTGTCTGAGCCTTTGGCATGGTTTCCCTGAAGTAGTCCCCGCCCGGAGAACCGAATGGGGGACTATTTGACCTCCGGAAAATTTTACCCCAGTAGAACCCATGTCCGCATTTCTTGACGGTTGTATTTTTACGGTGAAAGATCGTCAATCTTTCGACCAAGGTACTTATTTCGTCTGGCTTATCACCTTCGACCAGTCCGGCATGGGTAACCCTATCGGCAGCAATGCTACCGCCGGCATAGCTCTCAGGATCATTTAAGCACACAAGCCACTCTACCACGACAAGGTAAAGGTACCATGGAGGGACAGTACGTATATTATAAAGCAAATTGGAAAAAAAGTGTACACATACTGTAGGTAGTTTCGAACTTGAAGCGTCAATATTACATTTGCGTTGATAGTAAGACTGCTATAACCACTGAGCTAAAGACGCATACTTATTGTAAGCTACAGCCTCTGTATCATATTATTTCCATTTTAATTTGAAATATCAGTGGCGTGCCAACCATTTTACAAATTGAATCATAACTTGAACATGTTTATTCCTAAACCATTAGTTCATTATCTCAAAGTGCTATATAAAATGGAATTTTGTTTTTAAAATAATGGTATATACTTGACTGGAAATCAAATAATTAAAATAATTCTTTATACTGATAACTAGGGCAAGGCAATTAATGATTTTGCATTTTTTCTTATGAAGGTTGAAACATTGCTTGCATATATGAAAATGTAAGGCATTAGAAAACGGATTAAATAAAAGCAATTCGTTAGGGAACTTTTGGCATTGTCTTAACATTCTAGGGATGTCATTTTTTGGTACTTTTTAGGTCATTATCAGCATTATTTAGACTTTTCCGGAAGGCTGTGACATTATTTGTATTTGATTTAAGATTTTTATTATAATTCAGTATTTTTCCTTGTCAATACAATTTCTTGAAATTAAGTAGTTGTTTTGCTATCTACTACCCCTATTTTTCAAGGTATGTGCATAATGAACTTGCCCATTTCTAGGAATTTTATTCATTTTCTTAGAGCTTATGCTAGCTTCTACCCTTATTCTGACAAACTGCAATTCAAAATTGCTGTAAAAGTTTACTGTATAATTGAAATGGATTTTCTGCAATTAAAGGTACTGTAATATGTACTTTTTAGATACTTTTCTTTTAACATTTTGGTGTTAAGTTAAATTTTATGTAATTCAGTAATCAAGTGAGTATTTAATGTAATACGTAGTACATTTATTGCTAATTCTTAACTTTCTATTCGTCATTTTTTTATATTATTGGTCATTTTTTGCATTTTTAGGTCTTAAATGCATTTTTATTTTGCATTTTTTACCAATTTATAGGTAATTAAATACCTTGCCCTACTGATAACCAAAAATCATCTTAGCAACATCAGAATATGAATTACAGAACACTTCTTATTAATTAAATAAAATAGCCAGAAATGTGACAGGAATATTTGTACTTCTAAAATGGGGATTTTGTGTAAATATATACAAAGGGTTAAAATAGAAATAAATGGACATATAATACAAGAATGTCTAATTTTAACTATCTTGGAAATATAATTTCAGAAAATTAAAGGGATATAGATATGAAATTAGAAGTACAATCATTCTTTTATTCTGGAATTTATCTCATCATTGAGGTTTTTTCTACAACCAATGTTAGTAATTAACATGCACTTAAAAAATACATAAATGGCTACGGATTGATAGACTCTCAGTTTCTAACTAATTAAAGTTCTCCATCCTTCTCTGTCCTCTTTGTCTTTATCTGTTTTACCAAATTTCCTCATTGAATTTTGAATGCTATTCTTGCAGGTTGATCTTGGTATTATTTTTCTGCTCTTTGTTTCAATTTTCCATGCATAAACAGTCTGTGATAGTATTCCATCCTGCATTCTTTTTAAGTGTCCTTATAATTTTAGCCTTCTATGTTCAATCCCATCCATTATACTTCTTTCTGCATTCATCCATTTTCTAATTTCTGTATTTCTAATTCTTTCCAGTCTAGATTTTTCTGGTAGCTCTTCTCTAAACATTTGCTTCATCTTCAGGATTTCTCATGGTACCATAAGAAAACCTGAAGATGAAGTATGCTCTTTGAAAGGCCTAGATTTTAATAGTGTGGCGAAGCTTTATAACAGAAGTCATTATAGCTGATGGCGACTGTTTTATCAGGTACGGATATTAGAATTTTAACTACAGGCGTCAGATCCTACTAAAATGTTGAAGATGATGATAATTTAAATGTTGTTTCGGTGAAGCAGGCATTTGAAACAAATTAAATTGTAATGAATTATGCATTGGGCATGCATAAGAATTAAACAATTAATTGCTTAGTTTTTAATCTATTAAAATTTTAATTATAAATTTTAAGATTTTCCCATATAACTTATGCATACATGTGATAGATAATATATATTTTTATTACTTTTATTTCCTCTAATTTGAGCGAACTACATTTTTTACACGCTTAAAGAAAAATCCATTATTCGACCAAAGAAAACGCAGTCATATATCTCTGGTTTGTTTACATAATAACTGGAACTTACTTCGGAAGAATATTCCAACAGGTGATATGACATTAGATGTCAATGCGTCCATAAATAATAATATCAACATAAATTGTATTAAAAATTGTACTCAGGATTTATTTATTGGTGGGTTTCATGTAAAAAAATAATTGTACACTTGATGTTTAGTTCCACATTGACCAAGAAAGGTGAGACAACGATGGCGTGATGGGCATACAACGGAGTATATTCAGGGTCCTGAAAGTTTCTATGTGGCACGCAACATACTTCCTAATTAGACAAAAAAAGTAGTAAAAAATTAATATTCTGGATTATTTTATTCTCCTTCCTCTGGAAATTAATCAGTTCGAGATATACGAATTAACCTATGTAAAGATCGCCTTTCGTGACTTCTGTGAGTTCCAAGGCTAGTTTTAAGCTTTGTATTCAAAAAGGACAACATCATGGACATATGAAATTGAATAGAAATATGAAATTAGGTAGGTTAATTTCCGCAGATCATGTAGCATGTGGCAATTCATTCATACAGCCTCATGTGTAAATCTAAATAAATCCCTATCGGCAATAATAATCAGATGATATTATAACACCATTAAATGAAGCAGTTACTGGACTTAGGTCATATTTATATTCAAATTGATCAGGGAAGAGAGTGGAACCTGATTATGTAGGAGCAAAGGCCGTATAAAATGATCCAAAGAAGTCAGCATCAATGTAATTAAATTATTAGTTATTAGAGAGGATTGACAACTCAGGTAATGTAAACCTTTCTTTTGTGAA
This sequence comes from Diploptera punctata, assembly GCA_030220185.1. Lineage (NCBI taxonomy): Eukaryota > Metazoa > Arthropoda > Insecta > Blattodea > Blaberidae > Diploptera > Diploptera punctata. Next base: position 820,544 of record JASPKZ010007552.1, on the reverse strand, counting down.
GACGGAAGTGGCTGACACATGATAATAACTTACTAATGACAATAATCCTTTGCTCGACAGATTGAGTAGAGATATCTTCTAAGCCTCCAGTTAACTGATTTAGCGTGATAACCATAACCCATTAGCTAATGTACAAGCGGGGATTTTACCCTGACACAAACATCGTTAGCAAAAAGTGTGGGAACTTGGCAAGTTTCTAGCGTCGGAAGCCTAGGAAAAAACCCAAGCCTAAGAAAAAACCCAAGCCTAAGAAAAAACCCAAGCCTAGCTAATGTTTGTGACCAGACTGTACGTGAAGCCAGCACGGGAAAAAAGGGTCCAACCTCTGAAGGCGTAAATCGCCAATAATAAATTTGTAACACCCCCGGGATCAAAATAGGAGGGCGCATTAACCAATTATATGTTTCGTTATATGTGCCTAAGCACAGACCTTAGGTCCACTAGATCGAGGTAGTGGGAGTAACTAATTTACCTATAGGCGAGAGAGGCTTCTCCTCGTCACTTACTTCTCGTGTATAATTTTCATCAAGTCACTTCAATACACTACGTTCTAAAAAGTTGGATAAATTCACTTCGTATAGACGATCACTTGCAGTGTATAAAAGTTAAGAATAAACTACATTTACCAGAACTTCTTTGCACATTAATTCTGCCCGACGAAGTCCTCGTGGAATCCCGAGATAAGAACCTCAACTCTACCGAATACCAACCGAGCAACCTAAGTTCTCACACATGGAGAACTCCTTCAGTATTCCTAGTGTCACTGAATCCAATCTTTACCTCTTGGCCCAACAATAACCCCTCTCCAAGCATTAGTTGCACCCTCAGAGCACGAATTACAATATTCGGTTTATAATTTTAACAAAATAGTCATGAAATATAAGATGAAAATCAATTCAGCGAAAACAAAATTAACAAAATTATTGGCTTTTCAAGGAAAATATCCTGTAGGTAGCAACATATTTATACATTGAAATTACTAGAAAGAGTAAATTAATTTACCTACCTTGGATATACCTTATATGTTTGGATGAAGTAAGCATAACAAATAAAATTATTAATTTTAATAAAACCATGGGGAAAATCAATTCAGTAATGAATCATTCACTAGTCCACAGAGATACCAGAGTACGGTCGTACAAAATCTTAGCAAGACCTGCACTTTGCTACCGCAGTGAGTTATGGACTTTCAGAAAAGGAGAAGAGAGCAGGATAACTTCTAGTGAAATGAGATTCAAGAGATATACAGCAGGATATAACAAATGGGATCACAAACGCAATGATGATATATTGAATGAACTACGTTTAGAACCGGTCGTTGAATACATACATTTATAATATAAAAACTAGATGGATAATTTGCGACGAATGAATTCAGGTAAAGATCCCAAGGCCATGCTTTGTTACTGTCCAACAGGGAAGTGATCTCTGGGCCGTCGAAGGAATGGGCTGGAAACAACATTCATCAGTGAGATCGTAACAGGCCTATAGGCCTATGATGTGAATGGATGATGATGAAGAAGAAGTGTGTATTCATAAAATAATCACTTTAATATATTTCGTTAGACCCTTTAAATGACAGACATCAACCCATTGATGATATCAAGTAAGTAAAGATCCACAAAATTCATAAAAGTGGTTATTTTATGAAGGAACAAGTTACTGATGATATTTGGTAAGTATCCAAAGTGTCCAAACAAATTCATAACAAATATTATTTTATGAAGAAGTAGGTCATTTGTTATATCTGGGGTCCGAAGAGTCCAAAAGAATCAATCATCAATGTGGTTCTTTTCTAAAAAAAACTTGAAAATAGCGCACCTTAACCAAGCCCCGGGTGATGTCAGGTATGTAAAGGTTTGAAAAAGTCCATTCAGGTAGTTATTTTATGAAAAATAAAATAGTTTAAAATAGCCCATTATATTTTTCTTTTCAAATATAATTTGTCCATCATTAAGATGTTAAAAAAACTAATAATATTAACACTCAAATAGCCCGTCTTCATATCTCTTTAACCGTGACTCTCATCAGAATAGCTCAGTGAATACAGTTTAATTATCAACGATATTAAGAGAGAAGCACTGGCGCCGACGTTTTTATGGAAGGAAGTACAATACTCCATAGCACCGTCTCCACATTACATCCATTCAGTACAGCTGGCTGCCATATTTCTTGTTTCAGACCTTGCCGTACTATCGTTGTTTGTTTTTTCTTAAAATATCTATCTCAACAAAATTATTTTAAAGGAGAACGTATCCAGTGTTAATAACCCTCTCTACTAAATCAGTAGAAAAAGAAGCATAAACAACTTGTGCAGATGAAATGTGTTCTACTGTGCGAATTCGTGACAAATTTCAGTCTTGAGCCGTCAACTTAACATTTAAAGATTATTCATAGTGCCACTTTTTCATAGATGACTTGAAATTACTTTTTTCAGGCAAAACTACTATGTATTATTTACTATGAAATCACACCATTCTATAAACAAAATAACATTTTTTCGCATTTCACCTCTAAATATAAAAATAAGAGTTGTCGAGCCATTATCAAATAACGAAGGAAACAAGTACGTATATTAAAACAACCACGTCAGAAAAGTATTTTTAAGAAATAAAATATTTCTCAGAACATTTGTAGGTATAGCGAACGATATAAAGTAGCAAAGCGCTTAAAAATTGAGATACTCTATATCCTGACAAGACAATTTTAAAACTGTGAGTGAATTCCTAATTCAGTCATATTAAAACAGAAGCTTATAAATTAAAAATTAAAATGAATTAACGTATTTTAAAGTTGATAATATAATCAATATTAGAAGCTAGCCTATATGAGGACAAATACAAAAATTGGATAAGTGATGTAAAACAACATTGAATATTTAGGGGTATTTCTCTCTAAAACTAACTTAATATTAAATATTAATATTAAAAGTACACATGGTGATAAAATGTCTGCAAAGAAATATAATTAGTCTTACATTCTATTAAAATATTGTTCCCTATAAATATAAACAATAATATTTTGGAGAAATAACAACGAAATTATAGAATGTACAGAAAAACTCAATAATTTAACGAACAAAGAAGAAATTATATTAGGAAATTGGTTTCAATCAGTGCCTACTTAGCTTAGATATTTCATTATTATAACCCTGTTTATGAATAAAATAGCCTATGTAATTTTATTATAACCGATTTCTACGTAATGTAACCAATATAAAAGCTTATTAAAAACCTTAAGAATTCTCTTCTTCTGTCTGCATTCAAATGGTCAAATGTGAGAGAGCCATATCGTAAGAGAAATTATTAAAAATTCGAAAATGTTGTATCTGCTGTACCAATATTAACCTATTATATTGTAAAGACTCGTGTTTCAGTTGGATAAGTTCATGTTAAAATACAATACTGGATTGTAATACAACAATTAAATAGACACGCAAAATATGGAAAATGTCTTGAATGACAGTCGCGAGAGAGAAAAGTATATTTTTCTTAACCATTTTGAACTTCACTGTGACTTTTGAAGCTTTTTATTGGTTTACAATTGATACGAAAATATTTAAAATGAAACAAATGCTTATGCCATATCTATAGTAATCCAGAAACTATAATATTAAGCATTTAATTCCGTGACAAGGAATTGAAATTGTAACATGGAATTAGGAATTTCACGGATGTAGGTGTGTTTGCCCTATAATTGTATTGAGATTTCTGTCTTACATAGATCCAACAATTTTTCTATGCACTTTATTCTCAAATACTGTAATATTTTCTCTTCTCTTAAAGAGATAGAGCAGATTTCGTATCTATAGGCCTATATACCCGTTATTTATGTTTTCAGTTTAACGTTCTTTTAGAGACGTTTAGATGACAATAGACTTTTGAATGCATAATAAAATGGTTTCCAGATTTATCCCAAATATTTATGTAGGAATTCTTAATGTAACAAAACAGGTATTATCCTAAAAATTCGCGGCCTCCTTTAAAACTACTTTTGATTTTTTTTTTTCACCTCTCACATCCTATGTTCAATCGCTTGATGTTGAAGCTTGTTTTATTGTTCTGAGTTTTGTTATTTTTATTTTCCGCTCATTCTTCTGCCTTTTCGTGTCTTTCTCTGACTGAATTTTCAGAATCTGACTATTCTTGCTTTCTGACAACATGTCACAATTGTCCATCGGTTTAAAATAATCCTTATACTTCAGAGTATCTATTTTCACGTACGAGAATTTCACGTAAGAAGAATGCAGGATGGAAGATTACCAAAGGACGTCTATCCATGGAAAATTGAAAGAAGGAACAGAAAAGGAAGAGCAAGAACAACCTGGAAGAACAACATTCAAAATTCAATGAGGAAATTTGGTGTAACAATTGAAGACCTAGAGGACAGAGAACGATGGAGAATTTAAATTAAGGGAAATATTTCAATGTTTGTTGCAAACTGATAGTCTATAAGTTCGTAGTCATTTATATTTATTTATTTATTTATTTTAAATTCATGTTAATTACTAAGATTGGTTGGAGGAAACCCTCAATGATGAGGAAAATTCTCAAAATGATGATGATGAGAATTTCATTGCAACCTCGGTCGAAATTCCATCCATGAACAACTGCTATGTACTTTATTGTTATGAAGTGCATTACATCTGTATTCACTCATGCTACATATATTGAATTTATACTATACTACATTTGTGTCAGTATAAGAGCCTATGAATCCTCTTCGGTTCCCTCTCTCTGGTTCCAAGGGTCACGTGATTAAACGCGGCCGGGATTGATGGATAGTTTTAGGATGGAAAAATGCAACAGATACGTTCTCTGGAAGATGCTTTAATCTGTGGGTCCAAGTATGAAATATTATCGGTCTCTTAAGAAATCTCAAGAATAAAATAGAGCCGCTGAGCAAAATTTAGTCGGCCTTTTCTTCCAAGTAATATCTGTCTGAAGCTATGAGCTAACGAATTGTCACTCTTGGCATCTTTAGGAAAAGAAACATAACAAAATTAGCGTTGTTAGATAACCCCCGCAAGGGAGCACCTTTTCCCCAGATGGGAATGGACGGCTATAGAGAGATACAGTTAGTGTACAAAGTATTAATACACTTAAAATTACCACAGACAGAAGTAAACAATTTAATTATTTCTTCAGTGTATTCAAAAACAAAAGCATTCACCTTTAAATTACATTATACGAAGTTAAATACACTCAGTTTGCTAAGTTTTAACATAACAATTAACGAGTGAAAACAATTTATACACGAATAACAAAAATTAACAAACAAAAAGTTTCAGTCAACAGATTATGAATGTGCAGTCAAATTGGGGTGAATCTGGTAGTCTTGCTATTGACTCTAGCTTTGAGTACATTGCCGTGTAGTTGTGTGTGTTCTAGGTGAAGATGAACGCTGGAATGGGGCCCAAAGGAAGGGGGTAGGGAGACTACTGTAGAAGAATGATAATTAATTATTCGTTTATATAATCAGTGTAAATCGCTAAATGCAATTAGTGAAATAATTGGAAGTCCTAGAGCAACTATTCAACACATAGTTAATAGAGTTGGCGAATGAAATCATTTCGAAAATAGCCACAGATCAGAACGTCCTAGAAAACTATATGTTAATATTGAAAGAAACATTGTTGAGAAAACCCTCAAATATAAATTAGCAGCTAATATCAAGAATAACTTTAATGTTAATATTTCTGCTTAGCAGTGTATGTAATTGTTCGTAACTGTCTGAGCATTTTCATCGGTCTGTTCTCCCAAGCCATCTTGGAATCAATAGAGCTCCCAACCAAGTACCTGAGCGCAAAAAGTAAAGGCTCAAAACAGCCATAATATAAGGCTGTATCAATACTTTTTGTTTGTTAATTTTTGTTGTTAATGTATAAATTATTTTCTACTCGATAATTGTAATGTTGAAACAGAGCGAACGGCCTTTGGTTAAATTTATATAGTGCAATGTAAAGGTGTACAGTTTTGTTTTGTATTTAGTTAAAATGAATTAAATTATTTATTCATGTCAGTGATATTTTTAATTGTATCAATACTTTGCACACTAACTGTAAAATCTAATAAATAGCCTGTAAAAAAATAAAATCTCAAATCAAGTGAAACTATACCTCTGAAATAAATAAATAAATATATATATATATATATATACTAGCTGTACTTTGCCACACGTTGCTCTCGCTAAGTCAAGTTGAATGGAAATATTGTTTTTCATTGCCGTAAAATATGTAGTATATTCTGTTGCGTTTGCGTTCAATAGATAGAGCTATTTTTCATGTTTCAACAAAACATATTTTTACGTGTCACAGGTAAGATGCACACATATGTGTAAATAAACACGCGCGTATTGAAATGCAACGTTGTGTCAAAATATCGAAGCAACCGGTAAAGAACTTTTGTATATTTGAGATTTTGAACAAATGAACATTTACATTTTTACTCTTAGTTGGTCTTCCGAATTGAAGTTGCTTTTACATCCGACAGATGGAACTTTTTTTTTCATTTTTTAAATATATTTTTACCTCCCACAGGAATGACACCACACACACACACACACACACACACACACACACACACACATATATATATATATATATATATATATATATATATATATATACATATACATATACATATACACGCGCGCATTCGAATGCAACCTTGTGTCAAAATTTCAAAGCAATCGGTAAAGAAAGTTCGGAGATGTCAGATTTTGGACAAACAAACATTTACAGTTTTACTCTTAAGTTGTTGTTCCGGGTTGAAGTTGCTTTTACGTCCAATAGATGGAGCTGGTTTTCATTTTTAAGGTACTTTTACCTGTTACAGGTATAAGCACGCGCGTATTCGAATGAAACGTTGTGTCAAAATTTCAAAGCAATCAGTAAAGAACTTTCGGAGACTTGAGATTTTGAACAAACGAACATTTACAGTTTTACTCTTAAGTTGGTCGTCCGGGCTGAAGTTGCTTTTACGACCAATAGATGGTGTTTTTTTCATTTTAAAAATATTTTTACCTCTCATAGGTACATAGCAGCTGTGTTATCATAAATTATGTGATAAAAATGTATAATTGGTGTTTAAGTGTAGATGATTATTATTGAGTGTGATTGAGTGTGAGTTAGGTGTTTAATTTTGTAAATAGTTGTTACTTTGGATGGGATGATGGCGGTCACCCATCCCCTCGCCGGCCAGGCTCGTTGTTGATTTTCACCGAGGGTCCAGATCCTCGGCTGGCTGCTTGAGTGTCTGGGATTAGGGGGTGGCCTGTAGACGGTGATCAAATGTTGGTGAGAATGAGAAAAATGTTTATATATTATCCAGAGTCACGGACCGCGAGGAAAATAAATTACTTAAATACACTAATATCTTGTGTCAGTTATTTAAATGTGGCGGACCGCAGTGAGAACGAAATCAACCATAACTGTTATATTGTGTCGTTTTTAAACGTGTAGGAGTTGAACTTCCTTATAGCCCATGTTCATCCCGGGAATCTCCTGAACATTTTGCAAAAAAAAAAACATCAAAATCGGATCAACGGTATGGCCGCTCATCGAATACGAAAAAACAAACAAACAAATAAACAAACATTGATTTTTGTATATATATATATATATATATATATAGCTATAATATTTAACCTTTTGTTAACGTTAGAAACATATATATATATATATATATATATATCTCGAAATACCCTTTTCAGGTAAGACATGAGTGATTAAATGAAACTATCAAATAGATTTTCAATGAACAATCCTGTTAAAAGGAAAAATGCTACATTGTAGGATCTATTCATTTAAGCACACTTTTTTCTGATTTTTACGATTTCTGCTACTTTACTCTATTAAAATTCCGTACGTAAATAATGAATGCGCATATTAATAATTTAATAATTAGCATAGGAAAACGCATATAATAAGAACAGTTAAGTCTCATAGACTACGGTAGGCAGGGCATGTGACACAAATGGGCAATTAAACAATAACATGAAAACCGGAGATAATAAGCCCAGTTTATAGGCCCAGACTTGTGTTTTGCACTCTTTTAACTTTACTATTTAACCTCTCTTGGTTAATTCTTGTTTTTTTCGACTCCGACGCTATTAGGGCATCCGAGGGCTAGGAAGTCTTTCCTTTCTTCCATTTCTTCTTTCCTTTATTTTCTTCTCCAGAAAAGCCTGACCAGAGGCTATAAGATGGCAGCCGCATCACTGGTCTTGCCTTCCTTTGGCCAGCAACCAATTGAAGGGACTATTATTATGCTTTCAAGTCTTATACGAGAATTTCCCGTAAGGTTCCTAATACTTAGAAGGAAGAAGAAGAAGAAGAATGAGGTGGGAGTATAATATTAATCATGATTTGAGGGAAGTATATTATTCTGAATATGATTAGAAAGCATTATCTCAGGATAGGTGTGTATGGAGTACTTACGTCGGCGTGGCCATGAACTTACGATTTCGGTAATGTAAGCGGGTTACTTAGTTAGGGTCCAGAGAAAGAACCAGGCATGCTAATCTTTAAACGAATCTACGGGCGTACAAACTTTACATTCATCATTAGAGCCGGGAAACTTATGAAGAAAATCGAACCAAAATATGAAATCGTAATATCAAAATATGGAGTAATATGAAAATTGACACAAAAAATATTATGGACTTACTTTTTCTAAAACGTTGGTGCTTTGTTAATGTAACTTCTATGTATTTTTAATTTTTTGTGAAATATTTGCTGCGTTATATTGTTCAATGATCATTATATTGATCAAAATGTCATTCGAAAGTGAGGCAAAGGCTTATCCAAAGACGAGGTGTGCTTAAAAGAAGCCTTACTAATTTGGAAAACTATATTAACAGTGAAACAATTTCACTAAATACATTGTTAGCTAGACAAAGTAAATTAGGAGATATTTGGGAACAGTTTGAGTACATATATTTATACATATAGGCCTTTTATAACTTATAAGTGAACATACCAGCACATAAATCAGGCAAAATAGAGCCTATTTGCGGCTCACGAAATCAAAATGCTCACTGTATTTCCATATTAATTTGCTTTCTCATTAATAATGACTCTACATGAAATATAGTGTTCATGATTTGATACAATATTAATAGTACCGTACCGTAGTTGTTTGGGGAATCACGCTACAAACCGGAAAATCATGGGTTGAAGTCTCGATGGGGCCAGAATTTTTTGTTGGACTAGATTTTCTAGTGACATCATGGATCTGAGGTCGACTCAGTTCCTAACGGCAATGAGTTCCAAATGCATGTACTGGAAGCAAAGTTGGGCGTCACGTAGGGCTGATAATCCAACGGATATCTCGTGCCGGTTGTCTAGAAAGATGGAAGCTTCAACCTCCTTCTATCCCAGATGTCTTCAAAGTCTGTAGTGGGATCACGTCATCATAAGTAATGTCACGAGTGACTTCCAAATCATCTAGAGGATTTGAAAATGAAGCTTGGCATTTGTTAGGACTATTTATCGAATACGATTAAGCTGTTAACTAAAAATCATTATTTAAATACAGTTACAAGAATTTTAAAACATTTATATATTTAATGTAAATGGCGGTGTTTTAAAATAAATGACAAATGTAAGATTATGTATATTCACTGCAAATTGATCATATTATTTATTGCCAAATAGGATCGCAATATTACAAGAATGCATCGTAGTGGAGAAATAATGGAACACATCAAACTGTATATAATAATCAACATTATAAGTTATTTTTTATAAACAACTCAGTAAAATGACGGCAGCAAGAACTTCCTCTTCCATAGCGACTGTTCGAATCGTATGTGATGCCATGAAGGCAAGGAACCTGTCTCTCGAGTCGGTAGTGAACGTTGTGAAACGTTCGAAGATTGGTTGACGTCTGTTCGGATTTTGTGCGCTATATAGTCGTTCAGCTTCGCGAGCATTACCATTTGCTGTTCCATACATGAAATGATATCTCGAAGTTCTGATAACGTGTATTCCATTTCACAAAAATCACAAATCTCAAAGTAATGCTGTAGTGGGCCTCTATAATACACTACAGATACCATATTGAAATGAAAACAACCTACAGAGCGCACGAATGACTATCAGAGGTGAACAGAAGAGTAAATAAGTACTGTACTGCACCTAACGGTGTGACAACAGACGGAGCGTCTTCATAAATTCATAAAGTAGTGTATCGAACCCAGTTCCTCTTTGAAAGTGCCCCGACTTTCGCCGCCCGTGAATTGGGCTCAGGATTACTTTCCAGACCATACAAAGTTACTAATCAAAAGTTGTTGTATTTCTACCTCTCTACATGCTCTCTGAAATTTGTGTCCAACTTTTTTGAATTCACCTCCTGTATACACAAATTGTGAATTACCGTTCTCGTAGAAGCAACGCCAATGAATATGTGTCACATTATAGTCAATACAATAAAATCGATGGAATGTTATATATTTAGTTTCCTGACACCAGTTGCCGCGCACAAATAAACACAAACGTAGACATATGTCCAACCGCAATGGTCTCGAGGTTAGCTGCCCGGGTTCGATACCCGGTATCGGGGACGAGTTTTTCTGGGTGATATTTTTTATCGGGGGGTTTGTCCCCTCACCCCCGCTGTATTACATGTGTCAGGGGAAACAAACGTTAAGGTCCGCAAACGGTCCCCGAATCTCATCATCATCGAATTCAAATCCGTATCATGTATCATCATCAACATCCTTCACTGGTGTGGAAAGCAACGGTACAGCCTACCTACACCTACAAAGTCGCCACTTATTAAACGAATGCTGTGGTTGCACGTGAAAGACCTGCCCTCGGTCAGAAATTACTATGAATGGATGGACGGATATATATATATGTGTGTGTGTGTGTATGTGTGTGTGTTGCATAACTCTCCAACTCCAGGTGCAATTTAAACCAAATTAGTTTCACATATGAATTACGATCCGGTAATGTGGCTATAAGGTGTAAAACCCCTAGTATACTTAGCGATGGGTAAAATTGAAAAACAATATTGGCTAAGAAAAATACTTGTACATGTTCCAGTATACCTAGAACACCTAAAATAATATCAACAAAATTCGGTACGCATATTACTTATAATTTGGAAAAAAAGAGTTTCATGGGGGTAAAGTTTAAAGCCTAATTTGACATGTAGAACACCTAAGAGAGGCGAGGAGTGAGAAGGGTTGAATATTGACAAATTTTTGGGATTGGAAAATTAGTTAGTGGCATTTCAGATGATATTTCAGTCCGCGTTTGACCCTAGCACCCCTAAGGGATGAAAATGGGTTGACAAGGGGTGAAAATAAGATATGAAAAGTGGCCGAGATTAGTGTCGAATCAATAGTTTTAGATATCGTTAAGTGGTTGGTGACGGTTCCGATACCATATAAGCCCTAGTTTGACCCCAGCACCCCAGCACCCCTATGGGAATGAGAAGGAGATGAATAATATTTAGAACAACGGCGAAGATTAGAATCGAATACATCATTTTCTGTATCACTATGCTGATTGGTTACAGTTCCAAAGTCATTTAAACCCGAATTTGACCTATAGGGGATGAAGAGGGGTGAAAAGTAAAAATAAAATACATGTCGAGATTAGTATCTAATCCAAATGTTCTGGGTCGCTTGTTGATTGATGACAGGAGGAGTCAGGGGGTGAGATGTATGTATGCATATACCTCACACGTCCCGCATGGAGACATGGATGCTCCCTAGTGGGAGTTTATTAACCAGGTACAATTTAGTTACGCTTATTTACCTATTGATATCAACGAGTAACATGTGGCTGGCACATCTCCTGAGGGTGAGAAGGGGTAAACGTAATGTCCATAACTCTCGTTATCACTGTCAAGTGCATAGTCTTCGGGGTGCGTAACTTTATTGGTCACAGTTCCGACTACATTTAAGCCTAAGTTTCTTCCTTGGAATCTTTAGAGGCTGAAAGGGGAAGGCTTGTATAATTAGTCATAAAGAACCAATATCAATATTGAATTCACAGTTGTTGTAACGAATAATGACATCCCTGATGCCGTTTAATTCCTAGTTCAGAACGCATCTGCATAAGAGGATGGAAAATGAACAATAAAATGTCCAAATTGGCCTAGAATAATGTTGAATCCACAGTTTAGAGAGTCACTAACTGGTTAGTGCTTAGAAGTTTCGAATACATTAATACTCGAGCAAAGCCCGCCGGCCCGTCGGCTTGTAATCAAATATGCGGCTCGGTCATGGAAGTGGTTAGACACTCGCTCTCCACCTCTCGGGTACTCCATGTGGGATTCGTAGTGATCAAATCGGAGCCAGATAAAGTTTTATCGGAGTTTCTCCCGTTATCCCTGCCGAAACTTCACTCCACGACTTCTCTATACTCATAGCATTCATTTCGCTCAAATTGACATCACGCCGGACACGAGTAGAAGTTTATTTAAATAATAAAATACAGGATATAAAATGCATCATAAACTAATATACTAGAACTTATTTTTGTAATGAAAGACGAACAACTCAGCGAAGTAGAATAAAAAATTCAGCATATGACGATTACCTTGAGACAAAAAGAAGCGTTAAAAATATCGAATTGCTTGAAAGGCCGTAGAAAATTAAATATCTAAAATCGGGCAAGTGCAAATCTGTGGTGTATTTAAAAAAAGTTTCGATTCCAGGCTATATCATATTATTTTCACATTGTACAGAAAATTAAACTGTAGAATTTATACAACCCCATGGTTTATTGTTACATTCACTGACTTTCCACTGCTCCCTGTCATTACAATCGAGTCCACTCCACGAGATATATATGAATATTGTAGGCCTACTCTAGTCTATGTCATAACTTCCTAACGGTCTTTTCCCCAATCGATTCCCAAAATATATATTTTACTCCCGATGCCTCTTACTATAGAGAATTGTATATAATGAGAAAAAAAAGCACTGGGAGCCTGAGTGACGAAGGTGGTATTAGTGCTAGCGTGTAATGTTAGAGGTCTCGGGTTGAAATCCCGCTTCAGGGGTTACTTTTTTATAAATATGTGGCTTTCATTGCTAAATATCAAATTTTAATTATAACATCCAAAAACAAAAAAGCATTACTATCATATAGTAAATATTCTCATTAAAACTGTTCCTTGTTAGAGAAGCCATAAGATAGCAGTAGGAGCACAGCCCTGCTGCATCTTATGATAGAAAATTGTATACCACGAAAGAAAAAGAAAAAAATTGTTCGCAGTGAGAGCCTAAGTGGCGAAGTTGGTATCGCGGTAACGTATACAGTTAGAGATCTCGAGTTTAAATCCCGGTTCAGGCGTTAATTTTTATTATATATATATATATATATATATATATATTGAGACGAATATGATACGGCCCTAATAGTGATTAATGAATATAAGAAATGAATAAATAATGAAGGAACAGAATATAGTTAAAAATAAATTAAGTTTCATGTTGGTAAATAGTTCTCACAAGAAGCGGTTGAAACCCTAAGTAAAAGAGGTCATAAATATGTAACTCCTCAAATTAGACCTGAAATCCTTAATCTGGGTCTAGCTTCAAAACTCACGTTTGGGAGAAATGTCAGACTCCAAATTTACAATCGCGTTAAGCCCAAGCTGGCAAACACGGTCCCTAGCCGTGAGAATAAAATCAAAAGGTAGGTGGTGGTTTAAATAAAATAGTTACGCCCTTGGATGACGTGATTAAATATTCTAACCAATCAAAATGAGAGTTAGGGTATAGACCATATATGGGAATAATTGGTCCTGACTTCGATACGGAACTCATGAGGACAAAATTGAATACACTGACACTTATACTCGACACTTAGAAGGAAGAAGATCTTGATTGTATAGTAAAAAAATATCTTGTAACAACGATTATGGACTTAGGGAAAATCTCCCGAACTCATTAGTCATTTGCTAGTCCTCATTAGCGAAATATCGAAGGCCAGGGACGCAAAAGTTTTATTTTCACTGTGTAATGTGCATTTAAATTGGCAGAGATTAATTAAATAAAATAATTCAAATAATTAGTGATTGTCTGTTCCCACGCAACTCTCCTTCCGAACCCGTTATAGATAGGAGTCTCAGCGCTCACCCTGAAACAGGAACCGACTAGCTACCGAGGAAGGGCAAGTAACAATATCTACAATTAAATCAAAGTGAAACCCTAGTGACATTTTACAACCACTCCAAAATACTGCCCCAATATATATATATATATATATAACTAATCAATTGAGTTGGTGTTTACTTTATGAAAATCCATATTCATTAATTAAATAAGAATAACACTTTGTTTTATTTGATTTTCATATTTATTAAGATATAATTCAGTGAGAGGTGTTTCGGTATACTGTACCTTCTTCAGGCATGTTAACAAATTATGAATTGTGTTATTATAGTACATAACACAAAGATAGACTCACCTCCACGTGGTGAACCCTGGAAACGAAAATTATTTCGGCCAAGTAGTCTTATCACATAGCAGACATGAGTTCACAAGAACGTAGATCAAATCGTTCTTTTAAGAACGACAAACTCATTATAGCACAATGGAATGCAGGTGCTCTTAATCAACAGAAAAAAAACTGAACTATTAGTATTTTTAAAGTTGGATTTAGACAAAATCGTTCAACAAATCTACAAGTTGTAAGTTTAAGTCAACATATCAAAGACAGTCTAGATAAAGGAGAAATAACAGCAGCAGTTTTTTTAGATCTTAAAAATGCATTTGACTCCATTTGGAAAGAAAAACTCATATTGAAACTAGCTAAATATGGAATAAGGGAAATGCTTAGGTGGCTCCAAGACTTCATAGGACAACGATATTGCAGAGTGAAATATGGAGAAGAAACATCAAAATTCAAACAACTGAGAACTGGTGTCCCACAAGGAGCTGTCCTGAGCAGTACATTATTCAATATCTTCCTCAACGACATCATATGTGCATTAAAAAACATAAGGAGGAGTCAATGCTCTTATGTACGCAGATGATCTTGTCATCTGGACGTCTACGAAAAAATCCTCAAATAGATCTGCACTAACAAATAGACTCAACGAAGCATTACATTCCATAGGACAATGGGCAGAAGAAAATGCAATGACATTCAACCTTAATAAAACGACTTACCAAGTATTTTCACTGTGTCATCAAGCCTCTCTTACTGAACAATGAACCAATTTCACAGTCTCATGATTCTAAATACCTTAGTGTAATTTTTGATAACAAACTAACCCTGGAAAAAACAGACAACATAATCACAAAATCTCAAAAACGCCTTTCTGTACTTAAACGTCTAGCTGGAAGCACTTGGGGTAGTGCGACTTCAACCTTGAACATTACCTATAAAATGTACATTAAACCAATGATGCTTTACTGTTGCGAACCACTCATCACAGCTTCCTCTCAGCAGCTTATGAAACTACAGAAACTACAAAATCAAATCCTTCGGCTCATTACAGGTGCAATCAAGACGACTCCAATAGACGCATTGCTGCTTTTTACACATAACCTAGACATCAAAACAGAAATTGAGATGGCTTCCATGAACCTCTATGAAAAATTGATCAGACTCCCAGATGATAATTACTGGTCCACTTATCATAACAATGATAGAAAATTGAAAACTCAACAAGGCTTTCTGCAACATGCTATAGAGCTTCAAAGTAAATATCACATACAAAATAACCCAGAAAAACTACTTGTACAAGATAACCCTCTAAATCTCTACATCCCTACGAACAGTCTAGACCTCTTAGAAGAAGGACTGATTAAAGCAAACACCAACCATGAAATACTAAGATTATGTGCCCTGGAAAGAACAGAAACAAAATACCCCTGTTCTAAATGGTTACATATATATATATATAGATGGCTCTAAACTCGATCATAATGTCCCTGTGGGAGCTGGAATCCATTGCTCACTCTTCTCTCTATACACTCCACTTGGACCAAATAAAACGGCTTCTGATGGAGAAATAAAGTCAATTCATACTGCACTTTCACAAATCATATGCCGTCAACAAATCAATGACCACATCTTCATTCTGTCGGATTCCAAAGCTGCCATTCAAGCAATAACTTCATTCAAATCAGCTCGTAGCAATGAAGTAATAGATTGCAATAAACTACTCACTGACCTTTATCAAAAACATAAGACAGTAGTATTACAATGGATACCATCTCACTGCGGAATCAATGGAAATGAAATAGCCGATATGCTGGCAAAACGATAAGAAATGTGTTTACAGCAACCTAATTTAAACACATCTTATCGCTCAGCAATAAACTGTATCAAACAAATGATAAAAAAAACACATTCTCAACCAATCTTCAGATCCGATTTCAAGAAAAACAGTGGAAAAACGCCGTACACACTACACCAGATGCACCTCGAAAGGAAGCTGTAGCATATTTTCGACTAAACACAGGACATGATTGTCATGCAGCTCATCTACATCGGATTGGAATCTACAGAAGTCCTCATTGCCCACTGTGGTCCACGAACACCACATGGACAGAAACCACCTGCTACAGTGTCAGACACTTCACTCTGCTACGCTGAAGGATAGATACTGGGAAGCAAGAGCCAAACGTTCTGTTTTGCTATAATGTTCTATTGTATTAATTTATTGTATATATTTTTGTTTTCTCATAATTATGGACAATGAATTCTGTCAAGTCCCCTGCATTTGTATAAATAAAAATAAACAACTGATGTAAGCAACAATACAACAATAATTTATTTAAACTTTTAAATGTAACAAAGGCGATTCATTCAAATAAAGTTGAGAATTTAACAGTTTATTACTACTTTTCAATTTATTTATTTCTACAGCCTCCAAAAGGTCTAACTTCTTACCCTTATCACAAACATGTAACATTTCAAAATTATACATGTTTGTGATAAGGGTAAGTAGTTGGACCTTTTGGAGGCTGTAGAAATAAATAAATTGACAAGTAGTAATAAATTGTTAAATTCTCAACTTGATTTGAATGAATCATCTTTGTTAAATTTATAAATTTAAATAAATTATTGTTGTATTGATGCTTAGATCAGTTGATATGTACTATAATAACACAATTCATAATTTGTTAACATGTCTGAAGAAGGTACAGTGTACCGAAACAGCTGTCACTGAATTGTATCTTAATAATATGAAAATCAAATAAAACTAAGTTTTATTTTTAATTAATTAATATATATATACAATTATTATTGTTGCTCTTTCGAGTCATATTTCCTAGCTATCTCAATCTTCTGACTTAAAAAACCGGACAATATCATATAGAAACAACATTAATAAACTGATAATTTATGTTTTTCGTCTGATTCCCTGGGTTCAGTATATCAAATGACCTATCTGTATCTCCAGTGTAACCAGGTAAATTAGTTGTTATATCATTGGTAATGCAAATCTCTTTTGCTCTGTGGATGTGGAACTTGGGAAGATAATCATATTACAAACAAACCTGAGATTTATCAATTTCTGGTAAAGATAATTAATGGATGTTAAATGGCCTCAACTATAAGTATCGGTTGTTTGTAGAGAGGAAATTGAGACTAAATTAAGAGGAACATATAGCTATCCATAGGTAGGTCATAATCTGAGAAAGGAAATACACACCCATTAAAAAAATGGAACTAAAGAAACATGCAAGAGAGTAAATACAGAGGAGCAAACAATACTTAGAAAGCATGAAATATGATCAAAATGTTGGCAAGAAATAGTCAGATGGAAATGTTTTCAGAGTAGTGAGGAATAAGAGGACGTTCTCCTACTATTGTATCCTTTCAGCAACATTATTTTAATTATTGCACTTAAGGGGATTCGGTTATGTAATAAATAAGAAAGTGTACTTATAACTACAAGAAGCCAATAAATAATCTGCCCTAGCAGTTTTATTGTTGTCCATAAATATTTTGAATGCAAGATATGATTGAATTTAACTTCGAAAAATTATTTTTTTTTTATTTTAACATTGATTAAAATAAATTTGTTTAAATAATATTTTGCTGAATCTGCTACTGCGGCTTTATCGCATACCGATAAAGCGTCCCAAAAAGTTGGTATACCTATCTCGGGTAGTTTTTGAGCAAGTGTACCAAAAACGACATTTCCAGTAATTATTTAACAATTTATTTAGATTTGATTAATACATATATGTTATATATATACAGGTGGTTAACGAATAACACCGACAAACTTTAAGATATTGTAAAGGTGTCTTAGATAAACAATTTGAGATATGCAACTTATAGTCTTAAAAGTTCAAATTTGCAAGTTATAATAATAAATGTGTTAGGAGTCAGTACGCCACTGACATTATTTCGAAGATTTCGTTGACAAGCTTTTACAAGTGTAGCCTTATTTTGCAGTTGACTTTTTGAGACCATTCAGCTCAATGGTAACGTGTATGAAATATCATTCGTTAGGAATATGATGATCGAGATTCAAACTTCAGACATGCTGAACTTTTATTTGTTTTATATTCTTCCTTTCTTGTGCAAAATGTTTGCAAATTTAGTACAAAATACTGTAGATTTTTTTTAGTATGATGTAGGGAAGTAATAAATGGCAATATTCTGCACTAGTGTGAAAAAATGAATACTGTATAGTACACTAGGTAACTACATAAGTATTCGTAAGTGAAAATTGCATGGTTCAGACGGTCGAAATAAAATAGCTGTTTATGCGTTAGCGTAATCATTACTTCAGGTTAAAATAATACTGTATGAATGTAGCATCAAGTCTTATGACGCGAAACGTACCACAAACATAAAGGAAACGCATAACAAAATTAATTAGTAAATTAATAATTAAATTAAGGTCTACTATTGTTTCACTTGCCAATGGACAAATAGTGAAGGGAATCAAAGGCTTATTCATATTTTGTTTTAAAGTAAAGATGTTAACATTCAGGAATAATAATAATAATAATAATAATAATAATAATAATAATAATAATAATAATAATAATAATAATAATAGGTAGATCATCGGTTCATTAATGTCTTTGACATCGTCCGATTCCTAATAGCCAATTTTGTCGATCCATCCAATCTCCTTCTCCTTCATGTATAAACATATACATGATGTATAAACATGTATAAACACATTCCCTGACTCCAGGAGGTTTTAGGTCTTCCTCTGCCTCGTCTTCCCTCAAGTTTGCATTCCAAAACATATTTTGGTAGCCGATCCTCTTCCATTCGCTGGACATGCCCGTACCATCTTAATTGCTGAGTTCTAATATAATCTAAAATAATGTCTTCAATCTACATTTCCTCCCTTATAACTGAGTTCCTAATTTTTTCTCTTCTTGAAATTCTTGCTGCCCTTCGTAAAAAATCCATGTCCGTTGCCAAAAGATACTTATTTGTTTTTGTTGTTATTGGCCAAAGTTCTGCTTCATAAGTAATGATGTTTTTAACAATTGTATGATATATATTCATTTTATTTTGATTACTTACATTTTTCTCCCACAATATTCCATTGAGGCAAAAAATTGCAAATTTTTCTTCATTATTTCTATTTCTTCTTTCCTCTTCATAACTCCCATTTTTATTTATTTTTATTCCTAAACATATGATCTCACTACAAGATTTTATTGTTTCTCTAGTCTCCAAAATTAAATTTTGTTCTGGTTCACAAATTGATAAATACACTACTCAAAAAAAATTATAGGAATACATGTTTAAACCAAAGCTACAAAATAAATATTGTGACAATTTAACTTTTGAGAGTCAGATGTTTGGAGTTCAAATATTTTTAAAATCAGATTGAAGATCTTCTGGGTTTTATTAATTTTTCTCTGAATATATTAGTGAAATTCGAAGACTTGCTGAAACCAAAGTGAGTTCTTATTGATTTATTTTTTTAATAACAGGTTTGAAGAACAATCTGTGGTATGGAATTGTTAATTTTGTTTTCTCTGAATCTAATACTGAGCAATGGGACATCTGAATGAAACATCAGTTGCACGAACAGTTGCATTGATTGAAGATGGTCGTTCCATTCGCCATGTCTCTAGGATTCTTGATGTCAGCCCTTCTGTCATCCATAGGCTGTGGAGGCGATATAGAGAGATACATGGATACAAGATGAGACCCGGACAAGGTCGTAAGAACAAGACTACAGACGTACAGGATACATTTCTTGTATTATCAGCTTTGCGCAGAAGAAATTCTACAGCCAGAGATCTACAAAATAATTTACGTACAACTGGGACGGTAATTTCTGATCAGACTGTAAGAAATAGACTGAGAAATGCAAGATTGAGGTCTAGAATTCCCTTTGAAGTCCCTCGTTTAACACGTCAGCACAAAGAAGCCCAGCTGCGATTTTCTCAGAATCATGTCAACTGGCAGCTGCGCCAATGGAAGGGTATTTATTCACGGACGAATAAAGATTTCGTCTAACAGGTTCTGATGGTCGTACACGTGTATGGAGACGTCCTGGTGAACGTTTTGATCCAGCCACAATTATTGAACGTGACAGATTTGGAGGAGGTACGGTTATGGTTTGGGCTGGGATTACTATTGAGTCTCGGACAGAGTTTTCGTTGTCCCACAGCACATGAATGCTGATATTTACATTAATGACGTTATCCTCCAACATGTTGTACCCTTTGCGTATGGTATGGACCCTAATTTTCTTCTAATGCAAGATAATGCTAATGTCATACAGCACAGGCCACTAGAGATGTCCTGCAAGAATGCCAAATTCGGGCCTGCATGCAGTCCGGATCTTAATTCGATCGAGAATGTGGGATCAGTTGGAAAAACTTGTTCGTAAGCGTCCTGCTGTACATCAGAACCTTGAAGAACTTTCACATGCACTCACTAAGGAATGGAAGAGAATCTTACAAGTTTCTGTAAGAAGGCTTCTGCCAAGCATGCCCCGTAGGTGTAATGCGGCCATTCAGACTCACGGAGGACATACTAAGTACTGAGTGTTGATATAACCATTGAAACATTGATTCCAAAAATTGTAAATCTCAAATTTCCACTTTGTTTTCTGTTACAAATGATAACTTGGTCGTATTGCTAATATATGCAAGAAAATATTGTTTGAATGTCTATTCTAATTTTACATAAATATTAAATTTATAATTAGAAAATATCAAAAATTTAATTGTTTTAATATTCATTCTCGTGTTTTCGTTTAAACATGTGTTCCTCTAATAGTTTTAGTAGTGTATTTTTTTTTCATGTTCAAAATGAATCCCCATTTTTCATATTCTTCTATTAATATTCTAGTCATATATATGCTGAATCTTCATAATCCTGTGCAATTAACAATTCATCATCTGCAAAATGTATAAAGTTTTGTTGTTTGAAATAGGAATTCTCATGCTTCAACATTTTCTTCACCAATTCTTTAATGTTTCATGTACACATATTTTAAACAGAGTCGGTGATAGACAACAACCATGACGAATACTTTTATTTATCGTAAAACCATGTGGCAATTTACTGCCAATTTTAATTTTAGATATGCAATTTTCATATAGATTTTGTATAGCTTTAATTATTATAGTCTTAATTCCCATACGTCTTAAAGCAATCCATATTTTCTCTATAGGTACATTGTCGTATGCTTTCTCAAGATCTACAAATAGTAGGTGCAAAGGTTGTCCATATTGCATATTCTTTTCTATTACCAGAGTAATGCAAAATGAATTGTCGATTGTGGTACGACCAGCTCTAAATCCTGAATATTCCTATTATTATTATTAATAATAATAATAATAATAGTAATCATCATCATCATCCGGTTCATGGCAGCTGCCGCCGTCTTCCGGAAACCAAACGCCATTCCTCTCTATCCATCCATTGATCTTCCTCCATTCCTCTGATATTCATAGCTATTTGTACCCCTTCTATGCAAGTTTTCTTCGGTCTTCCTCTCTTCCTCCTTTCCATTGGGATCCATTCCATAACAATTTAGGCAATCTTTGCTCTGGCATTCGTTTGACATGACCATACCACTACAATCTTTTCTTTTAATAATATTAATAAATGAAAACCAGGTTGTTAATTTATATTACAGCACACTTAGTAAAGGAGGCATGATTTAAACATACAGAAAAATAAAATATCTTTATTCATGTTTGCTTCAAAAACAGGATCATTGGTACCGTTCAAAATGTTGCCCTTGATGAAGTAAGCTCAAATTGCATCAGCGCAGAAATGATGGTCGCGCTCCTTCAAAGATTCCTGGAGTATTTCTGATTTCGTCACAGGCAGCCAAATTCTCGTCAGTAACTCCTCATCTGAGTCGACTGGAGTCTGATAAACGAGGCTCTTAAGGTGTCCCCATAGCAAGAAATCTGAAGGAGTGAGATTAGCTGAACGTGGAGGCCACGCTACAGGACCGCCTCGTCCAATCTAATGTCTAGGGAAGACATCCAGATGGATCCTTACATTCCTGCCAAAGTGAGAAGGTGCTCCTACAAGTCTCAAAGCAGTAGTGAAACAGACGGTATCAGTCGTTAGTATCACGGTCACGCTCATGAGCAGTTGGTATAAATGTACAGTATTTTAAAAAAAAACCTGTGCTCTTCATGTAATCAAATCACGCAACCTGTTTAATTAGAAACAAATAGTAATGCTTAAACAGCATATCAGAAAGTGAGTTAAGTAACTATAAAAACAATATCCTTCTGAGAAAAAAATAAAGAAGGAAATAAAAATACAAAAAAAAGAGAGGTTTGAACCCGGCATTACAACATTCATTGGTAAGCATGCTACCCACTGAGCTATTATTGCGAACGACGTTTGGACTACCAGGCACCTCATACATACAATTGCATGACAGACCACGAATTACAGATTGTAAATGGCGTACTGGCTCTTGCCGAAAGACGAAATTTCCATAACTGCAGGGCTCAAAATTTTGAAAATACTGCTATATTTGCAATTAAAACTAGGGTTATCCTACTATTAGAGCAGAACTAAAGTATTCCCAAGACAAACCATATTCATGGTTGATTAATGAGTATGAACGTCCAGTTAAAAAGTCATATAACTTCAAAATTTGGCTTTAAACATCCCAAGTCCCTTGTATCAAATTGTTTGCTAACTGTCCTCTACAATACCTGAAAGTTTGTCGGTGTTATTCATTAACACCCTGTATATGTATTATGCTGTGCGTGTGTGTGTGTGTGTGCATGCTAGTTAATGTCCGGCGTGCACTGCTATGCCTAAATAAAATAAAATATGTGTTTTTATGTTTAGTTGAACAAGTTGAAAGAAAAATAATCATAAATGTATATCATAATTATTTTTAGATACCCCGTGATGATTACCCGGTGATGCCCAGGCATCCCGATCTTCTTGGCATAAATGAGCTGAAAGACAAAAATTGTTATTGAGAGTTATCCGTAAAAGAATACCTGCCGTGCGCTCCTACGCGTCCCTGGGAATCTAGTCATCCCTATGTTCTTGCCATCAATGAGCTAAAGGACAAAAAATGCTTATTTGAGTTATCAGTAAAAGATTAACATATGCTGTTGCGGACTTTTTTGTAGATTTTTTTTTTAGATATTCAATTCTGTGTGCATTAATTTGATGTATTTATTATGGTTTAGGCAGCGTGCGAACAAAATTATGAAAGTTTTCACTGAAAAGTGTGATTTTTATGGGTGAAGGGTTTGAGTATTACAACTCTCTTATATCCTAAAACCTTCCCGGGAAACTCTTGAACATTTTGCAAAAAGCCCCAATCGGATGAATGGTGTAGTAGGACATAAAGGACAAACTGACAGACAGACATACATTCGTTTATATACTGTATATGTACCCTTGATGATTTATGATTGAAGATTGATCCCCGTTCGTCCTACGTGATAACATGGGTGATTCCCTAGATGGAAGTTCCTAACCAGACGAAATTATACACTTACTTTCCTACATATGTCAGCGAGGGACATGTAGTTAGTACATTCCCTCGAAGCGACATCTAGTAGGAAACTAATATATTAGTCGGCTGGAAAATGATCGATTAAATGTTGCTCGATTTCTCTTTATCAAGATTCAGGTTCTTTTAGAACCCAAAATTTTCTGACTCGGTATCCACGGGTTAAGTCACTCTCGGAGGACTTGTCCCTTGGATTTTTCATTATTTAAATCAGTTGACCCCGGCCGGTTTTGAACCCTCGACCAAAAGTACCCTTAGTTAACAAACATCATTGTAATTATGTCTGGTAATTAAAATAATACAAAACTATTATTCTACCAGTTATATTATATGGGTGCGAAACATGGACTCTTACTTTAAGGGAGGAAAGGGGATTACAAGTATTTGAGAATAAAGTACATAGGAAATTGTTTGGACCAAAGTGAGATGAACAGACAGGTGAATGGAGAAGACTTCATAACAATGAACTACATGGTCGTTATAGGAAGCCAGATATAATAAGAACAGTTAAGTCTCATAGACTGCGATGGGCAGGACATGTTGCACGTATGGGGAATGAAAGACTTGCATGGAAGCTTCTTGTAGGAAAGCCAGACGGAAAATGCCCAGTTGGTAGACCAATAATGAGGAGGGAGAATAACATTAACTATGATTTGAGGAAAGTAGATTATACAGGGAATGATTGGAAAACATTAGCTCAGGATATGGAGGTATGGAGAGCTTATGTCCGCGCGGCCATGAACCTACGGGTTCGATAGTGTCAGTGAGTAATTAAGAAAGTAGCCGAGCGGTTAAGTTAGGAAGCCTTGGCGCAGAGCAACGGGACTTGCGCTGGTTCGAGTCTCCATGGGGGAAGAAATTTTTTCATGGTATTTCGGCCAGTATGGGACCGGTGCCCACCCAGCATCGTGAGGCAATTGGGTAGCTACAATAAATAGCGGCTCCAGGTTGAGGAACCAGCTATAACGGCTGGGGGACTCGACATGCTAACCACATGTCATCCCTACACTGGCTGTTGATCATCTACCTCTGTGATTGACACATGTGGATGTGAAGGGCCAGCAGCCGGCTGGTAAAAGGGCAACCGCTGAAAAGTGGAAAGACCCTCAATCGGAAATAGAATATGAGATATATACATTTAAAACAATTAAGAGTTAATTTTTTACACAACTGAGTACCCTTAATTTAACTGGGGAAAATTTACTATATTTCGAACAGATCATAATTATTTTTTAACAGTAAGTAATGCAGAAGTGAAATAATCTGTTAACTCAGAAGTTATAAATCCACCTGATAAGGTTTGTTCAATATTCAGTACTGCTGTGCAGGCATGAAATTTCCTGGTGGATGTGCTAGTATAAATCCTGTCTTTTGTAAGGTTTTAAGTTGATAGGATTAACCTAGAAACCGGACAACAATCCTTCACGAAATGCCAAAGAAAAATAATATGCAGAGAGATGTACCGGATTAAGCAAAGCTGAGCATTGAACTTGGATGCAAGTATGTAAATTAATTTACCATTTTAGCTTAACTCATTCTATATCTCTACATTTTCATAAGTAATGCCACGAGTGATTTCCAAATTATCGATATATTCACGACTCACGAAGTGAGGAGTGAATTTATATAGAGAATTTGGAAATCAGGAGTGGCATTTGTTAGGAGTATTCTCGAATAAAATTAAGCTGTTTAGTCACAAATCATTATTTAAATATAGTTATTTTAAAATATTTATTTATTTAATGTAAACAGCGATGTTTGAAAACAAACGAGAAACAATTGTTACGCTTGTTCATCACTGCAACCATATCATATTATTTATTGCCAAAGGATCGCAATAATGTAAGAATACACTCTAGTTGAGAAATTTATAACCAAGATTATAGGTATTAATTTCTGATGTTCTATGATGTAAATATGTCAATTATATTTTTCTGCAACGTTATTTCCTGGGAAACAATTCGTTTAAGAAAGTGCAAACAGTGTTTTTTTTTTGTGGTATAATCAATTGCTACAAATGTTTTTATATTATCTCCCGCAAGTACTGTCAGCTGACATTCGTGCACTATATATACAACCTGGTTGCCGCATTTCTTTGAGTCAGTCACTGCAAACTAATGCTATGACCTATTTAGAATATTAAAAAGAAGGTGATTTATTTAATATAATAAACTTGTTTGATGAATTCGAGGTGAAACACGACTGTAATTGGTTGTAATTCCAAAATCATTGAAATGTGAATGGCCATTGAATCCCATTTGGGGCATGAGTTAAATAGTCAATGAAAATATACTTTTTACGCATGTAGCTCTTAACAGTGACACCATATCCCAACCATATCAAATTTGCTTATTTATCCAATGCGCCAAGCAATTTATTGTTCAATTTAATTCCATCTATCTGCAGATATTCAGGAAATATTTTGTCGGTCGCTAAGTAAAAAGTCTGCTGGTTGAAATTTGGCGTTTAGTTGAATGATGCAAAATGTAGATTACCGTTTGTGAATATCTCATATCATACCCGTTTGTTGCAAAAGATAGAATCTCTGATAGGACTGATGGCGTTTACATTTTTCTTTAGTAATATATAGGGAATGGATTTTAAGGTGCACAATTTGGTCGTAAAAGAGGGGGGGAAAGTTTTTGAAAACGCATACAAAAAGTTGCAAAAAAGGTACTGCTGAAACCATTGAATTAAAGTTTAAATCAGTTACATGAACTCGGTTTATATAATATGTATATCATTTTGTACCAAATTTTTCTTCTTTATAGAGTGCATAAGAGGTAATTCATAGTTCTTTAGTTTATTGTGATATTTACTTAGCAGATGGAATACGGAAGAATGATGCCATTAGTTTCGATAAATTGCGTTCTGAATTTTCAAAGTGCATACAACTTATCCTTCTTAACATTCGCTATGTTATTGTTGTGAAAACAAAGTTTTACCACCAGCCTCATGGGTTAGTGGTCTGCTCTACTGTTCATGTGGTACCGGGTTCGATTCCCAGTCAAACCATGGAAATTTTTCCTTAAAGGGAATTATTCATGTGGTTGCCCATGGTCTGGAATTTATATTAAGAACTCTCCTGGAGTTTCATTATATCATCATTAGGGTAACATAACCCCGCCTTCTATACATTCCAACTTCAGAAGTGGGTTACAATTACGCAAATACCAGAAGAGAAACCAAAAATATCGAGATGACATCCTGGGACATTGATAAAAAGTACTGATAAAAATACGTTGTGGTTGAAACTAGTAAAACACAGCCAATAACAAATCGGAAGGTAGAAAACTGTTAAATTATTGCTAGTAAAACTGAACTTATTTTAAACTTTTACAGCAACTAACTCTAACTTACTAGCACTATCTGCGGACATAAGGTCTCCATTTATACCTATCCTGAGCTAATATTTTTTTAAATTTATCCCCTGTATAATATACTTCCTTCAAATCATAGTTAATGTTAATCTCCCACCTCATTCTTGGTTTACCTACTGGTCGTTTTCCCTCTGCTTTTCCTACAAGAAGCTTCCAAGCAAGTCTTTCAATCCCCACTCGTGCCACGTCTTGCCAATCGAAGTCTACGAGACTTAACAGTTCTTATTATATATGACCTCCTATAAAGACCATGTCCATCCATTCATAGTAATTCTGCCCGAGGGCAGGTCTTTCACTGAAATCATAACATTTGCATGCTATGCTTTCCAGCTTTACTAGGGCATTATAGACGTGGTAGCTTCCCGTTGTTTTCCACACCAGTGAAGGATGATGATGATAATGAGAAGAATGGTGATGATGGCCGGATGATTTTCGAGGACAGTTGGGCCCTAAGCATCCTGACATTTGAGTTACATGCAAGGAAAAACCCCGAAAAAACCTCATCTAGGAGCCTGTCCCTACCGGGAATCGAACCCGGGCCCGCTACGTGAAAAGGTAGCACGCTACCTCGAGACCACAGAGGTGGACGAAGACCATGTAATTCACTGTTATGTAGTCTTCTCCATTCACCTGTCTATACATCTCACTTTGGTGCAAACGTTTCCTAAAAACTTTACTCTCAAATATTCGTAATCTCCTTTCCTGGTAGAATAATAGTTTTATATATTTTCAGTTTAACGTTTTTTGAAAGGAGTTGGGACGTCAAGAATCTCTGTGATACATAATAACACGCATTTCTACAATTGAGCCTATGTTTAATTTCTTTGTGCACGTCATTCCTATTTGTGGTCATTGTCCCTAGGTATTTAAATTCAGCCACTTCCTCAAAATGTTCATTTGTCATTAACTGTCCATATCCATTAAATAATGTATTTATATGTATGAACATATATTTAGTTTTATTGATTTTTCTTCCAGTCCCAATTTATTAGTGTTACACAATAGTGTGTGTGTCTGTTGGCCTTCAGTATCTTCTGGCTATAGTCAAATAGTACTACCGGTACATCAACAGCAAAAACTAACAGCTTATTAATACCATTAAGTTGTAGGCTTTCTTTGTCCTCTAAATATTTGATGGCATGCTCGAGTAGAAAATTAAGTAGTAGAGGCGATAGTGCTTTAACCCACTGTGAATTTCAAAAGTATCCGATAACTGTTTGCCTACACGCACCCTAACCTTTGTGCCTTTTAGACACATTGTATAAGTCTAACTAACTTTTAGCAATTCCGAACTCCAGCAGGATACTATAGAACTTCTATTTGTTAATTGAATCCTATGCAACACTGTTGAAATTTAAATTTTACTTCACAGCTGCAGATAGGCCATTGTTGCTGAGATATAATTACAGGTTGTTTATATAATATTGTATTTTAATATGTATTATATACTGTTGTTGACTTCACGCTGCAGATTGGTAATTGTTTGTGGGGTATAAATTACATAAATTACGTTTTAATATTTATATAATATTGTTGACTTCTGATTGAGATTTTAAAAAGCTGTTCAAATAGAAAAAATATATATATTTTACTGACCTATCTTTTAAAACGCAGAGAAGAGTAGAGGAAATGTGTTGGAGCATAAAAAAGAGGGGAAAAGGGGGCTAAATGTAGTACTCTCACGAAAAAGTGCAAAACGTTGCAACTAATTATGTTCATTTCGCTTCATTTCATCTCCCGAAATACATATATTGAACTATCGGTCTGAAAACAGCTATATTTTTGTAAAGGTGCCCCACCTCAAACCCCTTTACCTTGTAATAAGGCTATATTTAATATCAGTCGCTAAAATTGTGCGTACACTTATATTATGAGCAAGTGTAACTGACGGCATCAAAATTATTTTTAATGGCGCTTAGCCGGTTGATTCATAACATCGTCCAATTGTGAATCTAAACCATCCAGAGACCCACTCAACACGCAGATTTAAATACACACACACACACACACATATTTTCATCAAAATCGGTACAGTCTTTTAGAAAGTTTTTGGTTTTGGAGTTCAGGTAAAACTCCACTTATAATTATCGGATTTCGCTCATTTTTCGACAATACCTACCTCGGTTTATTTTAATAGGACATAGTTAGTTTAGTTGTGAAATATCGAACACTGTGACCGCTAGAGCGATATTTAAATTTTCAATTCATGTGAACTCCTACATCTAACGGATTTAGAGTGTCCAATGTAAACCCACACAAAACATTTCAACAAAATGGGATGAGGAATTCAGTGACATATATAAGTAAATATATATATATGACGATATAAGACGGGATTTGAACCCGGACCCCTGAGTTGATATCTCAGTGCGCTACCAGGCGAATCCAGAACTAACATTTATTTTTCTTATACAAATTCTCTATTATTATCAGATGTAGCGGGAACTCGGTCTCCACTGCCACCTAGTAGCTACTATAACAAGTAAGCAAATTAAAGAGAATATTTTTACTTTATAGCAGTGAAATAAATAAATATATATATATATATATATTGCACAAGTTATTAAGAAATCTTATAAAATCCTTTACACTTATTTAGTTTATAAGTTACAATTAGTTAATTTTGAAAAGTTACTTATAATTATAATGTATCTTATTTAATAAGTCAGTGTGTTTAATGTTTATCTTAACTTACGTCACAATAAAATTTGCGTTTTGTCAAAAACATGGTGGATCGTATTCTGTTCATCATATAATTTCAGTAATCCATATTATTACTAACAATTTCTTTTTGCTGTTTTAAATGCGATCAAAATAAACTTTCATTTTTAAAAAATTACACAACAATTGATCAATATGAATGAATGAACGAACAATTCGCTGTGTCCCATGAAGGGCTGTGGCCTCCTACAAGAAGCATGAGCTCAAATTTCTACAAATGGTTCATCTGGGGGGCAACTCCACATGGATGCAGAGACTGTTCTAAGTCTACTCTTGTAATTTAAAGTACATTTGAGGTAAGCAATATTGTGCAGTTTGTGATTGGACTCAATGTTTTTGCAACTAACAAACTAATTAATTCTATTTCCACTCTATTATTTATACAATTCAAATAATAAATAAAATGGTGCACTTTTCCCTTCTTTCTCGCAACTTATGAATTGATTCTACTATTATTATGGTTAGCACACTGGTTGTACTTACGTTTAGGCATTGGGTGTTCGCACATTTTTGAGGTTGCGCACTGCCTATTTACAACACCTCTATTGAGGGTGGTAGACCATTGGAATCCTAGTTCTTGCTTGAAATCGTATGCCCATCTGCGTCTGGGTCTGCCTTGTGATCTTCTGCCTGTGTAGGGATCCCATATGTTGAATTCTTGTGTCCATCGGCCGTGTTGCTGTCTCGCTACGTGGCCAGCTCATTTCCATTTTGTCCCTGTAGTGCGTTATTCGACATTTTCTGATGAAGTCAGGTTTTGTAGTCGCTGATTTGAGATTTTTTCTCTCGGTGATATGCTAAGTATTTTCCTCTCCATTTTTCTTTGGCCCAAATTTGGCACCGTATAACAATACATTACTTGAGATATTAGAAAAATTAAGGTATTTTGAAATAAAGTTTAAAGTGCTTTTCGAAAATTTAGAAAATAGGCCATCAGCTAGCATTTTGATATTATTTTGCATACAAAATCAATCGATTGTTTTTACCCTATTGAATGCACAGTGTTTGTATAACCGCCAATTTCTATTCCACTTTGAGCAAAAAACGGCCTAGAAATACTGAAGTACTTTCTTGAACTACTGGATTAGTACGCAATGCCTTTAACAACATACCCAGACAAATCAACAGCACAGGTATCCAAGTTTAATTAAAACAAGAATTCTAGTCAAAATAGCTCAGTAGTACCAGGTATATTTTTCATAACCTTAGAGATAACTTAGTTTGGTCATCTCATTCGACACAGTGTGTGAGACAAAATTCAGGAAATATTCACACAACTATTATGTTAAGATGATACTTTTATAATTATTAATGTACTATATCCCAGCCACTGATTCTCCGGCACTGAAGTTTTCACGACAGTGTTGCCGATATGGATTTCAGTGGGAGGAGCCGCTTTATGTACGCGGTTAGCAGACATACAGCTGACAACATCTCAGCAATTTCATACCTTCCTAGCGCGCTATTGCAGTGTCAAGAGCAGTGATTAGTTGTGGCTGATGTGCACTCCTACATCAACCATTTCCTTATTGGCAGTACAGGGCGAGTTTCTCCCTTTACCCCTCGTATAACCTAAACTTCAGAGCCGGAGATAGAGTGGCTGTAGTGTAGATTGATAAAAAAAAACAATGTTGTGTGGTATTTGAATTAGATATAACATGTTCTTGCACGACACAGGACAACACTTCCATGTTCTTTATTCAAAAGAAACATGTTTCTACGAAATGTCGTGATTCCGTGTTTATTTGTGCAATATAACGGTAAAAACGCTACATTATATCATGTAATAGGAGATTAATGTAGTCACTATATAGTCCAATCTCGTAGAGGCCTAATGCCTAACAAAAAACCGTAATGAATAAAACTAATGAAAATGGTAATTTTATTCCATTAACACAGTTTAACCTCACATCGTATAGGTACTTTTATGTGGCACACGCCACTCGGGCCTTACAGTGACACGACCTGTCGGGAGAGGGATTTTTTTTACTACAGATACATTTTTTGACTACATAAGGACATGGAGGGCCTTGAATTAAGAGTCCGTGTTTCTTATCTATGTAACTGGAGAGGAACAGTTTTATGTATTATTTTCAGTTTAACTTTTTTCAGAGAAGTTGGGATGACAGAAGTCCCTAATAATACATACTAGCAAATGTTATCAGGATTGAGAATATGTTCAATTTATCTCTGTACATCAAGAGTTAGGATCCATTTAATAGAATGTATGTTTATTTTTTATTATCTCCACGCTATGGGTTAATAATGCATCAGCATAAAAGAACAGCTGGTTAATACCTTTGAAGTTGTACATTCTCTTTATCATCTAAGATTTTATTGCATACGCTGCTTAAAATTCAAATCCTACGCAATCAAGCCAGGGAGTTCGTGCCAACATATGAATATAAACAAATAAATTAACAAATAATCAAATTTATTTACCGTTAATATTGTACAATAATATACTGAGCGCATTATGGTTTATTACATTATTAAAGCAAATACATGAATTCAGTCTGACATAGCAGGTTGAAGTTACAGGTTGAGATCTGTAATATTTAATATCAATTATTTGTTTATACTTAAGAAAATATAATTACTTTATGTAGCGAATGTACAGGGAATCCATTTTAAGCGGAAACCCTTTTACTAGCAGCGGCTCTCACATTCCCCGCTATTGTGCTTGCACCGGCGGGGAAAGTGTTCCTTTACTACCGGCAAATGAAGACAGAAGCTGCATAATATTAAATCAATCAACTAATGAAGATTATTATAAATAATAGGCCTACACATAGAGGCTTATTACACACCATTTATTTGAGATACTGTTGAAAATGACCCTCGTCCGCAGTAAGACATGCCTCAAATCGTTTAAACAAATAATCTGCCAGTTTTTGTAATTCCGCTTCAGTAATAGACTGCATTGCACGTGTTATTTCGACCTTTAGTTCTTCTAAGGTATGAGGATTATTTCGGTAAAATTTTTCCCTTTAGGTATCCCCAAAGATAATAATCACAGTAAGTTAGGTCGGCTGATCTAGAAGGCCATAAACCTGTGCTAATTATCCAGTCATCGAACACTTACACGTAAAGTTTGTAAAGAATTATTAGTGGTATGCGCTGTGACACCAACCTGTTGAAAATATCCTTAGTCATTTTCCTCCTATGCCAGTTCATTAAGAAATGGACGCAACATTGTTAACACATAAACTGCTGCGTTTACACTGTTTTCAAAAAATATAGGTCCAATTATCCGCCGTGCGCTTACCGTATATCAACCCCTATTTAATGGGACCCAAAGGCACTTTCTGCATAATATTCGAGTACTCAGTACTCCACATTCTCACATTTTGGGAATTTACATGTCCCGAAAAATGGAACCATACCTCGTCAGACATAAACATTTGCTGCGGATCCAAAATTCCATTATACACACTTCCAAGAAACCAATTACAGATCCTTATTCTTGCGGCGAAATCTGCCTGTTTAAGCTTCTGCACAATTCTTTGTTTATAAGGTAACAAGGCGCGAGTTTGTAGGAATCGTATAGTCAGGATATTTCTGAAAAATTCTCCGAACGCGCCTTCTATGGTATTCCACCAAATAAACTCGCTGTTCAACCGCATACTTCATTTTCGATTACTTTCATATGTAACACACGACAACAAGCGACATGCATCCCACTACAACACACTGAAGCAACTAACCGCTGGGATGATGAGTACAACTTGTCTCCCACGCTGCGATCATGCAGCTCACAGCGGCGTCGGCAGAATGATGCGAGGTTTCCTCTTAAAGTGGATTCCCTGTATAATCTAGATAATTATGACGCAAGTGAATGTTTAGGTAGTTTTGAGGAGTGTTTATAAGGAATATTATATACTCGTTACGTTTGATGCCATTCTAATCTCAACTCTACTAGTTAGAATATTAATTTATATTAGAAAATTATACCATTTTCCCATCATTCTCTGACTTGTGACGTTAACCTTTTGAATACGTCTATTGCTTACCTTTGCCTAGGTGACGTTTATTTCCTTCAAACGTTTTAATGAAATGGAGATATTATAAAATTTGAATACAACAAGCAAATGTAGAGGAAATGTCATTGATTCTTAAAACTTCCAGATTTTTTTTTTAGGATGGAGAATGCAAAAAATATTGTGAGAAACTTATGGCAAAAAATTGAAAAAAAAATTGCTGAGGTAGGAAATTTGCAACAGTTGCCAGAGGCTATGCGGAAAAACCAAAATACAGATATTCTATATTTCCTCGCAAGTAACTTATATAAAACTGTTTAGGTATGTGTAATGACTTCATTGTTTTCTTAGAAACGATTTAGGCACACACATCATAATTAGCCTTTTATGCGTGATTTTGGATGTGAAAACCAAATGTAACAGTACACAATTGTATGAGAAGAAGAGTCCCTGAAATGTTAATTAATTATAGTAATAATAATAATAATAATAATAATAATAATAATAATAATAAACGTAATTAATGTCTGGTTTACAATGTACTTATATATTTTTGTGTACCCAAATTATTCACAATATTTTACATGCAGTATTCCCTATTTTTCCAAACATCAGTTTGATTTTTAATTGAATATTTTAAAACTCTTACTATCTCTTTACGTCAAATCAAACACATTGATTGAGGTCCACAGATATTGGTAACCACGCCAAAACAATTTTATTATTTTTATAAAAATATAATTCATCTTCAGTTACTTACATATTTACAAGTACACGTCAAGATTTTCTGGATATTAAGTTCCAAGCAGTATTATGAATGTACATTGTTATTACATTATTTTAAAGTTAAATGTTTCATTTTGTACCTGACACACAGAACACTTAATATCAAATAAAACATAAAGCTTTTAACGGTGTTCTTATGCATATTTTCCAGTACGTATATAATTATTATATAACTAAGACTAAAATGTTACGAGCTGCGGTCTAGAAGGCCCTTGCCACACCAATCGGGTACTGGCCTCACATCCACATGTGATACTCCCATAGGTAAACGATTATCCAGCCAGTATAGGGGTGACTTGACGTCATTATGTCAGGTCAGCACCTGTTGTTGTAGCTGGATTGTTCTACCTGGAGTCGCTACTTATTGTAGCTACCTAAATTTCTCACGATGCTGGGTGTGCATGAGTCCCATACAAGCCGAAATTCCATGAGAAAATAACTTTCCCCATAGAGATTCGAACCAGCGCAACTCCGTAGCTATGCGTCAAGCAAATTGCTTTAACCATTCGGCTACGGCCCATTACATATGATTATACAGGGCTATTCAGAAAGAAGGAACAGGCTTCAATTTATTTCTTCTAAATTACAAAAAATATAAACACAATTCCAACGTTCCTGGAAAGAGAAAAGTTCAAATTTCACTATTTCAAGCAGTGAATATGAGCACCATGTGTTAAAATATCAAAACAGTGGCTTATTTCTTGTCACATTCGAATCAGCTGGTCGTTAGATATTAAAAATCCGATATCGCAGATTTTCAAGAGTATCAAGCATAGGGGGATAAAAACACGGTCTTTTACATATTCCCCCTGATAAAAATCACAAGCGGTTAGGTCTGGTGACCTGGAAGGCCACCGACGATGAAGTTGATTTTCTACTCCTCCTCTACAAATTCAACGTCCTATTGGGTCGCCATTTTGACACAACAATCAACATAGCAAGCAATAGTCCCAATGTGGCCGTGATCGGAACTTGAAACTTTTCTCTTTACAGTGACGTTGGAATTGTGTTTCTATTTTTTTGAAGTTTGGAAGAAATAAATGTTTTAAGTACGTTCCCTTTTTCTGATTTTCAATATATGATAATATATATATAATTATATTATATTAACATATATTGAGTTGTTAGTGAATATTCAAAAATCGAATGAATTCAATACTTCTACATCTACATGTCCGATCGATTATAGATATTCTTTGGATTATCATTTTGAAAGTATTTTGGTGTTCTATATTAATATAATTAATTAGAAGAAATAAATATTTCAAAAATAAAAAAAGGGATAATACCTGAATACTCAAAGTAAGCCCAGATAGTGCCGCCAACCATCCATCAGCATTCGTTTAGTCGTCATACACACCGCTGCACCTCTCTCCACCACGGCCACTGCATCCACAGCCTCCATCACAGTAGCTGCTCTTTCCGCGGCTAATGCCTCCATATCAGCCGCTGCAACTTCAGCTGCAACAGTAGTCGCCGCTGCCAACAGTGGAGGTCTAACAACCATTCCAACAGTCACACTCGCCTCTATCGACGCACCTAGCATCACTGCTACTTTCACCAATCATTTGCCACCATTCATTCAGTCTACATGTACACAGCTGCACCTCACTCTATCACGGCCACTGCATCTACAGCCTCCGTCACAGTGGCTGCTCTTTCCGCGGCTAATGCCTCCATATCAGCTGCTGCAACTTCAGCTGCAACTGTAGTCGCCGCTGCCAACAGTGCAGCTCTAACAACCACTCCAACAGTCACACTCGCCTCTATCGACGCACCTAGCATCACTGCTACTCTCACCAATCATCCGTCACCATTCATTCAGTCTACATATACACAGCTGCACCTCACTCTATCACGGCCACTGCATCTACAGCCTCCGTCACAGTAGCTGCTCATTCCACGGCTAATGCCTCCATATCAGCTGCTGCAGACTTCAGCTACAACTACAGTCGCCGCTGCCAACAGTGGAGCTCTAACAACCACTCCAACAGTCACACCCGCCTCTATCGACGCACCTAGCATCACTGCTCCTCTCACCAATCATCCGTCACCATTCATTCAGTCTACATGTACACAGCTGCACCTCACTCTATCACGGCCACTGCGTCTACAGCCTCCATCACAGTAGCTGCTCATTCCTCGGCTAATGCCTCCATATCAGCTGCTGCAACTTCAGCTGCAGCTGTAGTTGCCGCTGCCAACAGTGCAGCTCTAACAACCACTCCAACAGTCACACCCGTCTCTATCGAAGCACCTAGCATCACTATTACTCTCGCCAATCATCCGTCACCATTTATTCAGTCTACATGTATACAGCTGCACCTCACTCTATCACGGCCACTGCATCTACAGCCTCCATCACAGTAGTTACACTGCCTCCTGCGACTTCCGCTTCATCTGTAGTTGCCGCTGCTACCAGTGCCGCTCCAACATCCACTCCACTTGCATTCGCCTCCATCTACGCACGTACAGTCACTACTACTGAAGTCATTCCTGAAATGAAAAATCAGTTCCTACCAGATTTAGATACATAACATCCAATAGCATAAGAACATCCGTGAGTTGGCTTTATGTTTCATATGTGTCACATAATGACCTGACAGTATTTTTCTAACTGAAGAATTATATTAGGTTTCAACACTGAATATCCACAAATCTTCATGTGCTTACAAGCCTCTAAGTCATGTTTCACAAACTCTGATTTTTACAGGACATAATATTTACACAGAAGTCAATCGTAATGAGAAAAAGTAATGTACATTCATTCATTCTTATTTATTAATATTTTTGGCGCATTTTCAAATTCTTAAAATATTACAGAACGTATCTTAACTTCCAATCTATGAATGGTAAAATAAACGAGTACTTTCAGTTCAAAGAATAAGTACGTATTCATACACCATTCATTACATTATGTTGATTTTTAGCCTACTAGAATAGACTGATGTTTTAACAAGTCTTTAATAATTTTATATTAGTATTTATTTTGTTTGCTTGTTTATACTGACTTGAACCACTAGTGACACACTACCACAAATTTTAGTCATTTTGAAACTTATCTGTAGATGAGTGTCTTTTTCGAGTTTTATATATCTGCGAGATCAAGAAAATACGTCGTACTACAGTAGACAGGATATTAATCTGCGACTGTAAGATTACAGACAATACAGTATGCCTGTGAAATTATTTCCTATAATTTGTAGCATTCCTGAGGTACTGAGAACAGCATCTTGTAGACCTATTAGAAAATTTGTAACGATTTATTTTAACACGTTTTTGGTTGAATGTTGACGATAAAATCTGTAATATTAAGAATGACATATTTTATCTATATAGACTATTGTTGTATAATATACATGATTCCTAACTATAGCTTTTTTTAATAATATTTTCCTATAAGTCGTTATAGCTCTTAGAAATGTTAAACTACTAATATTTAAAGTATTTTATCTGATGAATAAGTAGTGCTTCAATCAAGTTATTTTTCGGTTCTCGATTAGGATTTCTCCAAATATACTCCTTCTCGAGTGTTCTCCCGGCGTTTACTACCCAAGATTAAGGATGTCTTGTATGTTTGATTTTTCCTCCCACTATCTTCAATAATGTTTCAGTGAACCTAGAACAGTACAATGCACAAATATACAGTAATGTTTAAAAAGTGGGAAACCATGAACAAGTCATCTGTGCTGTAAACTCCTACATTCACGTAACACATAATTTCAACTTAAATGATTATGTTCGATAATATTATTCTGTAGAAATGTACAGCTTTTAACTTGTTAAATTCAATGCAATATAAACCAAATATGTTTGTTGTTACAATTACCTCATTTATAGCGATCTTCAAGTTTCAACAAATAACATTCTTAATATTCATTTTTATCACAATTTATGTTATGTATTAAAATGTTTTAAATAATATAATTTAATTATAATATAATTTAAATAATATAAAAGCTGTTTATGCGTCCAATGACCTTGTGTCTCGTTAAATTCAAGATTTTCTGGGTTGAAATAATCAGTTCTGATCAATTGTTCCCTATCTCAAAATACACAGTTTACAATCCTTTACTGTCTGTTTAATGGTTAGACACTCCCTGAGTGTGTAATAGCCTGTATAGTCTCTCTCAAACAAATAATCTACTAACTAAATCACTGCCTGTATCGTACTCAGATATTCGCGCTCATGCGGACATAAACTAACATTTTCAGTCGTTTCCTATTATAAATCAACTTCATTCAAATAGCGCTGAATTTTATTCTCCCACCACATTCTTGGCCTGCTAGTTTTCCCTCTGGTTTACTTAAGTTTCAATGCTCCTGTTTCATTTCTCGTTCGTGCTACACATCCTGCGAATCGCAATCTACGAAACCTGGCTGTTTTATTATATCTGGTTTACTTTAAAAAATCAAGGATATCGCTGTTATTCAATTCTCTCTGATATTCACTCCTCTATTCGTACTGTTCTTTTTCCGTTTATCCAAATTTGTCGTAAGGATTTTAGTTTAAAACACATTGGTAATATTTTATCCTCTCTTAAAGTAAAGGCTATGTTTCGCATACAAATACCAAAACTCGAAGAACACATACTTTCCGTCGTACTGCAGAATAAATAACAGTTCATCGCCAAGAATGGAAGCTTAGACACTGAAGCTAAGAAGCACACTGTCGCGTGCTATATAAATCGCATTTTTTATGTTGTTCGCATTAATCAGAATTGAGAAAAAAAAATATATATAGGACTCTGGGTCTTCTCTCGTTTAGAATGTTTGCATTCTTTGCTTCTCTTAAAATTTCCATGTTTTCTAAGATGCTAATCTTACACAAAGACAATAATAACAAAACGGTAGCGTCTTAGAAAACAAAGACTTTTAAGAGAAGCAAAGAATATAAACATTCTAAACGAGAACACGCCCACAGACCTAAATCTATTATATAAATTATACGCCGACATCAGTATCAATTAGCATCCCGAAGATGAAATATGTTTTCGAAAGGCCTTTATGAATTAATAATTTAACTAAGTTTTCCATTAAAAATAAATTATAATTGAGGAATTCGGATAAAAAAGTTATATATTACTATTTAAACATTTTTTGAGTTTTAACAAATGGTCTTTTTTTTAAGATTAAGATATCTTAAAAATTAACTGACCGAAGTTCCTCGTAAATATTGTAATGTTTGAGATTATATTCCAACCCTAGTTTCAACCAATCTGATTGTTTTTCCTTGCAACCATGTGCAATGGTTACCTGACTTATGTTGCGATGTGAAATTATTTTTGGCAACAAGCTTTCAATGCGTTTCAAACAATGAGTTATTGATATCTATTTTGTTTATAGGATTGGATATTCCTAATTCATTTCTTATATTTTCTTTGTACTTTTATGCTTGACTGTAACCTTTTAATGGCGGGATTACGATCAACATTCATTGACATTGCGTTCCGTTGCGTTTGGCGGACAATTTACATGGCCCCCCTTCATGCAGGTTTACAGAACGCGAACATATTCTAATTTTGGACTATATATTAGATAATAGTTAATACACATCATTCCATTTCCGATATCCAAAGAATAATATTTGCGTTATATAACAATTTTAAACACGTCTGTCTTCAAATTAAAAGCTAACAAAAATAAATTCAGTAATAAAAATAAATTCACACTAACTTTAGTTGTTTTTTGTTAAGCGTTCGTTATTAGTAAGGTCACATTTGGGTTAGGTTTCAATATCGCACATCTCTTTCAAATAGCATTTCAGTTTTTCTTCACAGGAATAAACATCAAACTTAAATTTAAATATATATATATATATATATATATAACTCACACTAATGTTACATTAATCCATTCTGTGTAGCTTTGGATGTTAGGCCAAATTTCGGTTAGATTTCTATATTGCTTTAATTATAGATTAAACTTAAATAAAATTGCTGTCCCATCTGTAATAATAAAACATGAATGTTGATGGTAAACAATGGGAATGATGTCACAGTAGTTTAACAATTGTAATTATTCTGTTTTCTGCCAATATTTCTATATTTTCTTACCTAAAACCAAGTAGTTTCGTTATTTTTCCATGTGATACATAATTTACAATTCGTAGGAAATATTAAAATTGAATTATTATTTCCCGAAATCTAGATAATAACAAATAATGCTTATAAAAACATTACTTACTCAACCTAGCTAATTAGCCAAATCGTTAAGGTTTGGTGCTATAGATCTGAAGGCCAAGGTTCGAATCTCGCCGAAATCCATAGTGAGTAAAATATTAAGGGGGGATGTTCGTAGCTGGGGGTAAAAAATGCCAATTTTTGGAAATGTGATATTTGAAATCTTCAAACTTTTCTTGATAAACTGTGAAAATTGTATTTACGTATCTCATATAGAAGTGCCTCAAACATTAAG
Source organism: Diploptera punctata (assembly GCA_030220185.1). Lineage (NCBI taxonomy): Eukaryota > Metazoa > Arthropoda > Insecta > Blattodea > Blaberidae > Diploptera > Diploptera punctata. The sequence goes on along the minus strand of JASPKZ010007552.1, from coordinate 779,327 downwards.
AAAATCATGCCTCATGCATTAGAAAACACGCCAGAATTGGATTAACTCCGTCTATAATTTTATAATTCCCATAAGTTTCTCTTTGCATTCTGCTCCTAAATTGCAATCATCATGTCTACCTTCAGTCTTCTGTTTCTTAGTTTTCAAACTGGACACCAGATTTCACTTTTATCAGTGTAACCAAACGTTTGTTTACGATAGTCGATTTTATTTTGAATAAAATCTGTGTGGGTCATAATATTTAGTGGTCTTAATTAGAAAATTGGGATAACACGTCTTGTTTTCAAGACAAGAAAGTTTAAGGAAATAATTGTACCAGAAAACAGTCACAGTGTAATAATATTAACCATATGAAAAGGTTAGAAATATTGAAGAGGTTAGGAATGCAGGAAGGTATGTTCACAAATCTCATACTTAGCTGTATCGACAAATCTAAATCAGTGAAAAACGAAGCTGCAATGACAGAGATGGAAAAAGAAGAGAAGAAACAACAGAGCTGTAAGAATAGAAAGAGAAGAAGATGACCAAGACTACCAGTATGGAGAGTTCTAGGTGTAACCAGCTGTCAGATACAGAATTATATGTATGAACTTTCTCGTATTGACATTTTTCAACATAAAGGTACACATATTTCTAAAACTATTGAAGCTAGAGAAACCATTTTTTTCAGGGATTACTTCCAATATATTGAACTTCATTTTGATGAAAAACTGAAGTCATACTATGAAACATAAATAATGTTATGGCACAATATATTACTTACTGTCAATATAATTTTGATACGATAGATTATAAAGTTGTATATTTCAGAACCAAAATTGACATATTTACTTCATTTTACATCAGTTGATTTAACGCACTTCAGTGATGACCTGTCCAAAGTTACATTCTGATTGGCTAAGTAGTTTTGGAGTAAAGTTTACCGGTATTAATAACGGTATTTTTTTCATTGTTGAAAGGAAATTATGTCTAAAAATAAACAATTATACCTAAATTAAGGCTAATTCATAATCTATATGTATGCAAATTTGTATTGTTTATCTGTAAAATTGTAGCAGTGGTGAATGTTTTTCTAAGATGCTGCATCGCCACAGACATCTCCCTTATAATGTGTAATGAAGTAGTTTGGATTGCATAGAATTATGTGGTAGAAGTAGAATTCAGGTAGATATGAAATAGAAGTCCACCTTTGTGGTCCTAAGGTTGCGTGCTGCCTTGTCACGCAGCGGATCCGGGTTCGATTCCCAGTCGGGACAGGCACCTGGGTGAGGTTTTTTCGGGGTTTTTCTTCATCTGTAAGACAAATGTCAGGAGAACTTTAAGGCCCAAACGGTCCCCGAAATCATATGGCCATCGTCATCATCCTTATCATTATCATCCCACCATAATCCTTCACCGGTGTGGAAAGCAACGGGAAGCTACCACACCTACAATTCTCTAGTAAAGCTGCAAAGCATTGCATGAAGGCCCTTCTTTCGGGCATAATTACTATGGATGGATGGGTCAATATCATTATCATTCTTCATCGGTGTGGAAAGCAACGGGAAACCACCACACCTATAATTCCCTAGTAAAGCTGCAAAGCATAGCATGAAAATTCTATGATTGCAGTGAAAGATCTGCCCTCGGGCACAATTACTATGGATGAATGGATGGAATAGAAATTAGGATAAAGAACAAAGGGAGGAAGGGAAGTTAGAAAGAGAGAGAGACATCTGGCATCAAAGATTTTTTTTCCAACAATGAACTAGTTAAAATGGTAGAGAAAGATGAACTAATTCATGTGGCCACTAATGGAGGGAACAGACGAATATATGTTATTGCATTTAGACCATCTTCTAAAATTGGTATGATATTAGATCCCACAATCCGTTTTCAGACTCATAGTGGCTAATCTGAGGACGTTGACTGAAACGAAATCAATATATGAGCCAACAATTGACTATTAACTAACTGACTGGCACTATCGAACCCGTAGGTTCATGGCCGGGCGGACATAAGCTCTCCATACATCCCTATCCTGAGCTAATATTTATTATTATCCCCTGTATAATCTATCTCCGTCAAATCATAGTCAATGTTATTCTCCCACCTCATTCTTGGTCTACCAACTAGGCGTTTTCCCTCTGGTTTTCTCACAAGAAGCTTCCATGCATGTCTTTCATTCCCCATTCGTGCCACATGTCCTGTCCATCGCAATCTACGAGACATAACTTTTCTCATTATATCTGGCTTCCTATCAAGACCATGTAATTCACTATTATGCACTCTTCTCCATTCTCCTGTCTGTTCATCTCTCTTTGGTCCAAATATTTTCCTAAGAACTTTATTCTCAAATAGTCGCAATCTCCTTTCCTCCCTTATCGTAAGAGTCCATATTTCGTATCCATATAATATAACTGGTAGAATAATAGTTTTATATATTTTTAATTTAACCTTTTTTGAAAGGAGTTGGGAAGTCAAGAGTCTCTGTAATGCATAATAACATGCATTTTCAGAATTGAGCCTATGTTTAATTTCCATTGTGCATCTCATTGATGTTTGTGATTATTCTTCCTAGGTATTTCAATTCAACCACTTCCTCAAAATTTCCCTCATTTGTCATTAGCTGTCCAATTCCATTATATAATGTTTTTTCCATATGTGACCATATATTTAGTTTTATAGATATTTACTACCAGTCCCAATTTCTTAGTGTTACTCGGTAGTGTGTGCTTGCTAGCCAATTGAATATTATAAAGATAAATACCAATTAGATAGTACAGGGTGGACCGCTCGAATGGACCTAATTTCAATTGCTTGTTACTGGCAAACGGTTGAAGATAGAAACTTAAAACAACGTTCATATTACAGAAAAACTCACCAAGTTTTGATATCCAGATCACCACATCTCTATATGAGCCCCAGCAGTCACTGTGACGATATCAAAGCGATGAACAATTTCTTGCCAAGTACGTTGGAGTATGTCTTCTGGAATGTTCTCAATAGCCTCTATGATGCGCTCACGAAGATCACGAAGGTCTTTGACTGGGGTGGTGTAAACTTTATCTTTGACATAGCCCCAGAGAAAGAAATCCAGTGGTGTTAAATCGGGAGATCTCGGGGGCCACGCGATTGGTCCTCCCCTACCAATCCAACGGCCAGGGAAAATGTTGTCCAAAGTCGTACGAACTTCATTGGACCAGTGGGGAGGAGCACCATCTTGCTGGAAAACGATGTTAGGCTTCAGTTGTTCAATTTGTGGAAAGAAGAACTGCTCCAGCATGTCAAGATATGTGGTACCACGAATAGTTTTCTCGGCGAAGAAAAACGGTCCAATGACCTTATTATGTGACAAACTGCACCAAACATTCATCTTCGGACTATCACGAACATGCTCTTGAATAGCGTGAGGATTCTCCGATCCCCAGATCCGCACATTATGCCGGTTTACCTTGCCTGACAAATGGAAAGTGGCTTCGTCCGAGAAGAAAATCTTGGTCATGAAGTCAGGATCAGCGCCGAGACGGTCCAGCATCGTATTGGCGAATTCCACTCGTTTCGGCATGTCATTCGGCTCCAGACGTTGCACTAACTGCACTTTATATGCGTGCAGTTTGAGGCGTTTGTGGACAATCCGTTGTAATGTCGATTTTGGTATTTGAAGTTCCCGCGAAGCTCTTCTTAATGACTTCCGGGGGCTTCGCTCAAATGCGGCTTGAACATTTGCTACCATTTCATCGGATGCTCTGCGACCACCACCATGCTTCTTCAACACAGATCCTGTAGCTAATAATGTATCACGCCACTTCTTTATGCTTCTAGCAGTTGGAGCATCACGGTTAAACACACGCCGGAACTCCCTTTGAACTCTAATGATTGATTTAAACTCCGCATACCACAAAACAGCTTGCGCTTTCATCTGCGGAGTCGCCATTTTCACAAACAATTAAATCTAAGAACGAGAAACGTATCTTTGTGCCATCTACCGACAGGATTCGAAACTTGGTGAGTTTTTCTGTACTATGAACGTTGTTTTAAGTTTCTATCTTCAACCGTTTGCCAGTAACAAGCAATTGAAATTAGGTCCATTCGAGCGGTCCACCCTGTATTACTGTCACAGGATTGATAATCGGGGCAAGAGGAACTATACCAGGATTCTTATACCATTCGGCTGCTGGCCTCAAATCCACATGTGCTAATCCCATAGGTAGACGATTATCCAGCCAGTATAGGGGTGACTTGAGGTCAGCATATCGAGTCATCACCTGTTGTTGTAGCTGGATTTCTCTAAATGGAGTCGCTACTTATTGTAGCTACCTAAATTCCTCACCATGCTGAGTGGGCACGAATCCCATACAAGCCGAAATTCCATGAGAAAATATCTTTCCCCATAGAGATTCGAACCAGCGCAAGTCCGCAGCTATGCGTCAAGCAAATTGCTTTAACCACTCGGCTACGCCGCAGGACATATAATTATACAGGGCTATTCAGAAGGAAGGAACAGATTTCAATTATTTATTTCTTCTATATTACGAAAAATATAATCACAATTCCAACGTTCGTGGAAAGAGAAAAGTTCAAATTTCACAATTTCATGCATTGAATATGAGCTCCATGTGTTAAAATGTCAAAACAGCAGCTTATTTCTTGTCAAATCGAATCAGCTGGTCCCTAGATATCGCATTCACAGCTTGAACAATCCTTTGTCGCAGATTTTCAAGAGTGTCAGGCGTAGGGGGATAAAAACATGGTCTTTTACAAATTCCGCTGATAAAAATCACAAGCGGTTAGGTCTGGTGACCTGGAAGGCCACCGACGATGAAGTTGATTTTCTAATCCTCCTCTTCAAATTCAACGTCCTATTGTGTCGCCATTTTGATACAACAATCAACATAACAAGCAACAGTGGCAATGTGGCCGTGATCGGAACTTGAAACTTTCCTCTTTACAGGAACGTTGGAATTGTGTTTCTATTTTTTGTAGTTTGGAAGAAATAAATGTTTTAAGTCTGTTCCCTCTTTCTGATTGTCAATATATGATAATATATATATATATACATATATATATATATATATATATAATTATATTAACATATACTGAGTTGTTAGTAAATATTCAAACATCGAATGAATTCATTATTCCTACATCTACATATCCGATCGATTATACATATTCTTTGGATTATCATTTTGAAAGTATTTTGGTGTTCTATACTAATATAATTAATTAGAAGGAATGAATATTTCAAAGGTAAACTAGGGTGCATACCTGAATTCTTAAAGTAAACCCAGATACTGTCGCCAATCATCCAATCAGCATTCGTTCAGCCGACATACACACTGCTGCACCTCACTCTACCACGGCCACTGCATCTACAGCCTCGATCACAGTAGCTGCTCATTCCACGGCTAATGCCTCCATATCAGCTGTTGCAGATTTCAGCTGCAACTATAGTCGCCGCTGCCAACAGTGCAGGTCAAACAATCACTCCAACAGTCACACCCGCCTCTATCGACGCACCTAGCTCTCACTATTACTCTCACGAATCATCCGTCACCATTCATTCAGTCTACATGTACACAGCTGCAACTCACTCTACGACGGCCACTGCATCTACAGCCTCCATCACAGTAGCTGCTAATTCCACGGCTAATGACTCCATATCAGCTGCTGCAACTTCAGCTGCAACTGTAGTCGCCAGTGCACCTCAAACAATCACTCCAACAGTCACACCCGCCTCTATCGAAGCACCTAGCATCACTATTACTCTCGCCAATCATCCGTCACCATTTATTCAGTCTACATGTGCACAGCTGCAACTCACTCTATCACGGCCACTGCGTCTACAGCCTCCATCACAGTAGCTGCTCATTCCACGCTAATGCCTCCATATCAGCAGCTGCAACTGTAGTCGTCGCTGCCAACAGTGCAACTCAAACAACCACTCTAACAGTCACACCCGCCTCTATCGACGCACCTAGCATCACTGCTAGTCTCACCAATCATCCGTCACCATTTATTCAGTCTACATGTACACAGCTGCAACTCATTCTATCATGGCCACTGCGTCTAGAGCCTCCATCACAGTAGCTGCTCATTCCTCGGCTAATGCCTCCATATCAGCTGCAACTGTAGTTGCCACTGCCAACAGTGCAGCTCTAACAACCACTCCAACAGTCATACCCGCCTCTATCGAAGCACCTAGCATCACTATTACTCTCGCCAATCATCCGTCACAATTTATTCAGTATACATGTACACAGCTGCAACTCACTCTATCACGGTCACTGCGTCTACAGCATCCATCACAATAGCTGCTCATTCCACGGCTAATGCCTCCATATCAGCTGCTGCAACTTCAGCTGCAACTGTAGTCGCCGCTGCCTACAATGCAGCTCAAACCGTCACTCCAACAGTCACACCCGCCTCTATCGAGGCACCTAGCATCACTATTACCCTCGCCAATCATCCGTCACCATTTATTCAGTCTACATGTACACAGCTGCAACTCACTCTATCACGGCCACTGCGTCTACAGCCTCCATCACAGTAGCTGCTCATTCCACGGCTAATGCCACCATATCAGCTGCTGCAACTTCAGTTGCAACTGTAGTCGCCGCTGCCAACAGTGCAGCTCAAACAACCTCTTCAACAGTCAGACCCGCCTCTATCGACGCACCTAGCATCATTATTACTCTCACCAATCATCCGTCACCATTCATTCAGTCTACATGTACACAGCTGCAGGTCACACTATTACGGCCACTGCATCTTCAGCCTCCGTCACAGTAGTTACGCTGCCTCCTGTGACTTCCGCTTCATCTGTAGTCGCCGCTGCCATCAGTACCGCTCCATCATCCACTCCACTTGCATTCGCCTCCATCTAAGCACCTACCGTCACTACTTATGAAGTCATTCCTGAAATGAAATATCAGTTACTACCAGATTTAGATACATAAGATCCAAAAGCATAAGAACATCCATGGGTTGTCTTTCTGTCCCATATGCTTCACTTAAAGACGTGGCAGTATATTTCTAACTGAAGAAATTCATTAGGTTTCAACACAGTAATATGCAGGAATATTAATGTGCTTACAATCCTCTAAGTCGTGTTTTACAAACTATGATTTTTTACAAGATATAATATTTGCACAGAAGTCAATCGTAATGAGAAAAAGTAATGCACATTCATTCATTCATTCATTCATTAATAATATTTTTGGCGTATTTTCAAAATCTTAAAATATTACAGAACGTATCTTTAACTTCCAATCTAAAAATGGTAAAATAAACGAGTACTTTAAGTTCAAAGAATAAGTACGTATTCATACACCATTCATTACATTATGTTGATTTTTTAGCCTACTAGAATAGACTGAAAATACGTCGTACTACGGTACACAGGATATGAATCTGCGAGCGTAAGCTTGCAAGCATTACGATATGTCTGTGAAATTACTTCCTATAATTTGTAACATTCCTGAGGTACTGAAAACAGCATCTTGTAGGCCTATAAGAAATGTTGTAACGATTTATGTTAACACTTTATGGTTGAATGTTTATGTTAAATCTGTAATATTAAGAATGGCGTGTTTTATGTATATATTTTATAATATACATGATTCCTAACTATAGCATTTCTTTAAATAATATGTTCCTATTGGTCGTTATAACACTCAGAATATTTAAAGTATTTTAACAGATGAATAGGTGTGCTTCAATTAAATTATTTTTCGTTTTCCGATTCTCTCCGAATATACGAAGATGTCTTAATTCCTTCTCGAGTGTTCTCCTGGCGTTTATTACCAGAGATTCAGGATGTCTTGTATCTTTGAATTTCTTCTTCCCGCTGTCTTCAATAATGTTTCAGTGAACCTAGAACAGTACAATGTACACATATACAGTAATGTTTAAAAAGTGGGAAAACATGAACAAGTCATCTATGCTGTAAACTCCTACATTCACGTAACACATAATTTCAACTTAAATGATTATGTTCGATAATATTATTCTGTAGAAATGTACAGCTTTTAACTTGTTAAATTCAATGCAATATAAACCAGATATGTTTGTTGTTATGGTTACCTCATTTATAGCGATCTTCAAGTTTTTACAAATATCATTTTTAATATTCATTGTTATCACAATTTATGTATTAGTGGATAAACGCTGGCACAGTAGCATCATTGATGTTAGAATAGTTAGAGGGACAGACTCCAATTCGGATCATCATCTAGTCAGAGTGAAAATCAGACAACGGCTATCGCTTATGAGAGGAACGAACGCTAAAGATGATTCTGTAAAATATGAATTAAAAAACTTGAAAAATGATGAAATGCGGCAAGAATACCAAATCAAAATTGTTAATAGATTTGAAGTACTGGAATCTTCAGATGACAATGTGGCAAACGAAGAAGAAACTGATATAAATAAAGAATGGGAGGCTATAAGAGATACTATTAAATTGTCAGCATCAGAAAGCATTGGTTGTTTAAAAAAAGAGGCAAAACAAGAAATGGTTTGATGAGGAATGTGTCGACATTGTAAAGAAAAGAAAGCTAGCAAAAATGAAATGGTTACACGAGCCAAATGAGGTAAATTTAGAGCAATTGGGTAGTGTTAGACGGGAAACCACCAAGTTACTAAAGAGTAAAAAGAGGGAATATTTGAGAGAGAAGATTAATTATCTTGAAATGAATGCAAAAAATAGGAGCATTAGAGAATTATATCAGGGTATTAGTATAGAGAAGAAAGGGTTTCAGGCTAGAACAAACGTAATTCGGAATGAAAATGGGGATATGATTGCAGATTCTAGGAGTATATTAAATAGATGGAAAAGTTACTTTAATCAGCTATTAAATGTACATACAGAACAGGACATTGAGGAGGATAAGTTACAGACAGCAGAAATGCCAGTCACAGAGCCAAGTGCATTAGAGGTTTGAAATTGCGATTGAAAAATTGAGGATGTATAAAGCATCAGGTTCAGATGAGATCCCAGCAGAACTGATAAAATCAGGGGGAGAAAAAATTGATGGACAAGATACGCTGGTTGCTTAGTATGATTTGGGAAAAAGAAGCTCTTCCAGATGAATGGAAGGAATCAATTATCATACCAATTTATAAGAAAGGAGATAAAACAGATTGCAACAACTACAGGGGCATCTCATTACTTTCAACTTCGTACAAAATTCTAACAAATATATTAGTAAGCAGACTTACTCCCTATATTGATGACATTCTAGGAGATCATCAATGTGCATTTAGAAGAAACAGGTCTACAACAGATCAGATTTTCAGTTTAAGACAGATTTTAGAGAAGAAATGGGAATATAATGGTACTGTACATAAACTATATGTAAACTTCAAAAAAGCATATGATTCAATTAAGAGGGGAAGAATATTATATAGTATCCTGCTGGAGTTTTCCTAAAAAGTTAGTTAGACTTATACGAATATGTCTAAATGGCTCAAAGAGTAGGGTGCGTGTAGGCAAACAGTTTTCAGACACTTTTGAAATCCAGAATGGGTTGAAGCAAGGAGATGCACTATCTCCTCTACTATTTAATTTTGTACTAGAGCATGCCATTAAATCTTTAGAGAATGAGGAAGGCTTACAACTGAATGGTATTAATAAGCTGTTAGTTTATGCTGATGATGTAGTACTATTGGCCGATAGTGAGGAGATACTAAAGGACAACACGCACACACTATTGACTAACACTAAGAAATTAGGACTGGAAATAAATATCAGTAAAACTAAATATATGATCACACGTAGAAATTCAGTATATAATGGAAATGGACAGCTAATGAAAAATGAGGGAAATTTTGAGGAAGTGGCTGAATTCAAATACCTAGGAACAATAATCACAAATAGGAATGAGATGCAAAAAGAAATTAAACTTAGGCTCAATTCTGGAAATGCATGCTATTATGCATTGTAGAGACTTTTGATGTCCCAACTCCTTTCAAAAAACGTTAAGCTGAAAATATATATAACTATTATTCTACCAGTTATATTATATGGGTGCGAAACATGGATTCTTACTTTAAGGGAGGAAAGGAGATTACGAGTATTTGAGAATAAAGTACTTAGGAACATTTTTGGACCAAAGAGAGATGAACAGACAGGTGAATGGAGAAGACTACTTAACAATGAACTACATGGTCTTTATAGGAAGCCAGATATAATAAGAACAGTTAAGTCTCGTAGACTGCGATGGGCAGGACATGTTGCGCGTATGGGGAATGAAAGACGTGCATGTAAGCTTCTTGTAGGAAAGCCAGAGGGAAAACGCCCAGTTGGTAGACCAAGAATGAGGTGGGAGAACAACATTAACTATGATTTGAGGGAAGTAGATTATACAGGGAATGATTGGAAAGCATTGGCTCAAGATAGGGATGTATGGAGAGCTTATGTCCGAGCGGCCATGAATCTTCGGGTTCGATAGTGCCAGTGAGTAAGTAAGTAAGTAAGTATCACAATTTATGTTATGTATTAAAATGTTTTAAATAATATAATTTAATTATAATATAATTTAAATAATATAATAGCTGTTTATGGGTTCAATGACCTTGTGTCTCGTTAAATTCAAGATCTTCTCTTTTGAAATATACATTTCCGATCAATTTTTCCCTATCTCAAAATACACAGTTTACAATCCTTTACTGTCTGTTTAATGGTTAGACACTCCCTGATGTGTGTAGACTGTATAGTCTCTCTCAAACAAATACACAACTAACTAAATCACTGCCTCTACCGTACCCAGATATTCGCGCTCATGCGGACATAAACTAACATTTTCAGTCATTTCCTATAATAAATCCACTTATTTCAAATAGCGCTGAATTTTATTCTCGCACCGCATTCTTGGCCTGCTAGTTTTCCCTCTGGTTTACATAAATTTTCAATGCCCATGTTTCATTTCTCGTTCATGCTACACATCCTGCGAATCGCAATCTACGAAACCTGACTGTTTTTATTGTATCTGGTTTACTTTAAAAATCAAGGATATGGCTAGTATTCAATTCTTATCTGATATATATATATATAACTCTGGGTGTTCTCTCGTTTAGAATGTTTGCATTCTTTACTTCTATTAAAATTTCCATGTTTTCTAAGATGCTAATCTTACACAAAGATAGTAATAACAAAACAATTGCGTCTTAGAAAACAAGGACATTTTAAGAGAAGCAAAGAACATAAACATTCCAAACGTGAACACGCCCACAGACCTAAATCTATTATATAAATTATACGCCAATATCAGTATCAATTAGCATGCCGAAGATGAAACATGTTTTCGAAAGGCCTTTATGAATTAATAATTAAAGGAAATTTTTTAATAAAAATAAATTATAATTGAGGAATACGGATAAAAAAGTTACTATATTACTATTTAAAACATTTTGAGTTTTAATAAATGGTCTTTTTTTACACGCTTTATATTAGCTTGACCTGTATCTATCTATCTATCTATCTATCTATGTAACGGAATCTTTCAACGCGATTTTCACCCACTTAAAATCAATGGATTGACTTGAAACTTTGTATACTTGTAAAAGACACGTGACAAAACAATAATTTCATATTTTGTTTCTACAATCATGGCCAGAATCATCAGAAAATAAAGAAAAAAGTGTCTTTTTAACTATGTAACGGAATTTTTGAACACCATTTTTACCCACTTAAAAACATTGGATCGGCTTGAAACGTTGTATACTTGTAACGGAGCCGTGACAATATAATAATTTCATATTTCGTTTCTAAAATTCTGTCCAGAATCATCAGAAAATAAAAAAAAAGTGAAAACTGGTATAATAGATTGCGGACTCGTCGGATTTTTAGCCAATCGTTATAAGAGCTCAGTTGTTAGAGCGGTTGACTCTAGTGGTACAAATTTTCAGAAATCTGTAAGTCGGTGGTTCAAATCCGGCTGGGAGGTTTTTTTAGAAGAGTATTACTTTTAGCTCATACTACAATAGTATCGAATTTAAAGATATTTACATGTTTATCATCATCATCATCATGAACAAATTCGTTTTAGGCCATGTGGCCTGTACGGTAAACCTAGCGAAGATGGTCTTGATCTTTCCACCGATGTTTTGGTCTTCCTTGGTCCCTATGTCCAGTTGGGGTATATTGGAATGCCAATTTTGGAAGTCTATTTCTTGGCATTCTTCTCAGATGATTTTTTCCATTCTTGTTGGTATCTTTGGATATCTTCATTTAAACTTGCTACTCCAAGTTTTCCTCTGATAGTAGTGTTCCTTTGGTGATCCAGTCTATTAAAACCTACATGTTTATCTTATTCTGTAAAATATTAAAACTAAAAAATAAATAATAGTTTTAAAAAACTAAAACAACACGCTTTATTAGAAAACCGAACTAAAAAAAAAATGAAAAATAATTTTAATTTCCAACACGCTTGGGATAAATAATTTTACCATCAAAAGCGTGGGGTGCTTTTTATGCTTTTTATGTTTTCTTCTTAGAGACTTTACTTTTACCAATATATGTTTATTATCAAATATATTAATTGATATTGAGCACCCCACGCTTTTGATAGTAAAATTATTTATCCCAAGCGTGTTGGAAATTAAAATTATTTCTAATTTTTTTAGTTCGGTTTTCTAATAAAGCGTGTTGTTTTAGTTTTTTAAAACTATTATTTATTTAAGAATAAGATATCTTAAAAATTAACCGACCGAAGTTCCTCGTAAATATTGAACCTACTCAGGACAAGAAAAGATCAAATAACAGCTTAGTGCGAGCTTTGTAATTTTCTTTCTGTCTTCTGGAATTAGACATTTGACTTGTTTTCTTGTCAAGAGATTGAGGCATTTCATCTACATATGGGAAGAAGGATATTTTATTTTCCCTTTGGATATACAGCTGAATAAAATTCGGGTGCAGCATAAGTCAGATAACCGAAAATGCAAATATATTAATTTCTGTAGCTTACAACATCTACACAAAAAACAACTACCGAAATTGTTCCCTTGTTAGTCAATTACCTCAAGCAGTAATGTTTGAGATTATATCCCAACCCTAGTTTCAACCAATCTGATTGTTTTTTCCTTGCAACCATGTGCAATGGTTACCTGACTTATGTTGCGATGTGAAATTATTTTTGGCAACAAGCTTTCAATGCGTTTCAAGCAATGAGTTATTGATATCTATTTTGTTTAGAGGATTGGATATTCCTAATTCATTTCTTATATTTTCTTTATACTTCTATGCTTGACTGTAACCTTTTAATGGCGGGATTACGATCAACATTCATTGACGTTGCGTTCCGTTGCGTTTGGCGGACAAGCTACGTCGCCTCCCTTCATGCAGGTTTACAGAACGCGAACATATTTTAATTTTGGACTGTATATTATATAATAGTTAATACACATCATTCCATTCCCGATGTCCAAAGAATAATATTTGCGTTATATAGCACTTTTAAACACGTCTGTCTTCAATTTAAAAGCTAACAAAAAAAAATTCACACTAATCAAAATTAATTCACACTGACCTTAGTTATTTTTTGTTAAGCGTTCGTTATTAGTAAGATCACATTTAGGTTAGGTTTCAATATCGCACATCTCTTTCAAATAGCATTTCAGTTTTTCTTCACAGGAATAAACATCAAACTTAAATTTAAAAAAAAAAGTATATATATATACATATAACTCACGCCAATGTTACATTAATCCATTCTGTGTAGCTTTGGATGTTAGGCCACATTTCGGTTAGATTTTTATATTGCTTTAATTATAGATTAAACTTAAATAAAATTGCTGTCCCATCTGTAATAATAAAACATGAATGTTGATGGTAAACAATGGGAATGACGTCACAGTTTAACAATTGTAATTATTCTGTTTTCTGCCAATATTCCTATATTTTCGTACCTAAAACCGAGTAATTTCGTTATTTTTCCATGTGATAACTACTTTTCAATTCGTAGGAGATATTAAAATTGAATTATTATTTCCCGAAATCTAGACAATAACAAATAATGCTTATAGAAACATTACTTTCTCAACTTGGCTAATTAGCCAAAGTCGTTAAGGTTTGGTGCTATAGATCTGAAGTCCAAAGGTTCGAATCTCGCCGAAATCTATAGTAAGTAAAATGTTAATGAGGGGATGTTCGTCGGTGGGGGTAAAAATGCAAAGTTTTGGAAATGTGATATTTCAAATCTTCAAACTTTTCATGGTAAACTGTAAAAATTTTATTTAGGTATCTCATATAGAAGTGCCTCAAACATTAAGAAAATCATGCCTCATGCATTTAAAAACCACGCCGGAAACTGTCCCTATCACAGTTCCTAACATTGGATTAACTCCGTCTGTAATTTTTTAATTCCCATAAGTTTATCTTTGCATTCTGCTCCTAAATTGCAATCTCCGTGTCTAACTGCTCAGTGTAACCAAACGTTTGTTTATGATAGTCGATTTTATTTTCAATATAATATGTGTATTCATAATATTTAGTGGTCTTAATTAGAAAATTGGGATAGCACGTCCTGTTTTCAAGAAAAGAAAGTTTAAGGAAATAATTGTACCAGAAAACAGTCACAGTGTAATAATATTGACCATATGAAAAGGTTAGAAATATTGAAGAGGTTAGGAATGCAGGAAGGTTTGTTCAAAAATCTCATACTTAGCTGTATCGACAAATCTAAATCAGTGAAATACAAAGCTGCAATGGCATAGATGGAAAAAGAAGACAAGAAACAACAAAGCTGTAAGAATAGAAAGAGAAGAAGATGACCAAGACTACCAGTATGGAGAGTTCTAGGTGTAACCAGCTGTCAGATACAGAATTAAATGTATGAACTTTCTCGTATTGACATTTTTCAACATAAAGGTACACATATTTCTAAAACTATTGAAGCTAGTGAAACAATTTTTTTTTCGGTGATTACGTCCAATATATTGAATTTCATGTTGATGAAAAACTGAAGTCATACTATGAAACATAAAAATGTTATGGCACAATATATTACTTACTGTCAATATAATTTTGTAACGATAGAGTATAAAGTTGTATATTTCAGATCCAAATTGACATATTTACTTCATTGTACATCAGTTGATTAAACACGCTTCTGTGATGACCTGTCCAAAGTTACATTCTGATTGGCTAAGTAGTTTTGGACGAAAGTGTATCGTTATTGATAACAGTATTTTTCATTATTGGCAGGAAATTATGTCTAAAAAATAAACAATTGTACCGAAATTAAGCCTAATTCATAATCTATATGTACGCAAATTTTGTATTGTTTATCTGTAAAATTGTAGCAATGGTGAATATTTTTCTAAGATGCTGCATCGCCACAGACATCTCTCTTATAATGTGTAGTGAAGTAGTTCGGATTGCATAGAATTAAATGGTAGAAGTAGAATTGAGGTAGATATGAACAAGAAGTCTACCGTTGTGGTCTCGAGGTAGCGTGCTGCCTTGTCACGCAGCGAGCCCGGTTTCGATACCCGGTCGGGACAGGCTCCTGGGTGAATTTTTTTTTTCGGAATTTTTCCTCACCTGTAAGAAACATGTGAGGAAGCTTAGTGACGAACAGTCCCCGAAAATAATTAGGCCATCATTATCATCCTTATCATTATCATCCTTCATTGGTGTGGAAAGCAATGGGAAACTACCGCACTATAATTCCCTAGTAAAACTGCAAAGCATAGCATGAAAATGCTATGACTGCAGTGAAAGATTTGCCCTCGAGCACAATTACTGTGGATGATTGGATGGAATAGAAAATATGATAAAGAACAAAGAGAGGAAGGGAAGACAGAAAGAAGAGAAATCTAGCATCAAAGATTTTTTCTCCAACAATGAACTAGTTAAAATGGTAGAGTATGATGAACTAATCCATCTGACCACTAATGGAAGAAACAGACGAATAGATGTTATTGCATTTAGACCATCTTCTAAAATTGGTATGATATTAGATCTCACAATCCGTTTTGAGACTCATAGTGGCTAATCGGAGGAAGTTGACTGTGAAAAGAAAGCCATATATGAGCCAACAATTGACTATTACAAAGATAAATACCAATTAGATAGTATTACTGTCACAGGATTGATGATCGGGGCAAGAGGAACTATACCAGGATTCTTAGCTAAATTTTGGAATTTCTTAGATTGAGACAGAGTGTATCTTTCTAAAATTGCCATCGCTGCCATTAGAGGATCAATTTCAATTTTAAGAAACCATTTTTACAAAATTTCTACTTTATAGTATATATACTTCAATTACAATTTGAAAATGTTTAATGTTTTTACAAAATGTATTTCATCAATTTCGAAAATTAATTGTATCACTTTGTCCTTGAGGCAATCCTCTAATGAGGAAAGTTGTATATAATAATATTAATTTATTATTTAATCGTTCATACAACGTTTCTTGGTAATTATCGGAAAGTGTATTTGATAAAAATTATCGAACTCAAACGGAACGCAACGTCAACGAACGTCTAAAAACTTTATTTTTGTTGTTTCTGTTTTCTTTCCGTCTGATTTATTAACATATCCAATTTTCGCAACTATATAATATTAACATATGTTGTGCATTTTTTAAATTTAAATTGTGTATATTCTAAGTCTTATATCTTAATGCCTTCTGTTGCCGCAAATTGCGTCTCTTTAGGTTTTTTTATAGTTTTTATTTTTGTTAAATATTTGTATTGTTTAATTATATTTTTTAAATATTGTACAATGATTTCATAATACGATTTATTGCTACGTTATAAATAATTGTGCCAACATATGATGACTTGCTTATATTGACTATTTAACTCATGCCCCAAATGGGAGTCAATGACCAATCACGTTTCAATGATTTCTGTTTTACAACCAATCTGAGTCGTGTTTCACCAAATATTTATCAGTGTTATAATTACCATATTAAAGAAAGCTCCTCCTTACAATATTGCGTTCCTTTGGCAATAAATAGTATGATCTGGTTCCAGTGATAAACAAAAGAAGCAGTAGAAGCGTACCTACCGTTTCTCATTTGTTTTCAAACATCGCCGTTTACATTAAATATATAAATATTTTAAAATAACTATAGTTAAATAATGATTTGTGAGTAAACAGCTTAATTTTATTCGTTAAATAGTCCTAACAAATGCCACTCGTGATATCCAAATTCTCTACATAAATTCACTCCTCACTTCGTGAGTCGTGAATTTATCGATAATTTGGAAATCACTCGTGGCATTACTTATGAATATATATTTGGCATCATGAAAGACACTTCGCTTTGTTCTGGATAGATAGCGTCACTTGATTTCAAGAATATCTCCGAGGTATAGCCATTATGGGTGTCTCGTTAAGGAATAATTATTTGTACAGTGAAGTCTACGTTTATTACTAACATAGAAGAGAATTAGTTTACATAATGTGTTGAAGTAAAGTTTTGAGAAGCAAAACAAGCAAGCGCTTACTGAAAATGTGAATTATAAATCGTCAATAATAAATTCTATTTTATTATACTCACAGTTAACCATTGTTATAATTTACAAACAAAAGAAAACCTCCACATATTCCAATGGAGGTTATGTTACAGTTCATAATCAGAGAAAAAAAATCATGTTAATCCAGCACACATGTTATGTACAGTACGTGACGTATTAGACACCCTCCTTATGGTTCCATATGTATCATAAAATTTCTCTACCTTTATATTTGTTTCTTTTTTTTAATAATAATGATATTAATAGCTTTATTTTACCTGGCATAGTTAAGGCATTACGGTTAAAAAATATCAAAATTATTCGTACCTCTAAATTACAATAAACTTAAATGTAATGGTACGACTACAATATAATTATTACTTAGAAAATATTGTGATTCAATCTAGAGTTAACGATTGAAGTATAAAATGCACAAGATAGAAAAGTCAGATAAAAAAAACTATTAACGACAGAATAAATTAAGTTGTCGAGAAAAATTATTTAAAAACATGTATTTGTAAGCGTGACATAAAAGTGCCAAGTGAGCGGCAACCCCTTATGTCTTGAAGGAAATTCCAGAAGCGGGCAGAGGCTACTGTGAAATAAGTGGAATAAGAGGAAGTGCTATGAATATGGATTGTTCGCAGACTGTTATCTTGTGACCTAGTGTCAATATTGTGGTAAGAAGATAACTTCTCAAATCCGGATGCCAGGTAACTAGGAGTGTAGGAATTCAGAAGCTTGAAAATACGTGAAAGAGAGTACAATTTACGTCTTTCGCAGGATGTCACATTAAATCCTAAGTAGTGAAAAAAGTTCTTAATCTAAGATAATTATTTTGTATCTCTGTCATTACAAATTAGAATTTTGATTTGATTAATCCGTTCTGTTGCTCTCTTCTTTATTACATTATTACTATTTAGCACCCTATGTATGTATTTATTCCTTTGAAGCCGTATTATTTTATTTTTATTTCAGAATTATTAATTTTAATTAACTTTTAAATTAAATACTGATGCATGTATATTAGAAGCGAATCAATATATCTGTAAATAATAAGTGATTTTTTTAGGACGAGTTACCCACCTTTAAATCGTTCACAAAATTAACTATTTAAAAAACTGTACTTTTCTACACACTTACCAATAATTTTGAAGTAGTCATGTCTACGAGAAGCTTACAGCTGAAATGTTGTATACATCAGTAAGTTCTAGGATACAAACTCTTAGAGTGACATAAAATCTACATACTCCTACATAGTTTTATGAAGATGTTCCAAATTTATGTCAATAGCGTAACCATAGCTAGTTCAATAATAGAAGACAGAACACAAACAATGCAACATGTGTATCATATAATTACTCTTCCTTTGTTTCCGGAATCACTTTAGGGTATTAAGGAGGATATAAATGTTACAGCACTGTAATATATTATTTTGTATCTCAGTGACTACTATTAACTCTTTTACCTTGAAATTTTTTATACAGAATATTCACTACTTTCCAAATAAAGGTTTTTATAGAATTGCTAAATATATGTTATCATTATTAATTCATAATTATCATGGAAATATTTGTTTTTGAGTACTGTTTTACAATATTTGAGAAAGTGTCCTAAAAATATAAATATTATATATTTTTTATTCTTCGCGTTTGCACGACATAACTTCCTATAATTATAGGTTTGGCATGGGTAGTTTATAACATAAATATCCTCAACTCAGGGTCAGGAATGAGATGAGATGAAGCTCCTATTTATAGAGGTCTGTGAACTACAAGAGTGCCGGCCGACCACTCCTGACCCACCGTCACAGGGGCGGATGAATGAAATAAAACGAAATGGATATGAGTATGGGAAATGATGGAATTAAATTTGTGGCAGAGGAAAACCCTACCCAAGCTCCGTTTCGTCTACCACGAAACTCACTTTGAGTGATCGAAACTCGATCTCGGAACCCCTAGCGTCTAACCGCTTACCCCACGGAATTGCCTTAACATGGGTAGTTGAAATTGGGACATTCCATAGGAAATCGGCAAAAACAAATTGTGAAAATTGAACTCACATCTTTAAAAGTTTAATTTTTTTTACAGTGAAACTTTACGGTATACTGAATATCTGAACCGAATTTCAAGTCTTCGCTTGGTGTAATTAAAGAGTAATAGAGCTGTCAAATTATCGTATTGTTTTAAACAGTCTCTTTTATGAAATAAATTTCTCGAAGTATAACTACTCCCACAACTTGAAAAGATAGTCACATTATAGATGATTTTATGCTCTGTCTCTTGAAAATTAGTATGTTAATATTTACGTTTTCTGAAGGGCGTAAATGCAATTAATATGCAATTGACATTTCCCACCAAAAATTTTATAAAATCAAAAAATGCCACATTCTTACTTGAACACCAGTTAATTTTTTGTATTTTTTTTAAAGTGGAGGGATGAAAGGAAACCACCAAAAATAATTATTTTCCCTAAAATAGCCATGTGTACACTGCCCACAATACCTTTCGCGTGAGTGAAGATCGCTCGCTCGTACAAACAATGACGGAGCTACTTGGTAATAGTCCTTTGCGCACTTACAAATATTTTTATTGTTATTATCATAATTACATTAATTTTATTATCATTATGACAATTATTACATCTTCATCATCGTGGACTAGTGGTTACTCTGCACGCTTCCGATTCTGAGGTTTGCGGGTTCAAACTCGATAGGAATCAATGGAATTTTAAATGCGTAACAATTCTGAATCTAGCTTTCTCCAGAAGGAAGGAAATCCGTGAGTCTCGTGTCGTAAATTTACGGTACGTACGAGAACCTCGCGTTTGAAATAAATTGCTACATAATGACCTCACATGTTAGTGAGAGTCATTAAATATAACTATTTTTATTGATATATTCAGTAGGTGGTTAATTTTGTGCTGATTTTGGCTAATGTATAGTTTAATTTACATTACTAATCACCTACGGATTCAAGCTGTAGGCCTATTAAAAAATATTTTCTAGAGAGTAGTTTTGTAATGTGTTGTAGTATTCTGTACTTGTATCGTACACCAATATCTGATGTTGAATATTGCAAGTAATGTTAAACTATCGATAATAATTTATAACAATTTTCATGCTGTTACAAGTAATATTTAAGAGGTATAAATATATTTTATTGGCTTGTTATCACTTACTGATCTTGCATCCCCTACTCATGACATATCTAAGATGATATTAAAATGCACGATAATACTAGCTTATATTATAAGCTAAACTACTGTTATAGTGTTTAATTTAATGTCTGAACTTCCCATTATTTTCCTTTTATAACACAAAATGTATACCTCTACGATTATTCTCTCATTCCAGAAACATTTAAGAAATTGTAAATTTATATATTAACACATAATATTGTTGATAACTATTATATACTAATCATCATCATCATCATCATCATCATCATCCGGTATCATGGCAGCTGCCGCCGTCTTCCGGAAACCAAACGCCATTCCTCTCTGTCCATCCATTGATCTTCCTCCATTCCTCTGATATTCATAGCTGCTTGTACCCCTTCTATCCAAGTTTTCTTCGGTCTTTCTCTCTTCCTCCTTTCCATTGGGATCCATTCCATAACAATTTTTGGCAATCTCTGCTCTGGCAATCGTTTTGACATGACCATACCACTGCAATCTTTTCTTTTCTATGATGTCTATGATGTCCGGCTCCTCTTGTACACCCATAATTTCCCATATTTCTTTATTTCGTATTCTATCCATTCTAGATTTTCCAGCTGATCTTCTTAAAATATCTATTTCTGTACTTAAAATTCTTTTCATTTCCCTGGTAGGAATTTGCCAGACTTCAGTACCATATGTTAAAATGCTCTGAATTATGGTTTGATATATTTGTAATTTTCTATTTTTTGTAATATTTTTGCTCCACCAAACAGAGTTTAAAGCATTTATTGCTTGTTTTGTTTGTGCGATTCTATTTTTAATTTCCACTGTGCTATCGCCTGAATGGTCTAATTTTATTCCTAAATAAGTGCATTCAATACTAGGTTTTAGTTCTTCTCCATTGTTGAAATTTATATTTTCCATTTCTTCTCCTATACACAGGTATTTAGTTTTCTCAATGTTTATATAAAGTCCCCATTTTTCATATTCTTCTTTTAGTTTTTTAGCCATATATTCTATGTCATCTTGGTCCTGTGCTATTAATACCTGGTCATCTGCAAAATTTAATGTATATACATGTGTATTTTGGATAGGTATGCCCATTTTTTTACATTTTTTTCCTCCAGTCTCTTAGTACTCTTTCAAGATAAATTTTAAATAGAGTTGGAGATAAACTGCATCCTTGCCTTAAACCTTTTGTAATAGTAAAATCCCATTGTTATATGATTTCAAACTTTTATTTTCGAAATAGATCCTTTGTATAATGCTTTTATAGCTTCTACTAATTTTTTGGTAATGTTGGAATCGTCTAAAGTTTCCCATAACATTTTCTTGGGGAATACTATCATATGCTTTGGTTAAATCGACAAAAAGAAAATGTAAATCTCTGTTAGTTGCTCTTTTTTTTCTATCATTTGTGTTTATGCAAAATATATTATCTGTGTATGACCTACCACTTCTAAAACCAGATTGTTCTTCCATTTCTTATACTAATATGAGTATAATTAAAATTATATTTAACTTCTAACTCACCATTTAGTCTCAGTAGATCTGCAAACTTGTTGGTTAAAAACAATAAGATATTATTTTAAATTTGAATGTAACATTTAAAATGACGAGGTGCACTAAACACACGCACTAATTTAAAGCAACTGTCTACTAAGTAATCTGGACTTGAGAATAGTCCGTCGCCGTGGCGTAGTCGCTAGAGTCCCTACCTTCCACTCCGGCGACCGGGATTCGATTCCCGGAGGGGTAGGGGATTTTTAACCTCCACCTTGGGTCTGGGGATGTGTCTTGTCTTTGTGTCTATATGTGAGAATAACAGAAAGTTAACAAAAATGTAAAACAAGAAGGAAAACGGTGTTTAAAATTGTCCGTCGCCGTCGCGTAGTCGATGGAGTCCCTACCTTCCACTCTGGCGACCCGGATTCGATTCCCGGCGGGGTAGGGGATTTTAAATAACCACCTTGGGTCTGGGTGTGTGTCCTGTCCTTGTGTTTATATGTGAGAATAAAATTAAAAAAAAGTTAACAAAAGGGTAAAACGAAAGGGTAAAAGAAGAGGGAAGGACAGTGTAAACGAAAAGAGGAAATTAAAAAAAAATGTTTATGGAGAACAGATGTTTTAGGAAAGCGTCCTGATTCAACATTATTATCGTTTGTTAGGAAGTGGTACGAGTATTAAAATGTTCTGTTTTATTTGGAAGTGATTTCGTCATAGTTTTCACGATACAATAGAGTACACTGAATAAAAATATTTTTTAAGATTGAAATTAGTAAATATAACATAATAAAAATCTATACCTGTTTATTCAATTAATGATATGAGTTTTTATTATAATATTACATTTAATTTGTAAAGAAAAATTGGTAACAAAATAAATAATTAGTTTTAAGAGAGGAAAGAAGATTACGAGTATTTGAGAATATACTTCTTACGAAAATTTTTGGATCAAAAAGATATGAACAGACAGGTGAATGGAGAAAACTGCATAATAGTGAACTACTTTATCTTTATAGGAAGCCAGATATAATAAGAACAGTTAAGTCTGGTAGGCTACGATGGGCAGGAAATATGGCACGTATGGGGGATGAAAGAGGTGCTTGGAAACTTCTGGTAGGAAAACCGGAGGGAAAACGCCCAGTTGGAAGACCAAGAATGAGGTGGGAGAATAACATTATACATGATTTGAGGAAAGTAAATTATACAGGGGATAATTGGAAGACGTTAGCTAGGGATAGGGATGTACAGAGAGCTTATTCCGCGCTACCATGAACCTACAGGTTCCACAGAACTAGTGAGTGAGTGAGTTAGTTAGTTAGTTATAAATAATTTGTTTAATAATTCACAGTAAACGCAAGTAACAGAGTCTTTACTTTTCGCTTCAGCAATAAAATTTGATAAATAAACATCTACTGCATAATTAAAATATCGCCACTTTTATAAATTTACGGTCCTGTTCCATTAAGTAGATCATATAATAATCTATTAGATTTAATTGCAGTTGAAAAAGTCACGGATGAATCTGGGTCAGCTCTTTCAATTAACTACGCGCGACCTTGGTCGTGATATGAATCAGCTGCGCCGTGGATCCGCCAGTTTTTTAAGAAAATAGAATGAGAAACATTTATATTGTCCAAACTATTTATCCCTCCAAAAAGGTAATTGCTGGAAATTAATCCTTAATACGTGAATAGTATCCTGTATTTTTTTCGTTTTCATAAAGTCGAAAATAAATACCGAAAATAAAAATATCCTAATTATAAAAATAACACCCTTCAACTACATGATATCACCTATATAAATACGTGTGAAACAAATTTTTGCTGTTTACTGTTTTAGAAATATTAGTTAGTAAACGTTTTAATTTATCACATTACGATAATTTTAGATCATCATAACTATGCACCTATAAATGATAAAATTAAATTTCGATATTAATACGTTTATAAATATATTCACTATATTTAGGGATACATAAAATTAAAAAATAAATTGCAAGATTTTTTGCTGTCCGATTAGATATGGATTATCCCTATTTACAAAAAATATATATATACGTATATTAAACAAATAAATAGACGAATGTATCAGGTAATTTAAATCAATGCACCTAGAACTTCGGACGAGAAAGGAAATTCAGATGAACTTCTATACGGTGACAGTAATACTAGTTCTGTTATATGGTACAGAAACTTTGACCATGACACGAAATGGTAACAAATTACAGGCTATAGAAATTATATTTTTTTAATCAGTTAAGGGTTGTCCAAGTTAAATAAATTTGAAAATAAGGATAAGAAAATAATTAAATATAATATCATTAGAGAAAAGGATTCATCATTATAGAGATCAGTGGATTGAACACCTAGAAAGAATGAGCTACAGTCGCATTCCTAGATGTATTCTTGATTATATACCTGAAGGAAGGAGAGAGTTGGGAAGACCACGGAAACGTTGGTTGGAGAATATGTGAAGCGAGTACAGGCTTAAGAGCCTAATCCCTGATTGAAGAAGAAGGAATAAAAACTAATGCTTATTCAACCTATTAAATTAAAAAGTATTGTGAAGATATTTCAAATATTATGACCGTGTTGTTCGTATAAGCTTCAAGAACAGAAAAAAAATGTAATGTTGATATATGCAGGTACTATCATAAAGATTGCTAATTAATGCTCAAAACCGCCAGTTTCATTATGATTATAATGAATGAAAAATCTATTTAGAATTTCGGAAAATGCCCTATACTTTAGGATGTAGGGAATATTCCTCATTTAAAATCTCAAGGTGAAAGTTATAAAAACGGTATCACACAATATATTATAGTAATATAGTTATGTTAAACATTTCCATAATTATATGTACTCACTTCTCTGGTTATAGGCGAATATATTGGTTCTTCATCTACGATATTATGTGTAATTCACTACTAATCTATTCAATTAGTTCTGAATAGTGTTTTGTTTATTCTAGATTTCTGATATGTTTGAAATAAATAGAAGAATTATGTATGTTCGTAATATGAAGACGTGTCAAATTTATATCAATAGCGTAACCATAGTAAGTTCTATAATAGGAGACCAGAACACAAACCACGAACATAGCAACGTGTGCATCATAAATTAATATTCCTTTATTTCCGAAATCCCCTCCATGGTATCTTTACCTTGTCGTGGTGGAGTGGCTTGCGTGCTCAAATGATCCTGAGAGCTATGCCGGCGGTAGCATTGCTGCCGATAGGGTTACCCATGCCGGACTGGTCGAAGGTGATAAGCCAGACGAAAAAAGTACCTTGGGCGAAAGACTGACGATCTTTCACCGTAAAAATACAACAGTCAAGAAATGCGGACATGGGTTCATCTGGGGTAAAATTTTCCGGAGGTCAAATAGTCCCCCATTCGGTTCTCCGGGCGGGGACTACTTCAGGGAACCCATGCCAAAGGCTCAAACACAGGGACATGTTCCTAGGAACATGGAATGTTAGGACTTTATACAATAGCGGGGCACTAGAGATATTAACGCGGGAATTAGATAAATCGCCCTTGGATATAGTCGCTTTACAGGAAGTTAGGTGGCCAGGAGAAGGTAGTCAGGAATCAGGAAGCTTTGCATTATACTATGGGGGTGCAGAAAGACCTGCATTTGGAACGGGTTTTTTAGTCAGAAGGAGGATCCTATCCGCTATCCGAGATATTAAGTTTGTTAGTGATAGGATATCATACATAATTCTAAAGGGTAAACGACATGATTTTATAATTGTAAATGTACATGCCCCCACAGAAGATAAAGATGACAAGATCAAGGATGAGTTCTATGAAGAATTAGAATGCTTATTTGATAGCCTTTCACGATATCATATGAAAATTGTCTTAGGAGATTTTAATGCAAAAGTGGGGCGGGAAGATATATTCAAACCAACAATAGGCAAATTCAGTCTTCATGAAGATAGTAACGACAACGGGGTTAGATTAGTCACATTTGCCACATCAAAGAATCTCATTGTTAAGAGCACAACATTTCAGCATAAGGATATTCATAAATACACCTGGACGTCCCCAGATGGAGAAACTCGGAACCAGATAGATCATGTATTAGTGGATAAACGCTGGCACAGTAGCATCATTGATGTTAGATCAGTTAGAGGGACAGACTGCAATTCGGATCATCATCTGGTCAGAGTGAAAATCAGACAACGGCTATCGCTTATGAGAGGAACGAACGCTAAAGATGATTCTGTAAAATATGAATAAAAAACTTGAAAAATGATGAAATGCGGCAAGAATACCAAATCAAAATTGCTAATAGATTTGAAGTACTGGAATCTTCAGATGGCAATGTGGCAAACGAAGAAGAAGAAGAAACTGATATAAATAAAGAATGGGAGGCTATAAGAGATACTATTAAATTGTCAGCATCAGAAAGCATTGGTTGTTTAAAAAAGAGGCAAAACAAGAAATGGTTTGATGAGGAATGTGCCGACATTGTAAAGAAAAGAAAGCTAGCAAAAATGAAATGGTTACACGAGCCAAATGAGGTAAATTTAGAGCAATTGGGTAGTGTTAGACGGGAAACCACCAAGTTACTAAAGAGTAAAAAGAGGGAATATTTGAGAGAGAAGATTAATGATCTTGAAATGAATGCAAAAAATAGGAACATTAGAGAATTATATCAGGGAATTAGTATAGAGAAGAAAGGGTTTCAGGCTAGAACAAACATAATTCGGAATGAAAATGGGGATATGATTGCAGATTCTAGGAGTATATTAAATAGATGGAAAAGTTACTTTAATCAGCTATTAAATGTACATACAGAACAGGACATTGAGGAGGATAAGTTACAGACAGCAGAAATGCTAGTCGCAGAGCCAAGTGCATTAGAGGTTGAAATGGCAATTGAAAAATTGAAGATGTATAAAGCATCAGGTTCAGATGAGATCCCAGCAGAACTGATAAAATCAGGGGGAGAAAAATTGATGGACAAGATACGCTGGTTGCTTAGTATGATTTGGGAAAAAGAAGCTCTTCCAGATGAATGGAAGGAATCAATTATCATACCAATTTATAAGAAAGGAGATAAAACTGATTGCAACAACTACAGGGGCATCTCATTACTTTCAACTTCGTACAAAATTCTAACAAATATATTAGTAAGCAGACTTACTCCCTATATTGATGACATTCTAGGAGATCATCAATGTGCATTTAGAAGAAACAGGTCTACAACAGATCAGATTTTCAGTATAAGACAGATTTTAGAGAAGAAATGGGAATATAATGGTACTGTACATCAACTATATGTAGACTTCAAAAAAGCATATGATTCAATTAAGAGGGAGAAGTTATATAGTATCCTGCTGGAGTTCGGAATTCCTAAAAAGTTAGTTAGACTTATACGAATGTGTCTAAATGGCTCAAAGAGTAGGGTGCGTGTAGGCAAACAGTTTTCAGACACTTTTGAAATCCAGAATGGGTTGAAGCAAGGAGATGCACTATCTCCTCTACTATTTAATTTTGTACTAGAGCATGCCATTAAATCTTTAGAGAATGAGGAAGGCTTACAACTCAATGGTATTAATAAGCTGTTAGTTTATGCTGATGATGTAGTACTACTGGCCGATAGCGAGGAGATACTAAAGGCCAACACGCACACACTATTGAGTAACACTAAGAAATTAGGACTGGAAATAAATATCAGTAAAACTAAATATATGGTCACACGTAGAAATTCAGTATATAATGGAAGTGGACAGCTAATGACAAATGAGGGAAATTTTGAGGAAGTGGCTGAATTCAAATACCTAGGAACAATAATCACAAATAGGAATGAGATGCAAAAAGAAATTAAACATAGGCTCAATTCTGGAAATGCATGCTATTATGCATTGCAGAGACTTTTGATGTCCCAACTCCTTTCAAAAAACGTTAAGCTGAAAATATATAAAACTATTATTCTACCAGTTATATTATATGGGTGCGAAACCTGGACTCTTACTTTAAGGGAGGAAAGGAGATTACGAGTATTTGAGAATAAAGTTCTTAGGAAAATTTTTGGATCAAAGAGAGATGAACAGACAGGTGAATGGAGAAGACTACATAACAATGAACTACATGGTCTTTATAGGAAGCCAGATATAATAAGAAGAGTTAAGTCTCGTAGACTGCGATGGGCAGGACATGTTGCGCGTATGGGGAATGAAAGACGTGCATGGAAACTTCTTGTAGGAAAGCCAGAGGGAAAACGCCCTGTTGGTAGACCAAGAATGAGGTGGGAGAACAACATTAACTATGATTTGAGGGAAGTAGATTATACAGGGAATGATTGGAAAGCATTAGCTCAGGATAGGGATGTATGGAGAGCTTATGTCCGCGCGGCCATGAACCTTCGGGTTCGATAGTGCCAGTGAGTTAGTTAGTTAGTTAGTTAGTTATTTCCGAAATCGCTATACTCACTGGCACTATCGAACCCGTAGGTTCATGGCCGCGCGGACATAAGCTCTCCATACATCCCTATCCTGAGCTAATGCTTTCCAATCATTCCCTGTATAATCCACTTCCCTCAAATCATAGTTAATATTATTCTCCCACCTCATTCTTGGTCTACCAACTGGGCGTTTTCCCTCTGGCTTTCCTACAAGAAACTTCGATGCAAGTCTTTCATTCCCCATACGTGCAACATGTCCTGCCCATCGAAGTCTACGAGACTTAACTGTTCTTATTATATCTGGCTTCCTATAAAGAACATGTAGTTCATTGTTATGTAGTTCACTGTTATGTAGTCTTCTCCATTCACCTGTCTGTACATTTCGCTTTGGTCCAAAAAAATTCCTCAGTATTTTATTCTCAAATACTTGTAATCTCCTTTCCTCCCTTAAAGTAAGAGTCCATGTTTCGCACCCATATAATATAACTGGTAGAATAATAATTTTATATATTTTCAGTTTAACGTTTTTTGAAAGGAGTTGGGACATCATGAGTTTCTGCAATGCATAGTAGCACGCATTTCCAGAATTGAGCCTATGTTTAATTTATTTCTGGATCTCATTCCTATTTGTGATTATTGTTCCTAGGTATTTGAATTCAGCCACTTCCTCAAAATTTCCCTCATTTGTCTTTGGCCGTCCATTTCCATTACATAATGAATTTCTTTCTACGTGTGACCATATATTTAGTTTTATTGATATTTACTTCCGGGTCATTCCACTGTCACTCACATTACAATTTGACTCTTTTCCCACCTTAAATTTTACTATAAATCTATAGTCCTAAGTAAATTTAAAACATCAGTAAAACATGTTTGTTCTTCATTAAATTCTCTACATTTTGATATATTTTCTTTGAATTTTGAATTACAATAAATGGACAAAAATAAATAAAATGTATGTGTCACTCACATTACAGGAAAAATACATGATAAATTTCACTATACAGAAAAATGTAGTTCCCTGCTCTTGTAAAAGTTCTGGAAAAACAATTTTTTGGCTGTACATTAATGAGACACATAGGTTATTACAGCAATAGTTTTAATTTATTGTAGTAAATCTGAAATGAATAAACACAAATTTTATCTGTCACTCACATTACAGTATTTTGTCACTCACATTACATAATCAACAACATGACAAAATGGTTGATAATTGTGATTGATTTACAATTATTTACCAAGAAATAAATGTAATACAAATCAGTACATAACATGTGTATATATATATATATATATATAAAACAGATGATAATAGATATAAATAGATTTGAGCAGCATTTATTTCCATTTTAAATTTATAATAAATTCTGTTACTCCTTCACTCCAACTCGGAATACTACATCTCCCTTGTTGACAGTAAATCATGATTTACATTCTCCCACCTTTTTAAAAATGCACCTTTAGTTCACAGTCAGCATCGATTGAAAACTGACAAATTGCAGCATAATGCGGAATTGAGCGTTTTCCTTGCAGCTCCACTTTCACACATTTCGCAATTATGACATCCTGTGTAAAGGTCTCTCTTTATAATTACTTCTAAGTTATTCAACATGCTATGCTTTGATAAAAAATAAGTTTCCAATTCATTTTGAGAGGCATGGCATGGATTTTCGAGATTTCACCAATGATGGGTGCTACCTCAAAAACTTTATCCAGCTACATTTTCTGATTTCTTTTTTCTCTATCTACAGAATTATGTTCACAGACGATACTTTTCTGGTTACTTCAGAAAAATGTATGCACTGAAAACTTCAGACTTTCTTGATAAGACATGTGTTCTAACTTGCCTCTTCACAGCCTCACCAGTGCCGTACACAGGACCTTTGCCATGTGAAGTGGCAAAATAGTTCAATTTGTTCACCTGTAGTTTATGCTTTTGTTTCAGCACCTTCAGACTAGCTGCAATGTATCCGTTTTTAAATTGTGAACTTATTCCACCTGACCAAATACTGACTTCATTTATTTCAGTTGGAATTTCTTCAAGTAGCCGTCTGTATATGCAATCACAGTGTGTTTTGTATGATATAGGTTATCAGACATTACGATTATGGGGTGATGTTCTCCAGAATACCAGGCAGCTGCAGTAAATAAACTGACTTGAGGTTGAACCCAATGAAAAGTTTGTATTTCATCTTGTGCAGTACAAGTAAAATTTTCAGAGAAGTCCACCTGTATGACTTCAATATTTGGTTTGAAGTTGGAAGATGTAGCCATTAACCTTTCTTCATTATAGAATTTTGCCTGTTCTCTGTTCATAAAATAATGTTCCAAGAAAAAGGGCAACAGGGAAACTATATATTTTGCCAAATCGGCTGCATTACCTTCCTCCTGAACCCTGGCTGAACGCCCTTCTTTTCTCCATACATGCCATGAACAATTCAATGTGGAGACCTCTTGATTGTTAAAGACTTTCTCCTGCAAGTGATTGTACAACCTGTCCCTGCAATCAGCATTTCATGACCCAGCAATCTTCTTTTGTTGCCAAGCATACAATTTCAACCAGATAAGATGATGAGTGAGCAGAACACGCCGGAACTATGTTGTGCAAAGAATTCACAGCCAAAATCTAATTCTCAGATGCCTAAATCTAGCAACATGTTTTCTCTTTTTTCTTTTTTCTTCTTCTTCAATTGAGATCTTGACTTCCTTCTTATGATTCTTCAATTTTTCTTTCTTCTTTTCTCTATATTTCCTTACACCGATTGTATGCTGTTCTTTATACTCATCATAATTAGCTTCCTCCTTAAGCTTCTGCCTCATTTTTCTCATTCTCTCAGCAGAGGTTGATGGAATTTTGGCAATCACAGAATGAAAACAATGTCCAATAATGTCAAATTTTATTTCATTGCCAAAAACAAGTCAGGACATTTTCTTTTCTTGAAATGTGTAAAAACCCCATAAGTTTTTCATTGTCACTCACATTACCTTAACACATTGGTGACCGACAGCTCTGCGTTCCACCCACCGCTGCTGGACCGGACAATTCTGTCAGTAGGGTGGACTTTTAAATTTTAAACCGCGCTAGCACAGTGTGGCTTTTACATCAATATATTTACAGTCAATAACAATAATGCATAAGTAAATCTTTATTAGGATTCTCACCAGACCTTCTAGTAGAAATTGAGGGTTTCATAGCGTTGGAAACATTTTCCTTTATGTAAAGGCACAGTGCAAAAGAGCATATGTAGCGAGTTTCTTTTATTGTGTTCACCAAAAATGCGACAAAGTTTGGAGGGTATTTTTTTCTTTCCAATCACAGTTGGTGTTAATTTATTTTTCTTAATGTCTTAGCCTGCCTGGTGGGTCGTGAGGTGGTCTCCTAGAAGTGGTTTCTTTTCTCTCTGTCTTTCCTCGTCTTCCCTGTCATCTGTTCCTAATTTCACGACTGCCAAACAAGAGGCTGTTTCAAGCAAAAAACTTCTGTTTGACATTTTGCTGTTAGGATTTTGAAATTTATAGACCCTGAAAGCATTAAAGTGTGTACAATTCACAAGTCACAATACAACTTTCGGCTCCGTTTCACTGTTTTTCTAAGGATGGAGTAATATGATAGGTACTGGTCAGCCCTGTCTACATCCTTCACATACTTGTTATATTGAAGTATTCAATAGGGCATTTTTACAACTTTACTCCTCCCACTCTCGTGTTGCCTGATGCAATGTGCTAACCATTCTTACGTCTCTTTTATCTTTCGATGTTTGTAGCAAAAGGTCCCCCCTTACTACAAAAACACTTTCTCCTGGTTTGAGTTTATTTCCTGCTTCCACAAATGATTTCGGAAGCCCTCTGTTAATCTTTATTGCTTCAGAAACTCTCGTCTTTCTTTCGAGCAAATTTTCAGCTATAGCCACACTATTATAATAATTATCCTGTGGACACGTTGCCACAGATATAAATCGGCTCCAGAACGCAAAATTGAGTTTCTTTTAATTTTTCCGCTCTGCAACATATATTTACAGGTTACATACGTATTCCGTAATCGCCTAACTATCGGCACTAAAATTTCATATTTCACCAGCCGTCTGTCATAAAATTGTAAACAACTCTTTCTATAAAATTGGCAACTTCATAAAAGAGAAGAGAGGGGTACAAAAACAACTAAAATTTATTTCACAATGAGAAGAAACAAAATTGAATGCCTCATTCAAAAGCGAAGAGGCAGGGAAGCCATAGAAAACGTAAAAACGGAAATCTCCGTGACCGGTCGTCTAGCGCTGGCCATTTAAACACGGAGATCTCCGTGGCCCGTCACCAATGTGTTTGGAATTTTGGCAATCACAGAATGAAAACAATGTCCAATAATGTCAAATTTTATTTCATTGCCAAAAACAAGTCAGGACATTTTCTTTTCTGAAATGTGTAAAAACCCCATATTGTAAGTTTTTCATTGTCACTCACATTACCTTAATATAATTTGATATATCACATTAAATAAAATTCATAGGAAGTTGTTAATTTCACCCAATAACATTCTTTACCTCTCTTTAATAATACCAGATTTTTAATAAAAATGAACAACATTTATTGCTTTTTAATTAATAAAATAGCATATTTTGTCACTCACATTACACGTTAATATGCAAATTCTAAATTTAATATTACTCTGTCCAATCAACATCTATATAAGTGCTTTTTGTTGTATTTCATACTTCAAAGTATGAGAAAGGAAATTACAAACTCCCAATATATTATGTTGCTGTAAAATTAAAAAAAAAAAAACTTACCTTGAAGTTATTGAAAATAGGGTAATAACATCTGCATGAAACGCCGCTATCTTCTTCGAGCCAGAACAACAAGAAATAGGTTTCCCACATAAATGCTATTGTGTAAACAGGAAGTCCAAAGAGTAGACAACCTTACAATAAAAAAATAAACACAAATATACAATGTTAAAAAATAGACCAAAATATCCCTTTTATCATGGAATGACCCTTCCAGTCCTAATTCCTTAGTGCTACTCAATAGTGTGTGCGTGTTGTCCTTTAGTATTTCCTCGCTATCGGCCAAAAATACTACATCATCAGCATAAACTAACAGCTTATTAATACCATTAAGTTGTAAGCCTTCCTCATTCTCTAAAGATTTAATGGCATGCTCTAGTACAAAATTAAATAGTAGAGGAGATAGTGCATCTCCTTGCTTCAACCCATTCTGGATTTCAAAAGTGTCCGAAAACTGTTTGCCTACACGCACCCTACTCTTTGTGCCATTTAGACACATTCGTATAAGTCTAACTAACGTTTTAGGAATTCCGAACTCCAGCAGGATACTATATAACTTCTCCCTCTTAATTTAATCATATGTTTTTTTTTTAAGTCTACATATAGTTGATGTACAGTACCATTATATTCCCATGTATTTTCTAAAATCTGTCTCATACTAAAAATCTGATCTGTTGTAGACTTGTTTCTTTTAAATGCACATTGATGATCTCCTAGAATGTCATCAATAGAGCGAGGAATTTTATGAAATTTCATGTTTTAAACTATTTGTCAGAGAGCGCTGAGACTAAGTATCTTTACATTTAATGATATGTAGAATCAAATAAGACCAACAAAACACTTCATATTACATAATATTTTAGCAAAATGTTCATAGTTTAGGGAAAATTTCATACTCCTTCATATTTTTCAACTTTGAAATTCCCGTATTTTTTTCAGTAAAATTTCTAGGAATTCATTAAAATACTTCTTGAAGTAAATGTATTTACAGTAATATCATGTAGGATAAAAACTATAAAATAGTTACCTTGTAGGTCCGTCTCCTCAACTTAAGTTGTTTTAAAACTCTGTAGGCCTTTCGGGACTAGTCCCATCATCAGCAGAATTCATTAGGTCCGTACTTGTTACCCTTGTTGAAGCACTGACTTGGTTGTGAGAATTTTGTACAGAGGATTGTGTGGACTGGGTGTGTATTCATTGAGAATCAGGTTGTTGATTTCTCTTAGGATTGCGATTTCCTCCGATATATTTATTCTCGTTGCAGTATTTTCTTTATGTACTATTGTGAGGGTGTTATCGATGTTATGCATATGGTGTCCAGCCTGAATTACATGTTTTGCGTAACTTGATTTTCCTCCATTATAAATGGAATCTCTGAAATGTTCCTTGAATCTAATGTTGAAGCTTCTGTGTGTTTTCCCAATGTAGAATTTATTGTAGTCTGTACATGTTAATTTGTAGATGCCTTTATTGTCGAATTCATCTATTTCTTCGATGTTGTTGTTTATTAAATTGTTTAATTTATTATCAGTTATGTAGGATATATTTATATTCTTATCGAGCTTTTTTAGTGTGTTGGCCAATTTTAATGTTTCTTTACCAGTGTACGTGAGAGTTATCCATTTCTTGTTATTTTTATTGGATTCTTTTTCAAGTTTGGTTATGTTGGTAATGTTGTTTTTTCTTTTTTGTTTATTTAGGACTTTATTTATTATTTGTTTGTTGTAGCCGTTAATTTTTGCCATGTGTTTGATATCATTTAATTCCTTATTATAATTGTCTTTATTTAAAGGAGTTTTAATATCCTATTTATTAGACTCTTGAATGTACTTATTTTATGTTGAAAAGGATGTCTCGATTTATTGTTCATAGCTAGTGTGTTGCTTGTCGGTTTTCGATAGATGCCAATTTCTATTTTGTTGTGGTGAAGTTTTTTGTTAATGTTAGGTCCAAATAGTTTATACTGTTGTTGATTTCTGTTTCTTCAGTAAAGATGATTTTGTTGTGCATGTTATTTAATTCTTGTGAGATTTCTTTGTCTTTTCTATTTTCACTGTCGTAAATAATTAATACGTCGTCTACATATCTTGTGAATAATTTTATATTGAATTTAGTAATTAGTTCTTTGAGGTGTGTACTTTCTAATTCTTGTAAGAAGTTGGAATATTCTATAGTCAGCTATAATAGCCGTCAACTCGTTATTGCTACCTGAGAGCAGTTCTTACTTTGTGAACAGATTACAGCATTTAAATGTAGGAAAGACTGCTGCTAAACTTGAAGCAGTAAAGTAATCCCACTACAGGCCGCCTCAAGAGGCCCTTGGCGTAGTACGAGGATAAGGCTACCACTTTTTCTGGACAATCGGCACTTGATGTCAGCCCTGCGTGACGGTCGCCTTTACTCCCAGAAC
Organism: Diploptera punctata; assembly: GCA_030220185.1. NCBI lineage: Eukaryota > Metazoa > Arthropoda > Insecta > Blattodea > Blaberidae > Diploptera > Diploptera punctata. The sequence goes on along the minus strand of JASPKZ010007552.1, from coordinate 743,600 downwards.
AAGCGCCTGGTACTCATTTCCGTTTAAATGCTTTGTGAAATTAGTAAAGTTCATGTAGGTAAGGGCATCAAACTATCGAATTTAGCATGATACAAGTATACTGCCATAACATCGTGTGATATTGAGCCTAATTTTTCATCGTGCAAAATCAATTCTGACCAACAGGACTTATAATGTACTATCAGAAAATATAGAAAAAAACTTCTGTGTATTACAAACAGAATTGACAATTGGATTGTTCAAGACACAATTAGACCAAGATTATGGACACTATGTTAGACCCATTTCATGAAAAAAAAATGTTAAAATAATTCTTAACTAAATTTCACCATGTTTGAAGTTCAATATTAAATGTAACTTTAATTGCAAAGAGAGTTCTGAAACAATCCCTGGAATCAATTATGGACTAATAACTTTTAACATCTTTTTTCTCCAAATATGACATCTGGAATGATTGACTTGTATTTTAAATCGTCCAATTTAATGTTGTTGTTACATTTGCATCTCCAGGAATTTAATATATTTAGGGCATATGCAATGTAAAAATAGCAATAATCCAATCTATACCTGTTCTAAACCCTGTTCTAAACATTGTTAGTGCTAGATTTAATGGAAACCTGTTTGTTTTGGTTGCAAGTTTTGTTTCTTGTATATGTTTGGATTTCATAATTAAATATTATTCAGTACATTAATTAATTGTATTATATATAGCCTCTCAGTTTTTATTTATGAAGATAAAATGATTCCACCACAGTCTTGGGAGGCCTTTGGGGTAGTGGTATGTTGAAGCTCCCATCTTTCTAGACAATAGGCACGAGATGTCCGCCGGGTTGTCGGGTCTGCCTTATGGTCGCATTTGTGCCCAGAACATGCATCTAGTACTCACTTCCATTAGGATCTGAGTCGACCCCAGGTCCACAATACCAACAGAAGATCTGGTCCAGCTAAAAATCTTGACAATATCGAGACTCGGACCCACGACTTTCCTGTTTGCACCACGTTTCCTTATACAACTACATTATGGCATGATCCATTAAAATTGTTTCAGATCAAGAATATATCTTATATTGGGTCAGAATTAAAGAAAAAGCTAATTAAAATTGAAATACAGTGAATATCTTGATTTCTTGAGCTATAAATAAATTCTGTTCGTCTCATTTATGGGCTGGTATGTACACTTAGAAGTTATAGTGGGCCTATGTATATAAATATATGTAAAAGTTTAGAAAATAGTAGCTTCATAATGTTTTTGTGTCATAATTTTCATATTTTTCATATTTTGTCTTTAGATTTCATATTTTCGTATAATTTCCTTCATATAATTCCTCGCTCTAGTCATCAATATAGGGAGTAAGTCTGCTTACTAATATATTTGTAAGAATTTTGTACGAAGTTGAAAGTAATGAGATGCCCCTGTAGTTGTTGCAATCAGTTTTATCTCCTTTCTTATAAATCAATTATTTTTATTATTATACATAATTCTTCTGGGCGAGTGTATGTCACTGAACTCCTAAACGACTGGACCGATTTTGATTAAGTTTTTTGCGTGTGTTTGAATGGATCCCTGAATGGTTTAGATTCACAATTGGACCCTCTAAAACCATTAGGTGAAGATGTTAACATTTAAAAATCGCTCTAGCGGTCACAATTTTCGATGCTTCACAACGAAACGAGGTAGGTATTATCCAAAAATGAGGGAAATACTACAATTACAAGTGGAGGTTTACCTGAAATCCGAAATTAAAAACTGACTAGCAACCGCCATGTTAGGTTCGTCTCAGCGTATACATACAATTCAATTAATCCTTAATATTTCATTTATTTGGGCGTAGCAACCACTCTGGGTATTAGGATATATATATATATATATATATATATATATATATGATATGAAAAGAAAAAAGAATGCTTGAGTCGGGATTTGAACTCGAGTCTCTAAAGTCTGTACCTTTAGCGCTCTAACCAACTGAGCTACCCAAGAATTCCAAGACAAACATACAATTTTCTTATACATGTAGTATTCTCAATTCACACAAGAGGTAGCGGAAATTTCTTCCAACTGCCATCTAGCGGCTAACATAACAGTTAAGCAAATTATTAAAGAGAATATTTACTTTATAGCAGTAACGCTTATATATATATATATATATATATATATATATATATATATATATACATATAGATATTATATATATTTTTTTGACATTTGGCAATGAAGGCAAATATGATATGAAAAGAAAAAAGAATGCTTGAGTCGGGATTTGAACTCGAGTCTCTAAAGTCTGTACCTTTAGCGCTCTAACCAACTGAGCTACCCAAGAATTCCAAGACAACTATACAATTTTCTTATACATGTAGTATTCTCAATTCACACAAGAGGTAGCGGAAATTTCTTCCAACTGCCATCTAGCGGCTAACATAACAGTTAAGCAAATTATTGAAGAGAATATTTACTTTATAGCAGTAACGCTTATATATATATATATATATATACATATACATATTATATATATTTTTTTTGACATTTGGCAATGAAGGCAAGTATGATATGAAAAGAAAAAAGAATGCTTGAGTCGGGATTTGAACTCGAGTCTCTAAAGTCTGTACCTTTAGCGCTCTAACCAACTGAGCTACCCAAGAATTCCAAGACAACTATACAACTTTCTTATACATGTAGTATTCTCAATTCACACAAGAGGTAGCGGAAATTTCATCCAACTGCCATCTAGCGGCTAACATAACAGTTAAGCAAATTATTAAAGAGAATATTTACTTTATAGCAGTAACGCTTGTATATATAGATATTATAAATATATTTTTGACATTTGGCAATGAAGGCAAATATGATATGAAAAGAAAAAAGAATGCTTGAGTCGGGATTTGAACTCGAGTCTCTAAAGTCTGTACCTTTAGCGCTCTAAACAACTGAGTTACCCAAGAATTCCAAGACAAACATACAATTTTCTTATACATGTAGTATTCTCAATTCACACAAGAGGTAGCGGAAATTTCATCCAACTGCCATCTAGCGGCTAACATAACAGTTAAGCAAATTATTAAAGAGAATATTTACTTTATAGCAGTAACGCTTGTATATATAGATATTATAAATATATTTTTAACATTTGGCAATGAAGGCAAATATGATATGAAAAGAAAAAAGAATGCTTGAATCGGGATTCGAACTCGAGTCTCTAAAGTCTGTACCTTTAGCGCTCTAACCAACTGAGCTACCCAAGAATTCCAAGACAAACATACAATTTTCTTATACATGTAGTGTTCTCAATTCACACAAGAGGTAGCGGAAATTTCTTCCAACTGCCATATATATTACAATTTATCGACATTAAATTTACTTTTTCGTCAGTTTGCCGTGCTTTAAGTGAACACGGGACTAAACATTTAAATACAGCCCACCAGCAAAAATGTATTTCATTTCCTTTCACACAACAAAATTTATTTTTTACAATAACATTTTTTACGCGATTGTGTGTTTTGTCGTATTTACAGAAATGGCAACCATGATTAAATGTTCAAATTCCTGCATTTCAGGGATGCCAACATAAATAACTATATTGTAATATTACGTACATATTACAAACCTCGTGCTGGAAGTAAAACCACTGCCCTTTATGTATACTACGTAAAATGCATTTGCAAAATTATATTCAAAAGGTATTGTTAATATACATTATACGAAACAAATCACTGCATTTTAAAGGAACTGAACTTTATTTGAAACGGTGTAAAACAATAAATACGTACTTGATGCCATTTTATGACTCATTGGTGTCACGGCCTGCTGTAGTCTCAACTAATAAACATTGTCCAAACTGTTAACGTTAGTCTGTTGTTTATAATGGATGTAATTATTTCCACCAAAGGTGTTATTATTTTAATATTATTTATTATTTTGAAAACATCATCGCGCTAATAATAACGTACAACACATTTTCTCGCTTCTCTAAAAACCACTTCGCAATCTCGCATAATAATATGCTAAAACACTCCTTGGCTTTAAAATACTAGCATTCGTTTTCTGTATTCTTTCAAATATTAATAAACATTTATGTGCTATAAAAATAACTTTTTTTTCCCTTTTTTTAGGTTTTTGTACCATATTTTTTTCATTTTTATAGTGAAAAAAACCTAAACATTTCCTAGGCCTGGATATAATCTAATTATCAATATAGCATAAAAAGAAAAAGAGCATGACTACCTCATCATTACATTCCCTATTAAGTAAGATTTCTCTACAACTTTCAGAATCACAAGGTAATATAGTAGTAAAAACAAAATTATTATTTATAACTGGAAAACCGTGAAATTCGCGAGTTGCGATAACGCAAAATGCTCTAATTTTGTAATGTTCTTGTACCATTTCTTAGCTCCACTTCACATAACCTCAAAAAAAGCATTTTTGAATCGCGAACTCCTACGATAACGCGAAATAACACCGACATTTAAAATTTTCAACGAATTCCGGAATTTGTTTATTCTATCCGCGAAATTTTCATAGTGCATTTTTAAACACTACGGATTCCATCTTATGTTTAACTGCCATATCTGATGGCGCCGTATCTGCTTCCTCCTTGCAGTCTTGTAAAGAGAAATGGTAGCAACACAGTTCACAACATAGAGGTAATATTTTCTGTCCTTCTCATGCTCAAATATGGTCTCTCCATAGATTTAAGTTCTATGGCCAATATGAATTCCAAGAAATATAAATTATATTAATGAGAAAGATAAGTATTTTACCCCTAAATTTTTCTGACATAATTACCAACTTTATATCAATCATTATTAATTAATGGTGTGTTCAAATCTGAAGAAATAATTTTTTCAAGTATAAGCATTAACCTGACAATAATGCAAGCTCTGCCAAATTTGAATAAGCCAACAATGGACCATGAGTAATTATATTACGGTATAATGACTATTTAACTCATGTCGCAAATGGTAGTCAATGACCAATCACGTTTCAATTAATTCTGTTTTACACCAATGACAGTCGCGTTTCACCTCGTTCTTTATCGATTTATCTTTATCAGCTCCTGCTTTTGTGATAAAGAAAGCTCCTCCTTTTTTAATATTCTGAACAGGTTAGACCATTATTTTTCTCCAACAAATACATTGAATATAGCAAATAATGAAGATTCAGTGATTTTACTGAGTTGTTTATTCAAAATATAAATGATAAACCTATAATGTTGACTATAATAGTTTGATGTGTTTCATTATTTCTCCACTAGAGTGCATTCTTACAATATTGCGATCCTATTTGGCAATAAATAATATGATCGAGTTGCAGTGAATATACATAACCTCACATTTCTAATTTGTTTTCAAACATGCCGTTTACATTAACTATATAAATATTTTAAAACACCGGTAACTATATTCAAATAATCATTTTTTAGTAAAGAGCTTAATTTTATTCGTTAATTAGTCCTAACAAATGCCACTCTTGATTTCCAAATTCTCTAGATAAATTTATTCCTCACTTCGTGATTCGTGAATTAATCGATAATTTGGAAATCACTCGTGGCATTACTTATGATAAATATTATTATTCCCAATTTAACTAAAACAGAATTTAATTACATAAACACATTTTTCTATTGGATTAACATGGATTTTTAACAAAACGAAACGAAACAAATACTGACAATTTAAACAACAATGGTCATGCGCAATTTTAATTCCCCCCCCTCTTTCCCCCTTCAAACTTTGTTCCAATCGACAGCTGCATTCAGTGCATGTGAAATGTATACCTTGGTCAGTTTATGTTTTACTTTAAGTATCACGTAATTTTCATTATCATTTGTTTTTTTTAATTTTCTACCTATTATCATGCCAAAATCAAGTGTGTCAACAATGAGAATGCAGAGACACTAACCATAGTTGCTTTTTCTTAAAACGTAAATTTTGCTTACAAATTAGTGACTACAATTAAAATTTTATGCATTTTAGACTCTAATTTACATTTTTTTTAAATAACACCGCCAAATTCCCAATAACATCGAAATCTTGAAATTTTAAAACGAATTTTATCTAAAAATAAAACCACTTCGATGGATATATATTTATAACTGATCATTTCAAACATGGAGATTATAATTAATTGTCACTGTCGTATCAAGAGGTTTATGTCCGCTCAAATATAAGGTCTCCATAAATCCCAATTGTGAGATAATAGTTTCTAATATTCCACTGTACAATTTTACTCTCTTAGATCACGATTAATGTAATTCTCCCACCTCATTCTTGGTCTACCTTCTGGGCGCTTTTCCTGTGGTTTTCCTACAGGACGATTCCATGCCTCTCTTATCTTCCATTAGTGCCACATGATCTACTCATCACAGTCTTAACTCTTCTCATTGTATCTGGTTTTCCATAAATGTCTTGAGGCTCACTGTTATGTAGTTTTTTTCATTCAACTGTCTGTTCCTCTCCCTTTGATACAAATATTTTGAGTCGAAATTTATTCTCAAATATTCTTACTTTTTTCTCCTCCCTTAAAGTAAAACTCAATTTTTCGCATCCATATAATAAGAATAATAATAGTTTTATATAGTTTTAGTTAAACATTTTATTCTACAGAACATGGGATGACATGTGTCCCCGTAATGCAATAACAATGTGTATTTCCGGTTGAACATATACAGAGTGATTGAGAAATATGGCTATACGTTTGATCGCAAAACTTATCGCTGCTCACGTGCAGTTGGCGGGTTGATTTTTGTGGGCTAGCGTCGAACGCCTCCACAATTTCTCTTCGTTGTTTCTGCATCCGTGCTAATGCGAGGCATTCCAGGAGGTTTAATTTTCTGCATCCTTCCCGTTTCCAGCAGTCGTTTTCTCCACTTCCCCACAGTCGACGGCTGCAATGCTACGTTAAACTCACGTCTTGCCCGTCTTGCGGTCTCATGATCATTAGCATACGTTATTGCCCATGCAGTAATTGTAATTTGCTATTGCATATTCAACGCCATTTACCTAATGACGTAAGTTCTACACTGTTTTGTTTTATTCCATTGTTGTAATTTGAATAATTGCCTTTCCAACGGTAATTTCATATTTCCTGTAATGGTAATATTTTCATCAAACAAACCGATCAAACGTATAGCCATATTTATGATTCACCCCGTATTTAATTTCTTACTTACTTACTTACTCACTGGCACTATCGAATCCATAGGTTCAAGGCCGCGCGGACATAAGCTCTCCATACATCCCTATCCTGAGCTAATGCTTTCCAATCATTCCCTGTATAATCTGCTTCCCTCAAATCATAGTTAACGTTATTCTCCCACCTCATTCTTGGTCTGCCAACTGGGCGTTTTCCCTCTGGCTTTCCGCTTCTGCTTGTAATTATTGTTTATAGATATTGGAATTAGCCATTCCTTAACAAGATGATTCCCAATTTTTTCATTAACTCTAGATTTCCATTAAGTAAAATATTAATGATAACATTAGGAGAGGACATGCAAAAAGCAGCTTTCTCAAACTTGTTTCATATTTGAATTAAAAATCAGAGCAGAGTCTTACATTCGTCAGTGATGGTGACAAATAAAACTTTATTTTCGTTGTTTTATGTAGATGTAATGTTTTGCGGTGTTCATGTGACCTCAAAACGGTTATCAATAGCTATATGTTTTTGTTACATGAATTATCAAATAATAAATGCATTTAGGCTACATTAATAAAATAAGCTTATATTGGATGATCACTGAGTGTATTTATCACAATTTACGATACTGTAGGTTTCTACTAACTTGTTCGTTTTATGCAGAGCGGCCAGCTATAATCTTAACAGTTTATCTGTCTATGATGAAAGTTAAAAAATAAATTGTATCTGTTGGTAGGTGCCGTCGTCCTCAACGTTGTTAAAATATTGTATATAAAATTAACTGGAGTGCTTTCGGAAGTTATCTTCCATCTTCTGCAGGTTGAGTTTCCGCTACTTGTTGCTGTGTACGGTAATGTATACTCCAACTGTTTGTAGCAGCAACTGTTGCTGCTACAGACAGTTGGAGTATATATCACCGTACACAACAACAACAATCAGCGGAAACTCAACCTGCAGAAGATGGAAGATAACTTCCGAAAGAGCTCCAGTTAATTATAGATACAATATTTTAACGAAGTTGAGGACGACGGCACCTACCAACAGGTACAATTTAATTTTTAACTTTCATCATATGACTTCACCTCAACGGAATTTGATATGAATTTTACTAGTATTATCTGTCTATACTATACATCGCAACGTGGGACAAGAATGCTCTCTCGCATGAGATAGTTAACCAAATTATACTTACTTACTCTTACTTACTCACTGGCACTATCGAACCCGTAGGTTCATGGCCGCACGGATATAAGCTCTCCATACATCTCTATCCGAGCTAATGCTCTCCAATCATTCCCTGTATAATCTACTTCCCTCAAATCATAGTTAATGTTATTCTCCCACCTCATTCTTGGTCTACCAACTGGGCGTTTTCCTTCTGGCTTTCCTACAAGAAGCTTCCATGCGAGTCTTTTATTCCCCCATACGTGCAACATGTCCTGCCCATCGCAGTCTACGAGACTTAACTGTTCTTATTATATCTAGCTTCCTATAAAGACCATGTAGTTCATTGTTATGTAGTCTTCTCCATTCACCCATTTGTTCATATCTCTTTGGTCCAAAAATTCTCCTAAGTACTTTAATCTCAAATACTTGTAATCCCCTTTCCTCTCTTAAAGTAAGAGTTTATGTTTCGCACCCATATAATATAACTGGTAGAATAACAGTTTTATATATTTTCAGTTTAACGTTTTTTGAAAGGAGTTGGGACGTCAAGAGTTTCTGCAAAGCATAATAGCACGCATTTCCAGAATTGAGCCTATGTTTAATTCCTTTGTGCATCTCATTCCTATTTGTGATTATTGTTCCTAGGTATTTGAATTCAGCAACATCCTCAAAATTTCCCTCATTTGTCATTAGCTGCCCATTTCCATTATATAATGAATTTCTACGTGTGACCATATATTTACTTCCAGTCCTAATTTCTTAGTGTTACTCAATAGTGTAACCAAATTATACATATACGTTTATTTCATTAAGGTTATGACAAGTAGTAAGCTTATCACCTCAAATACACTACCAATGTATTACGTGGATGAGAAAAGCCGATTAAATTATGCTTACCTACTTTAATTTATATTTGAGATTCATTAACGAGCTCGAACATTTTTCTAGTTAGGAATCACTGCTTAAAGACCCTCCTGAGGACATTATCCTTGGATTTTTCTATTTAGAAATAAACATATTGATATCGACTCTCGACTCCAGAGGCTCTGTAAATAAGCCCTGGATCACCAAGGACGATCTTAACACTTAATTTTAAATTTTAAATATTTACCGCTATTTTAGCTCAATTCTGGAAATTCGTGTTATTATATATTACATGATTCTTGTCTTCTCGTAAAAATCATTAAACCGAAAATATAGGGCTATTCAAAAAGAAAGAACAGACTTCAAACATTTATTTATTCCAAACTACAAAAAAAAGAGAAACAATTCCAACATATTCCAGGAAAGAGAAACGTTTCAAGTTCCGATCACGGCCGCATTTCTCTAACCACGTCTGACGTTACCTGAATAACACCATTCCCGGACGTTGGACTGAAAGTGGAGGAGCTGAAGTTCAATTCCATCGCTATTGGCTTCCCAGGTCACCAGGCCCAATCCCGTGTGATTTTTATCTGTGGGGCTACATAAAAAACCGTGTTTGTACAGCCCCTATGCCTGACACTCTTGAAAATTTGCGACATTAAAAATATTGAAGCTGTGAATGCGGTAACCAGGGACCAGCTGAATCGGGTTGTGGCAAGAAATGAGCCACCGTTTTGTACTTGTTGTGTAACACATGGTGCTCATATTAAATATATAAAATAGTGAAATTTGAAAGTTTCTCTTTCCAGGAATATTTGCATGGTATTTATATTTTTTGTAGTTTGGAAGAAATACATGTTTGGAGTCTGTTCCTTCATTCTGAACAGCCCTGTATGTGCAACTTAGAATCCCGCAGCTATATTACATGGATGCGAAACATGAAGTCTTATTTTGTGGGAGGATACAAGATTACGAACATTTGAAAATAAAGTTCTTGGCAAAACTTTTGGACCAAAGAGAGATGAATAGCCAGGCGAATGGAGAAGACTACATAACAGTAAGCTACATGATATTTATGGGAAAACAGATATAACAAGAATAGTTAAGTCTCGTAGACTGCGATAGCCAGCACATGTGGCACGAATGAGGAATGAAAGAAGAGCATAGAAGCTCCTTGTAGGAAAACTAGAAGGTAAGCGTCCAGTAGCCAGACGAAGAATGTGGTGGGAGAATAACATTAACCATGAATTAATGGAAGCAGGTTACATAGGGATGATTGGAAAACATTAGCTCAGGATTGGGATGGATGGAGATATATGTCTGCTCGACCATGAATCTACGTGTTCGATAGCGCCATCATTGTGAAAGTAATAACGTTAATCTTTATCGAATGAGGAAAATCAACCTCTCGTGTATCATACAGAGGATAACAATATTGTAGCTACATTTCTACATTTTATATCACATAATAACATCTTTTCTGCTCCTGTTTTATTTTTCTTAAAGTTCAATAGAATAACCGCTTTTCCATGTCCAATCCACAAATAAAATTGTTAATGGTGCCCAGACTGTAAAATCCTGTTACAGTTAATAGGATGCACGTCTGTTTGAGGATTTGCTACATTACACTCTCAAAGCGAATGTAGGCGGCTGTCTAATTGAACAATTTCTACTCCAGTAGACAACAAGTTTATTCCAGTTTTAAAAGCTGCTTCCCTCACTTGTAATTTTATTGCATTACATGGTAGGATAATATTAACATTATAATATTTTCCATGTACCCAATATATGTCTCTGTACTTTAGTTTAACCCCTCCCTCATATATGCCTCACCCTACCGCATCTTATAGGGACAAGACGTGTTGGAAGAAGATTGTTGGTTCTACATCACACACACAATTTCTGCCGCACAAGGAAGTGATGGGCCTTCTTGAATGAGTGGTCAGCTGAATCCCAGGACCACCTCCGTGACAACACGGATGTGATATGGATGATTGTGATGGTCATGTAATGTTCAGAAACCATTGGGTTCTTAACGTTTTATGACTTTTGTAATATAAGTGATGAAAACCCCCAACAAAAAACCTCATCTAAGAAAACTGTCTGAATCGGGATCGAACCCGGGCTCGTTACGTAGGAGACAACATTTTTTCAATGCTGTTCAAAATATATAAATTGGAAGTAATATTAATGGTAGATTTGATTATGAATTTCTTGTGGCAATTTTATAATTTACAATGTCGAGACTTGGAGGAGTTGTGATGTAAAACTTTTCATCGCTAGATTCAGCATCAAAAGTGATGATGGTATTGAATGAAAATTATCCTCTTTTGTGTGAGAATATACTTTTCCACATGTGTAAGGTATATCCTAATACGTACAAAGGCGAAACAAATGGATTTTGGAGTAAAAATTAAAAAAAAAAGTAATTAAAAATTTGGATCACTTTTAACTTTTTTTTTTGTATTTTGTAAGCCCATGTTTCCCTTAACAGAGATTTAGGCGCTCTCCCCCTACAGGGAAAAATTTGAACCATACTAATTTAGTTACACATGTTTTCGTATAGGTGTCATTTGAGTGATCCGTGGTCAGCGTTCCGCCTCATACTGACATCTAGGAAACCCAGGTAGTACTAGGACGGAAATATTCTTTAAATTTTGCTTAGAGGCCTTTTCATTCAGGCTTAAGGATCTTTTACGGGCCTGAAAGTCTTCAGTCCCGGCTTAAAGTTTCTCCCGGAGGACTTGCTCCTTGGATTTTTCCATCCTAAAGAAATCCATCGACCCCTGCCGGGTTTGAACCCGCGACCCTCGGGACCAGATGCAAGGAGCATATACACTAGTCCACCGCGGCAGATTTTTAACATAACATTAAATTATTTAATAGTTATGTTACTAAATTGATAGTATAAAATTAGTTATTCCAATAATTCATATACCAAAAGTAAAATATATTTAGTGAACTTCTGAAATTAAGTTTTCAATAAATAAGTGAATGTTTTGGACAGTAAATGACAAATGAAATCTCTGAAATCGAAAAACAGGCACATTTCTTGTTATCTGGTCGTCCTAGCACTTTTCCGAGGCCACTTATACTAAATGATTGCAGCAAGAGTCATCATAATTATTCCATTTATACCCATGGCTCTCGTATCTCTCGAATGGATGATCGTAACTACCCAGTTGGATGTGTTTTGTGGTATATGATAATGAAGTTGAGATCTTTCATCGAGAATACAAGCTTGCTTCCATATGTACCATTTTTCAAGCAGAGCTTTTAGCTCTACTGCAAACTGTGGAATGGGTTATAACCACCAAAAAGTCTTCTTGTATCTATAGTGACTCCCAGGCTTCACTTTCTGCTGTCAATGACAGATTAAACCGTCATTCTATTGCAACTTCTATATGAACAAAATTAAACCAACATCTTGGACATGTTTGCCTAGGCTGGATTAAAGAACATGCTGGAACTACAGGAAATGAACATGCAGATATACTTGCCAAATCAGCTGCTAATTCAAAGATTGATTACTTTTACTCCTTCTGTCCTCCATGATATATTAAAGAAGTATTAAGAAAGAATCTTATACAAAATTGGAATTCTGAGTGGTTAAACAGCATTAAAAGTGCCTTGACAAGTACATTACTTTTCCCAACTATGTTTGACCGAATAAAGTGTAAATACGTGGAACCAAATTTTGTATTAACAGAATTTATGACTGGACACGGTAAATTTGGACATTGTTTGGAACGATTTAAAATAGTTGCACATACCTGTATTAGCAAGATCTCCAGCCAGACTATCTCACATCTGTTATTTGAGTGTCCTGCATTTGATTCCAAAATACATGAATTTATTAAAAAAGTAGGTTATTGCCAAAATAGTTTTCAGCTGCATTTGTCAAATATTTTATATAAGAGGTGTTGCTATAGGAAGCTTTGTGACTTTATCATATTTTTAAAAGACCTTGAGTTAGTTTTATGGTGTGTTAATTAATTCGTGTATTTATTCATATTGCATTACATTATTATTATTGATATGTAACGCTAGAATTTAAACATACTCTAAATTAAGTAAAAAATTAATTTTATTGTAATTAAAATCCTAACATACCGGATGATGGAATAGGGTTCGTATTATTGCAGAATCAATAAAAACAATTTACAAATTTACAAATGACAAATGAGGGGCAAATTGAATAAGTGTGCGAATTAAATACATATGAATATAATTACAAACGAAATTTGATTCAAAAAGTAATTAAATATATGCTCAATAATTATGGAATTTCTATTATGCATTACTTCAATTCTTGTCGTTCCAATTTCTCTAAAAAGGTTAAAGCAAAGTATAAAAATTTGTCATCCTTCATGTTGCATTACATGGATGCGAAACATGGATTCCTGGTTTAAGGTTGGAGGACACAATACCCAGTATTTGAGAATAATGATCTTAGGAAAATTTTGGACCAAAGAGAGACAAACACACAAGTGAATGGAGAAAACTACATAGCAGCGAGCTATATTTTATTTTTATGAAACAAAAATTAAGTGTGGTAGACTGTGATGAGCAGAACATTTGACACGGATGTGGAGTGGAGCATGAAAATATATTGTAGAAATACCAGAAGGAGAATGCCCGAAAGGTAGGCCAGTAAATCAGATGGGACAATAATATAAACCATGGTATGTGGGAACAAATTATACAGGAGATGATAGGAAACATTTCCTCATGATATGGATATATGGATAGCTTATATATACATGTGATCATAAACCGGATTCCATAGTGACGTTGACTTAATTAATAAATAATTGAGTATATTGTCATGGATCTATTCCATGAAAATGTCATACCGCGGTAAAATTTTGGCGCAGGAATAATTTTGATGACATAATATATATATCTTTAAAGATCAAATTGTCTGATTCTACAATATATTGTTTCAAATGTTTATTATTTTAACCTAATATTAGTGGTAAAACTTGTCATATTCCAAACCTGTAGAAAACATGCAAAATTTTACGAATTTGGTATTTAAATATTTAGTCGTATTAATTCGTTTTATTTCACAAACTCTATTGTTAAACCATACTTCGATCTTTCTTAGTCGTGAATGCAATGATATTAATTGTATTCTAATGTTCTAGATACCTTAAATGATCCTTATAATTGTTAACTGTAAGCTATGGTCAGTCAGTCACAGAAAACGTATAAAAATTACTGCACACAACATAATAATTGATGGATCAAAATATATTCTTGGATTCTACGTTATCGGTACACAACTAACAAAACAACATTGATGACGTTTTCATGTAAAGTCATTATTTTTCCCGTTAGAGTCCCGTGATTGACTGACTTTTTGAACTCTCATTTACAATGCTAATACGCATGGCGCGGTCAGTTGCTTGCTGCTCTCCGTTGAGGATTAGCATAAACATAGTTTAGGAAATCTGGTATACTATTCGGCTTAACTCTTCCATAAAATAATTACAAGCCCTTCTTTTATGTCTATTGGAGCTAAACGGCAGTCAACGGAGATCAAATATGTTCGGCAAATGGTTGCAGCCATACATGTTGATTTCTCAGAAATTATACCTACGAAGAACAAAATGAATTCCAGCAGTTCATAGCAATAATAAGAATATATCAATATTAACTGATTTTCTCTAGTTTAGATGGAAGGTGGCACAGAAGTTCAGAAGAAATATTTTGTTCTAGTGTCAGGTTATGTGACACATGATAAATATGCTACAGATGTTTGTTTAAGAAAAATATTTTCCGAACTATAAGGACTTTTTTTCAGAACTTGCGGCGATAAAATATTTTCAGTTGGAGCAGCAGGTTCTTTAAATAAAAATAGGCGTATACATTTAGCAATGTGATACTGTTTGTACTTACACATTTGAATTTAACATAAAATGGAACTTCTTTTAATCGTACCATGGAGAGGCGGCTGTAGATGCCAAGTAAAAAGGATGGCACGGATGCATGGAAAATCGGAAAAGAAGATAAAAAGTGGTGCAGAATTCTGTAATATTGTGAGCTGTAAAACCGTCCTAATAACTGTTCAGGAGTCACAAAATGATGTAGAAGAACGAAAGAAATTTCTAGAAAAACAATTTGAACATCGTGCAGCTATCACGGTAACTCATTGCATTCACAACACGAAAGTGTTGGACAAGTATGTTATAGAGTATGCACAACAACCAAACAAGCAATCAGCGCAACAAATTCACAAGTTCATGTGTAAAAAATAGGCGAAAGGATTAGAAAACCCTTGGCCTACCAGTCGGCTGCTGATCTCACATCCACCAAATATATGAAGTACGGAGGTGGACAACCATCTGGTCAATATAGGGGTGACATGTGGCCAGCCGTTATAACTGGTTTTCTGAACTGTAGCCACTAAATATTATAGCTGCCCAAATTATTGATGATTCTGGGCGAGTACCTGTCCTATTGTGGCAGTAATTGCATGAAAATTTATTTTTCTTTCTCATGAGGACTCGAACCAGTGCTCTCTGTTAAGGCAACTTGCCTCAAACCGTTCAATTGCATCATGGGACTTCGTGTGTGACAAGAAACATTATTTTTATAAATGAGAGTGTAGTAATAATTGCGTGAGGGAATCTGATACATCGATGTTATGAAATCAGTCACCAGCCTAATAACAATAAGAGTTTTGTTTTTATAGCTCAGTTTATAAACAGAATTCACTATGTCAGTAATTGAACATCTTACTCATGTGAATAATTTATTTTGAAAGTACATATACAATGGTAAACAGCTAACGTATTAACAATGTGCATACGTTATGGAAGACAATTATTAATTCCATGTTAATGTATCTTTTTAATTCAATGGTTCAATCTATAAATAAAAATATTAAATCTTGATTCAGGTAAATTTAATCAGGTACTATGTATGTCTATATATGAGCAATTAAATTTATTATATATATAAAAGTATGTGTGACGATCTCACGTAAGGGTCAACTCATCATGCAGCTTTAACATGTTCATCTGCATCATTATATGAAGTGTGATTCCTAATTAAATTTTCCAAAATACTATTGGGAGGGCACATTTCAAGTTACATTCTCAATAAAGAACGAAACCAAAATCACAATTAATACCAGAGTTATAACCAAATGTGTGATGTGTGACTTACTGTCTACATTCTGCGACTGTCTGACATATCTGAATTTTATCAAGAATTTAATATTGTGGAGCTGCAAATATTATACAAATATTACAAAATAATATGAAATTATAATAGATAAAAGCTATAATATAGAGAACAAAGAAGAACTGCGCATATTTCATCATGTGTAGGAAATGTACAATTTGATATGCAGTCATCATCTTCATAGTACATTCATTAATTTAGGCCATTTGTTGACCTGTTTCGGCCTCAAGAGAAACACCATCCAAAAGTCTTTTGAGTGGACGTCCTGGTCTTCTTCTTCCTGCAGGTTGATATCTTAACATTTGTTTGGGTATTCTGTGATCTTCCATTCGATGAACATGTTACATCCATCTTGACTTATAATCAGAAATTTTGTTTTCTAAAGATTCCATGTGTAATTCTTCCAAGATGTCTTCATTTTTTTTTGTGATCTAGTAGTGTGTATCCTGCAGTCCTCCGAAGATATGCAGTAAAAAGATTAAATAAATAGTGTAATTTATTTAAGTTGGTTACCATGTATCATTTGAAATTTCACAAAATAAAGAAAATATTAACCTCTTAATAACAAAGGGCCTTCTCTATACTCAGATGTGCCTAATTAGCATATAATTTTATTACATCCATATTAACTGATTACAATTTAGCTGATGCTGTTATTAGATTGGACCATTCAAATAAATAAAAATACCGATGTGGAATTTGCAGTGCTCATTCCAGAACACTCAAATTAACTTCCTCACATCTCAACTTTAAAGACAAAAACTAATTAACGAAAAAAGAACAGTACAGTACTACAAATTATTAAAATTATTTGAATGTGAAAAACGCTCTTATAATTTTTTCAAAACAACTGATTACAAATTACATTGCTGACACGAGTTATATTTTTAAACTAAACAATTCAAACAAATCTATTACAATGCGCAAAAAATTACTCTATGATTGACGTGTCTGTTCCCATCCTAAAAAATCCATCGATCACGGCCGTGTTTGAACCCGCAACTCTCGAGACCAGCGGCAAAGTACGTAACAACTAGTCCACCGCGGCCGACAGAAATCCATTCTATACATGAATAAAGTTCAGTTGTCATAATTTTACTACAGAACTGAAGAGGATAACCTCAAAGAGAAATTACTATGGCTCATAGAATTAATAATAATAATAATAATAATAATAATAGAAAAATAATAATAATTAAAGTTTTATTTAAACTGGCAGTATAGGTGTTATGGCTTTATCTTATATTCTACCAACAATGCAAAATATACCAAATGCATTTCTACATAGTATTAAAATCTAGAACTAATATTAAATTCTTCAACATGAAACTGAACATAAAATAAACACAATAGTTTTAAAATCAACAGTCCTTATAAATTCGTGTCTTTACAAATAAGTTGTGATTTATCAAGTACCTTATGATACGTTAAATAGTGAGACTAGAATGGAGCTTTCAGAAATGTACAGTAGGACTTTCACAAAGTAGCCTATACAGAATATAGGGAACGATAAGAAACAGCATAAAGCCACATAAATTTATAAAACTTGAAGGTACCTGTTAAAACAGGATTATCATAAACTAAAGTTGGTGTCAGTGGTGTAAAATGTTATAACTCTCGTTGTAAATATGATTAATTTTAATACGATTTCTGAAAAAATTAATAATTTCAATTTAATTTTTTTATCACTTTTCAGGTAAGTGGAACATCTGGAAAGGATATCACTGAGTGTAACATTTGACATTCAGCTCCATCATGTGACTTTATCTGTACGTATTTTCATTTTGTAATGAATTCTAGGAATGCAATAGAATTGTAGATAATAATAGTATTTATTATTATTATTATTATTATTATTAATGGATTTCAGTCATTTCTCTATATCATCTCCAATCCATATATTCAGCAATATACATTTTCATAAAAATCAGGTTACTAACTTCCGTTACAACATTGAGTGATTTTCATCCAAAGATGATAGCGCTGAAGACTGCGAAATTAGGTGCTCTGTAGGACCTTCTGATACTTATTAAAGTAATGAAATTATATACAATTGTATAGGGTTTTCCAAAATGATGGACGGGGTTTCAAAGTCATTTAATTCCCCTTACATGATATATTTAAGAACAAAAGTAACTTGGGATTAAACAGAAACTCTTCGAGTTTTCATAGCATACTTCATAAGCGTTCGATGCGAGCACGTTTCGTCACAAGACACACATCTAGCCGATAGTTGAAATCCTCCCAAACCTTGGTCAGCATATTTGGAGTTGTGGATTCGACAGCAGCAACAATCCTTCTTCTTAGGTCTTTAAGGTCGACCGGAAGTGGTGGTACGTACACATGGTCCTTCATATACCCCCACAGGAAGAAATCACAAGGTGTGAGATCGGGAGGCCGTGGAGGGTATGGGAATGAATCATGTCATCCGGACCGACGGGTCATTTGGTGTTCGTGGACGTCCTGGACTTTTCCTTTTAAAGATAGCCCTACATCTGGTTGTACCATCGACGGAGGATCAATTCCAAATTGCCGTCGGAGAGCTCGCTGCACTGCAACAATGGAACCAGATCTCGCAAATTGCAACACACAGAATGACTTCTGTACAGGAATCGTTAATTTCACAAATTTAACGCTGACGACGTAATAATGACAAGAAAAAAATTACTGCATACAAGATATGAAACTTTCACAGTTTTTCTTTCATTATAGTAAATAATGGCGCATCCAATTTCGTTTGTAAAGCTATAATAACTACTTAAAACCCAGTCCATCTTTTGGAACACCGTGTATAACCCACATAGAGTTGTAGTTTGTATCAGTTTTCATGAAATGGTAGTGCGCCGGTGTACACTTGTCCCCATTGAAATCCAAATTGTTATGAAACGAAATACTAAAACAAGTAAAAGTTAATAATGTTAAAATATATTAGCAATCATAACTTAATTCCTTGTATTTTTTGTAAACTACCTTGGGACATTTAGTAACACATTACTCGATTAGAGTTTATACACACAAAGAAGAAATTGTCATAAACCATTAGATGTTGCGTTCCACAGAAACTTCAACAATTGGTTGCCGCAGTTATTGTACAAGTTTCTAAAGAAGCTAATGTCGATTCTTAAAAAGATTTACGTTCCTTTCCTCTTCTTCTCAATATTTAGATCAGTGGTAGCAATTGAGATTCGTATTCGAGATGTCTCTGTTTCAAATCCCAGTATCGCAAAATCTGATTTTTTTCCTATTCTCCTGATTGTTCATTGCAAATGATGGTTTGAAATTTCATTTCGAGAACGTTTCATAATTTCTTACTCGAAGTTTACTTTCAAGAGTCATTCCATCCATCCAACTATAGTAATTCTGCCAGAAGGCAGGTCCTTCACTGCAATCATAGCATTTTCATGCTATGTTTGCAGCTTTACTAGGGAATTGTAGGTGTGGTAGCTTCCCGTTGCTTTCCACACAGGTGACGGATGATGGTGATGATGATGATGATAATGATGATAATGGTAAGGATAATGATGATGATGGCCATATGATTTCGGGGATGGTTTGGGCCTTAAAGTGTTCCTGACATTTGTCTTCCAGGTGAGGAATAACCCCGATAAAAGCCTCACCCAGGAAAACTGCCCCGACCGGGGATCGAACCCGGGCCCGCTGCGTGACAAGGCAGCACACTACCTCGAGACCACAGCGGTGGACCAAGAGCCATTATTGGTTCTTCCTTACTTAATACTTAATACAGGCTTTCCACTTTACAGCAGTTTGCTTTTGATTCCTGCTTTCCAGAGATTCTTATCTTCCCATTGTCCATCTTCCACACCCCTCTTCATCATGACATCATATATTCTCTCAAACCATGCTCTTCTACTTCTCCTTCTCTTCCTTCTGCCTGGTACCTTCCAATCCAACACCTGTTTAGGCTACTGGTCTTCCGACATCCGTTGTACATGTCCATACCACTGTAGAGCTCTCTTTGTTATCCTATCGATAACAGTTTCTTTGTGCATCCATATCTTGTCTGGTATATGTATTTCGAATATGTCGTAGCCTGGATATTCTCATACTTCTCCGTAATCCATCCATTTCTGTCGCCAGGATTCTTTTCTTCATCCTTTCATTTATTGTCCAGCTTTCTGATCCATATGACAGTATACTTTCTATTATTGTCTGTATAATCTCTTTTTTTTTGTTTTTCTGGTCAAATTTCTATTCCATAAAAGACCAATTAGGGATCTAATCGCCTTCCTTACACAATTTACTCTGTTATTGGTTCTTAAATATATAATTAAATTAAAATAAGTGAACTTTTAAAACAACACGCGTAGTAGATGTACAGAGTGTTTCCCGATCGACGTTCATTTATTGACGTTATACTTAGCAAACACTCATGGCGAGCAGATAGTAATGGTAGCACGTTAAAGGGAGGATGAATACCACTTTCAGTTAAGAGTTGTGACTCTCTAAATATAGTGGTGACTGGCTGTTTGTGATGATTCGTGAAAGGACTAATGAAAGTACTCCCATCGAATTCAATAATGTACTAAAGACAGTGAAAATTATTTGTTGCCCAATAAAAATTCAAGAAAAAAAACACAAAATAATATACTTATAAAATTAATTTTTGCATGTTCAGTTACGTAAGTTTCACTTTTTTTCTCGGAGTTTTCTGGAAATGTATTCTTCTAGACCAAAAAGAGAATCTTCCTAGGAATGCCTAGAAATAACATAATTATGTAGATATGCATAAAATACAGTCTGCGTTGTCGATGTGTACATCCAGACAAGAGAGAGATTCGAACTGCGAATCTCTTTTTTTTTTTTTTTTTTTTGGAAAATCGCCGCCCTACCTATTTTCAAACAAAGCACAGTTGTGGACATAATTCATAACTGACGAGACGTATAGGCTTAATAATAATAATAATAATAATAATAATAATATAGTGCAGACCAGGGAAATTGGATCACATTTTGAACAATATAATATAAAGGCCTAACAACAATTCTAATGCAATATTTTCTTACAGAGACTGCCGGACTTTAGATAGATTCCTTTAATATAAATTTAAATTCATTTCTTCCGTATTTGGTCTAACAGTGGATTAATTGATGGTTCCTGATCTATTGCTTCTCTAATAATTTGACTTCATTCATTTACATGATGATTTAATGTATATACATATTTACTTATAGTTATATATGTTATGATTTTATATAATTAGTTACTATATTTTAATATTTGTCGCATGTTGAGTGGAAGAGAAGGCCTTACAGCCTTAACTCTGAATTTAAATAAATAAATATATAATAATATAATAATAATAATAATTATTATTATTATTATTATTATTATTTATTATTATTATTATTGTTATTGTTGTTGTTGTTTTTTGACACAGATCCGACTATTCATTTTAATGTTCTTAGAGTCTGAATATTTAATTTTACTGAAGTTGCAGTTATCTTCATTTTTGTCATTGTCCATCACTCAAATGCTGGTAGATGATTTAGGGAAGGAAGAACGTATTAATTTTTTCCCTCCAGGGAATTCTAAAGGTTTCTGGGAGACATGGCACGGGGTTTGAGAAGGTCTTGGTTTCGTGGGCGTTTGAACTTCTTTAGGGATGTCTTCTCAGTAGAATGAGTAGTAGAAGGAACGCCCGCAATCTAATTTCGTTCTGTGGCCCAAAGGGCTTGTGGTCTGGAAGGGCGTTGAAATTGATAGAGAAGATTCCAGTTTTTAAAAAACCGTTCTCCCCGTTGCCTACCGGGGATCATTTCGTGCTTTTTCTGACAATTACTACCAAAACTACTTTCGAAGTTTTCTGTCTTTTTGTTTCAGGATTTTTATTTTGCCGGTTGTAAATGCCTTGAAGCGTTTGAACACAGACGCTTTGAATAGTTCAAGTGAGCGTGCGCGCACGTGTACGTGTATATGTGTGTGTGTGTGTGTTTGGGTGTGTGTGTGGAGGTTGCAGTAGCAATTGAATTCCACTCTTCTACAGATGTCGGAAACACTTAAATTAGTGTGGTAATTGTGATTAATCGAGAATGAGATGACACCCCCCACTTTGCATAATGGACCAGAAACGAAATCTAGGAGGAAAAAACTATTTTCACTCACCCTCTTCAATTTATCTTTTTTTTTCAGTCTAATATAATTGTTATATGACTGTTTTTAACTTATCTACAAAGAAGGGTACAATTCTAATGTTTATGAAGACAGTATGAACATCGGAATTTGCCTATGGTTAAGAACTCATGTGATCTACATCCCAGCTATGTTTGTTCAAGTTCAGTGAGTTTTTCTTCTTATTCTGTATGGAGACTTTAACTCAAGATTTGTATTGATATATTTAACTTTCTTCTACATAACAGATATTATGTTAAATATACGTGGAATCATACCTTCCAAACACTAAACAATTTACATAATCATCTTATTTTAAATTGAACTACAAAGAAAACAGTTCTGAACAGTAGTAAAAATATTAGTTATAATATAGTGTGACTTATTGACTTTAATTTCCGCACAATAAGATGTGTGCAAATTATTTCGTTTTTTAAATTTGCTTTCTCATTACAGGAGGCGACCAGTAACTGAGGTCTAACATCACGCGCAGAGAATTTTCTAATTTAATATGGAAGAAAAGTGTTCGATAGAAGTAATAAAGGATCATTTAGTATATAATTTAGGGTTTAGGGGGATGTTATGAGAATGTTTTAAACGATATTAAAAAACAATATTTTTTTTAAAAAGCGATTTTCTCAAACGTAGAAAGTTGTTCGAGAAAAAAATTTCTACTGAAATATTCTGATTGGCTAGAAGTTGATGTTAACTTTCCCGTTATTAAGAATTAATTTAGATCAATGTCAGTCGTTGGAAAATTCTGTTCCATCTGCTTATGGAATTGGAAGGCCCAAAATATTTTTCAAAGAGGCTGGAATAAAAAAAAGTTCACTTAAGCAGGAATTCTCTCGCGAAGAATTTGCTCTCGCAACAAAAAATTACTTCGGCCATATGATAAAAGGGGTACTGCTGATGGTTTAAAGAATTTACTCAAAAAACTCCAAAAATAGCTTCAAAATAATAAGAAACATTACAAATCACCCCGTTTAACTTCCCTATCTTCTATATCGGACGACACATTGTCTTCTTTTGCAATAAAATATCAAAATGCCAATGTATTAACATGAGACTAGGTGCCAAAAATACAGATTGTGATATTTATCCACCCTATAATACTACTAGGGAGGCAAACTTGTTATGCGACCGTTCCCAAGACCATATTAGTGACAGATATTTCAGAAGAAATAAGACTATCCTTTTTATAACATTTATTGCACCCTCTTCGAAAGATATTTTGGGTCTCACAATTCCATAAGAAGATGGAACAGGATTTTCCAACGACATTATTTGTTCTAAATTCTTAATAACGGGAAAGTTAACATTCACTTCTAGCCAATCATAATATTTCAGTAGAAATCTTTTTTTTTTCTCGCGCAAAATTTTCTATGTTTTAGAAAATCGATTTTCAATTTTTTTAAATATATTTTAAAACATTCTCCGAACATCCCCTAACTCTAATTTATTAAAAATTATCACTTATTGCCTCTATCGAACACTTTTCTTCATATATTATATCAAACAATTCTATGCGCGCGATGATAGGCCTCAGTTGCAGGCCTCCTCCTGTATTAGGAAGGCTAATTAAAAAAACGCAATAATTTGAACACATGATATTTTGCGGGAATTAAATTCCATAAATCACTCTGTATTCTAACTAAAATTTGTACTACTGTTCAGAACTGTTCCTTTCGTAGCTCAATTTAAAGTAACATGAATGTGTAATGTTTTAGTTTTTCGAAGGTATGATTCCATGTGTATTTAACACAATAACTGATTATGTAGAAACATGTTAAATATATCAATGAAAAGTAAATACCGTGAGGTAAAGTATCCATATAGAATAAGAAGAAGAGCTCACTGAACTTTAAATCAGAACTTATTTATTTCCACAGCTAGGAACACAACAGGGATGCGGACCAGATGACTTCTTAACTATCGACAAACTTCCGATGTTTGAATTGTCTTACCGGTAATACATTTTAGAATTCTACCCTCATTTGCAGATAAGTGAAGAACAGTCATCTGACAATCACATTAGAGCGATGAAAGATGAATTGGTGAGAGTGAGTAAAATACTTTTATGCAGATAGATTTCGTATCTGGCCCACTGTGGTTTGTTGCGAATTAAATTGTATATCAATTGCACATATTGCTTCATCATTCACCCGTACTGACTGAGACATGCAACTTTGTGAACCAGAAAGTAGAGCTATTTAATAATCATCTCACTTCCGCATTCTTTTCAAAATAACACAGGGCGGTGTTTACACTGACACGTGCAATAATTCACACTTTCTCCTCTTTCACAACCGAAGTTCTTGACAGAACATAACATGGTCATTTATTCGGTAATACATTAGGGTGACGATTTTTCAAAGGGATGCCTGCTTCGTTTTGTTTATAATTGCTTTCTAGTGGCCTTTCAAGGTTTCATTCCTTATCTCATTTCTGAAGTTCAGATTCGAATGTTTTAACAATTTCTTCGTCGTACCCGAGACAATCCCTCTGATTCATGATGTAAAAATAGTTACATATTATTCGGTTTTCTAATGGACAATTATTCAACAAATTGTCTTTCGTTGTTGAAACTGTGTGATAAAGTGCTTTGGTCAGCATATACCTACTAGTACACATATTTTCAATGTTTGTTTGTATTAGTCGAATTTAACGCAATTCAATCAGTCTAGATGCAAGTGCACCCTTAGTTTCTACGGAAAGTACTGACTTCATTTTGAAACAGTCAAACGAAGTTTAATCTGAAACTGATATTCGCCTCTGAAGAGCGGTGTATGACACTCCAAGAGTTTCAGCAGCGTATCTCATTCCTAATCTCCCGTTGGCTACTTCCGCAACGGAGTCAGATACTGGTGATGCCTCACACCTACATTAATTAATTGTTGTTCTTATATTCATTCTTGGCAGCTCTAAAACTAAATTTCACTGAGGAAAATCATATTTAAGTTGTACGGAATTGTTAAAATGAAGTTCCTACTACCATACATACATATCAAAGCAAAACGAAAACTCCAACCCAGACGCATTCGTAATTATCAAAATATATATACCACACTAGCACATATAATATACCATTACTCTTAAAACAAATGTCACTGAAATTCTTCGTGTTTGAAGAGCAAATTTATGGAACAATAATTTAATTTTCAATATAGTGGCATTAGGATTCGATCCAAATTCTTCAGCACTAAATTGAACTTATAAAGTCATGTTTCATATATTTTGTGAAACGGATATACTTAAGACATTTGTAAACCAAATATTATATTACGATATAGCTAAAGTAATTTTATAGACTTACCTTACAAACTGAATCCCGGAGATAGCACTTCAGTATTATTGAAATTAGATTCCAGAGTACAAAGAAAGTCATGATACAAAGCACTAAAACAACTAAAATATATTTGCATTTTGAAAAAAAAAATTAATGAAAAATTCCAGTGTAAATATAATCTTAACTCACCTCCTGTATTCCTACGTATCGTATATGATGCTGTTGGTTTTTAATTTTTTCTCGCTTTAGGATTAACTCCCAATCACTGTGATCAGTGTATCACATTCGATACCTTAAGAGCTTCAAGCTAATTTATTTTTCATTTCTAACTGCAGCCTTTAGAATGCAGCATCAATTAAAGGGCAAAAACTTTGATGAGATTAAAGGTATCATACATAATACGTGGCATAACACTCCCTTAAATGCCCCGCCGTACATTTAACTCATTAACCGTAAAAATATAACTATAAATTAGACCATTCTGGCGATAACATAGTGGAAATTAAAAATAGAATCGCTCAAACAAAACAAGCAATAAATGCTTTAAACTCTGTTTGATGGAGCAAAAATATTTAAAAAAATAGAAAATTACAAATGTATCAAACCATAATTCAGAGCATTTTAACATATGATGATGAAGTCCATCAAATTCTACCTGGGGTATGAAAAGAATGTTAAGTACAGAAATGGATGTTTTAAGAAGATCAGCTGGAAAATCTAGAATGGATAGAATATGAAAGAAATAAATAAATAAGGGAAATTATGGGTGTAGAAGAGGAGCCGGGCATCATAGACATTATAGAAAAGAAAAGATTACAGTGGCATGGCCATGTCAAAAGAATGCCAGAGCAACGATTGCCTAAAATTGTTATGGATTGGATCCCAATGGAAAGGAGGAAGAGCGGAAGACTGAAGAAAACTTGGATAGAAGGGCTACAATCAGCTATGAATATCAGAAGATTGGAGGAAGATCAATGGATGGACAGAGGGGAATGGCGTTTGGTTTCCGGAAGACGGCGGCAGGTGCCATGATACCGGATGATGATTATTATTATTATTATTATTATTATTATTGGACTTATTATTATTACTAGTGAACCGAAAGTACCCTTTTGCGGTTCAGTTATTCATCTTTGTGCTCCTCCGGAACATTTATGAAGCCTGCCAATGTCCCTTGTTCCGTGTGGCTACCCCTTCCCTTTTACCCTTTCCTCCGCGCATCTTTATAGCGCACATCCCCTCTACCCGCGAACCTTTTATAAGCTTGGTAATCTCAATGAACCTTATCTTTCGATCGGCCTAGCAAGTGGCGTTATGTTGTATAGAAGTGGATTCAGTATCCGAATCCAACTTAAGTGCACCATGCATCGGCGAAGTTAACATGGTGATTTATAAGATAAACAAGTGGATTGTGACCGAGGAATGGTCGGATTTGAGTTAGTCCAATCAAGCATGGAAAAAGGAATTCCAATGGAGTTTGGACATGTATGAGTGTGACAGTTTGTATGGTATGTTATTTATTCAGCTTTACTTTGTTATTATCTATGTCTGATCGATTGATCGAAGATCAATCTTTTGTTATTCATTTATTACTTTGTTTTTACAATCAACACTTGTTTTTTCATTAAAAGCTTAACTTTTACGCCCCTTGTGGTTATTTAAGAGTAATCATTGTTCTCTATCCTGTAACGAAGTTATTTCATTCTAGGCAATTTATAATCAGTACTTACATTTATATGCACATTCAACTGGAAAAGAAAGATGAATTGTTAGCCGCCTTCTATGGGCCCGAGGCAGGTTTTTTTCTCATTAATAACTTCTTTAGATATCAGGAACACGTTACTAAGTACAGCATAGTCATAACCCAACGATCCCGGAAGGTAGCAGTAGCGGTGAAGGTGGTTCACATTCTCTCTACGCGACAAATGGTTTATCAGAGCGTGGTTTTGGGTTTTTGAGTTCAACGGTTTTGGGTTTTTGAGTTCAATGTTTTTTGGGTTCAATGTTTTTGGATTCAATGCGCACAAATGGTCGCAGATGTGTAATTTTGGGTTCACTAAGTACAAATGGTAGAAAAGCGTTTGTTTTGTGTTTTTCACATTACAAGTTATGCTGTATGTTATTAACTGTGGTTCTTGTAGTATCAATTTAATTCAAGTCTCGGAGTTTTGGTCTCAAACACCAAGACAAGGGTATGAACTCTGTATGGTCTTTAATGAAATTTAGAATTAGAAAATCTGTATCTTTTCAGAGATATTACCCTGCAGATTATTACTTGTTTTCGATGCTTGGCATTTATGGTAAAGTTATTAAGTATTAGTTTACGTGTTTGCTTTACGTTACGTAAATATTGACTCATCTTTCTTTATAACAGAGACTGATTTATGCATATAAAACTACGTTTGACTATAATTGTTTACATCTTGTGTCTGTTATACTTTGTAATCATGCCTAGTTGGATAGATGTAATATCCAAAGACCATCTCGTTCGAGAGTTAAACCTACTAGGTATTGAGGTTGAAGGTGATGTAAACATATTACGTCAGCGGCTTAAAAATCATATGAATTCTCTCTCCCCGGCTGAACAAATGTTAATAAAACGTAAGTTTATTGTAGATAGTGCAAATCAAGAGGATTATTTGGCAGAACAGCATAAGAATATAAGTGATCATAGACTTAGCTCTATCAAAGATTTTTCGAGTGGAACTGTCTCCAACCTTTCTCCTTTTTTGGAAGAGAATAATCAGCGGATTTTCCGAG
This sequence comes from Diploptera punctata, assembly GCA_030220185.1. Taxonomy (NCBI): domain Eukaryota; kingdom Metazoa; phylum Arthropoda; class Insecta; order Blattodea; family Blaberidae; genus Diploptera; species Diploptera punctata. Next base: position 715,064 of record JASPKZ010007552.1, on the reverse strand, counting down.
AGTTAATTAGAAAAGTTGATCCCTGCGACGGTGAAGATAAGGAATCGCTAGTGGTCTTCCTCATTAAAATTAACTCGCTCTTCGAATTGAAATTGGTTCCCGATGAGTATTTTGTAAACTCGATTTTGAGTTGCATCGGAGGAATTCTATTGAAAGTCTGGAGTGGAGTTGTTAAGTTGAGATTCTCTTGGATGGAGAGTTTAGAACATGTGAAGTGTTCATTGTTGCCTCCTAGATTGTTGGAAGACTTTTGGATTAAATTTGTCTCACGACGATTCCAAATGCCTAAGGAATCTTTGTTGGAGTTTATCTCCAACATACAAGGAGCTTCACTTGTGTTGAATCCTTTATTTTCGGAAGAAAAGTTAATTGATCTTATTCTGCAGAATATGTCCCCGGCTACTAGACAGCATTTGGTTTTTGCTACGAAGCCTCAAAATGTAGCCGAAATGTGTGGCTTGGCCAGGAAGGTGGCGGATTTCGAGATCGCTGAAAGACAGAGGGACTTTAGTGAAAGAAGTGGAATTGACAACTTAAGTAAATCTAATACTTCGGCGAGTCGTCCTCCTTGGCAATCTAAAAAGAATCTACAATGTTGGAAATGTCAGCAGTATGAGCATCTTTCTAGAGAATGCCGATCTTAGTCTACGTGGTTTGTTTATATATATATATATATATATACTTATATATATGTTTGTTTGGGATATTGGAGTATACTAACGTTGAATATAAATATTTGAGCTGATTGTACCATCCTTTTCGTTGTCAGAGTTACCAGAATGAGTTTTTGTACATGTGGTTCAGGTCTTGCTAATGAGACGCAAACTAAATTCTAAAAAAAGGTGAATAGAAGTTAGTCGGCGTCCATGACCACATTATAATACAACATGTTGATCTAATAAAATTATGTAATACTGTGGAGTAAACTCTAGCATGTTTGTAGAAAAAGAGCTGTATGTTAAGCTAGATATTTTGTATTATGACACATGTTGAAGTAGTATATCTATGGTTCTGCTTTCCTGCTTTTGCCTGTTCTGTGTTTCAGTTTACCTTTCCTTATCATTGGCATTTCGACCGTTTGTAAGCCTGGAGTGTTCGGCAGTCGAGCGCTTGGAGGATCCGGCCGACCCCCGAGTGCCCAGCTGACCAGCATAGTGGCTTTTGGAACTACGGATTCTTGAAAAGCGGTGGAACGGGATTGCGATCCGGCAATCCAATTATTATATCGTCACCCGGGTCTTCACCTGGAACACCGCAGACTTGTACTATGGCGGCTGAATCAAATGGAGTTTATTTTCAGCGCATAAATAGTCTATATTAAAGCGAGTGTGGTGATTGTGATATTGGGGACGATGGAAGATTTGCATTAAAAGTACCGCTGGAATCCGATAGTGTTTATGTGCCCCTCCCAACGTGGGATTATTTCACTGGACATTACTTCGAAGCCTATGGACTCGTTTTCTTTTACCCGGAGGGTGTAGGGGGAGCTATTGAACCGAAAGTACCCTTTTGCGGTTCAGTTATTCATCTTTGTGCTCCTCCGGAACATTTATGAAGCCTGCCAATGTCCCTTGTTCCGTGTGGCTACCCCTTCCCTTTTACCCTTTCCTCCGCGCATCTTTATAGCGCACATCCCCTCTACCCGCGAACCTTTTATAAGCTTGGTAATCTCAATGAACCTTATCTTTCGATCGGCCTAGCAAGTGGCGTTATGTTGTATAGAAGTGGATTCAGTATCCGAATCCAACTTAAGTGCACCATGCATCGGCGAAGTTAACATGGTGATTTATAAGATAAACAAGTGGATTGTGACCGAGGAATGGTCGGATTTGAGTTAGTCCAATCAAGCATGGAAAAAGGAATTCCAATGGAGTTTGGACATGTATGAGTGTGACAGTTTGTATGGTATGTTATTTATTCAGCTTTACTTTGTTATTATCTATGTCTGATCGATTGATCGAAGATCAATCTTTTGTTATTCATTTATTACTTTGTTTTTACAATCAACACTTGTTTTTTCATTAAAAGCTTAACTTTTACGCCCCTTGTGGTTATTTAAGAGTAATCATTGTTCTCTATCCTGTAACGAAGTTATTTCATTCTAGGCAATTTATAATCAGTACTTACATTTATATGCACATTCAACTGGAAAAGAAAGATGAATTGTTAGCCGCCTTCTATGGGCCCGAGGCAGGTTTTTTTCTCATTAATAACTTCTTTAGATATCAGGAACACGTTACTAAGTACAGCATAGTCATAACCCAACGATCCCGGAAGGTAGCAGTAGCGGTGAAGGTGGTTCACTCTCTCTCTACGCGACACTAGTATTATTATTAATATTATCCAATTCTTTACAACATGTGATGCGAATTTTTCTATGTTCTAATTCATGCAATATGCGTATGCGCCAACAAACGCGAAGCGGGGCCAACTTATAAACGGTATTTAATGATCCTAAAAGTTAACCTAATGCAATTTAAGGATTTAGCCTGTGAAATATCAACCTAAAACCTAACCTAACGCAATTTAAGCTGATCTGTGAAAGAATGCAAGCCCAAAAATAAATAGTATGTTCTGAAATTCTGAAGTACATGTGTACAGTTAATTATTACTTACTCTATTTTGGTTGCACTGGATATTCGTTTAAGTCAATATGGCCACATGTTTGTGCTACGAATGTGGTTAAATATTGTAGAAAAATATATTGAAATAATCATTAAAAAAATATCAAAGTCATTGTAAATTATAGGAAATCATTTGAAAAATGAAACCCTAGGAATAAATTTTGACAGGAGTTTATGAAGGTATTAAAAACGTTGCGTCACAGGATGTAAAGAACAATTATTATGATGATTATTATTATTATTATTATTATTATTATTATTATTATTATTATTATTATTATCATTATTATTACTATTATTATTGAGTAAAATTCATTTATAGATCAAAGAAATTAATTTATAAGGCATTGTATAGAGTATTATAATATGTGCATTATAGATGTTGACAATTAAAAGGCGCCAAACACGTTTTTAATAACAGATATGGGGTTACTGGAGGAGATCATCGGGGAAGTCCAGATTTAAAAAAAAAATTAGAAACATTGAAATTAGGAAAATTGTGAAAGTTGAAAAACGTATTACAGGTAATTGAAGAGAAACGATTAAGATAACAACGGACATCTCAAGAGGATGGAATCTGATAAAATCCCTAAGAAGATCTTCTAATGGAAGATATATAGAAAATAATTAAGAGAAGTTGGATGGTTGGTGTGAGAGTGAACTGAAACTTACAAATGGTACAGGCGAATTTCTTGAGGGTGACGATTGTATTGCGGATAATTTCCTAAGTAAAAAAATAATATTATTATTAATATAAATTTATCATGAAATTTCAGCCAATGTATGGACGCCTGGTCACACAGCATCGTACGGAATTAGGCTATCTACAAATTGAAGAGAAATCAGATATATTTACTGGAGGAACACATGTCATCGATGGATGTTTATCCATTTCTGTTCTTGACAAAAAAACTTTTCTTTCTTTTTCTTAGTTTAACAACTCCCTTTTGGGTACGATGCTTTTATGTCCACCGTGATATCCGGCCATATAATGTTTTATCTCTTGATCACGTACATACTTTTTGACCACACAGTGACACGTTCTCGCGGTTGAGGGTACAGCTCAATAAACGGGGACCGACTCCGAGACAGCACAAACATTTAAGGAAGGCACAATATTCATAATAAATAAGACGAATATTATAAATAGTTTTCGGGGATTATTGAGACCTTGCATTTTCCAGACATTTGTCTTACAGGTGAGGAAGAAAAACCCAAACATCCTCACCTAGTAACATGTACAGAGCGGGTACCAAACCTACCAATAGATTATAGGGGTGAACTGTAGGTTTTATATTATACACTAGACATGGTAGGAAATTTTAATTTGAGGATGTGGTTGCATATTTTTCTCAGAAAATTTGATTTTTCCGTGAATTTCTAAATTGCTTAAAATCTTTCAATTATAAAGGGAAGTAAAGTGATCTTACTGCAGACTTGAAATAAATAGAGATAATTATATAATAAGATTTATATAAATATAAACCACTTAAATTTAAACATACCCATAGGATAATAAGAGGTTATAGATATTCTGCAATATATGTCCTGCATGAGGCTGGTACTCATTTCTATTAAAGACGGAATCGACTGCAGAGCCATGATCCCGCCAGAAGTTTGAGGCCAGTTTTAAAATCTTGACATTCATAACTCGAACCATGATCTTTCGACTTGTAACAGATTGCATTCACCTACTACGCTATGTCGTGCACAAAAATTTAAAAAAATTCGGAACGTTTACCATCGTTACGACAGAATTACCCATGAACTACTCGCGTTATAAGTAGTCTTATATGTGTAATTTTTGTAAATATTTTCTGTACAGTAAATACATTATATCGAAATTCAAAATGTAATTCTCTCAAGCAACATTTGTGGTTTAAATACCCTTCTATGATAAAAAAGGATTATATCCATGAAAATGATAGAAGAATTGAGTTCATCGTGTATCTTTTCACTAGGTGCCTCGATGGACCATTAGGAGAACTTGTAGGATCTCCATACAATGGTAAGAAACTATATGTCACTTATTAATTGTATTCGTTGAACAAAATTTTCATAGTTTCTAAATTAAGACATCAAATATTTTAATTCTGAGAAAAAGAAAGAAAGAAAGAAACCTTCGCTTTTAGAAAGGAATTCTGATTTTGTCATCAGTCTTCGTTCTTGTAAACCTGAAAATAATATCTGTATAATTTTATTTCCCTTAGTTAGTCCCTCTCTTTGTAAGTGCATATCAGACGGTCGGCATACGTCCCTGCTAACAACAAACACGTGATTAGCCGTTTCAGCTGAGAGCTGCCAAATGTCGGACTGTTGTGTCGCGGTCATCAAGTATAATTTCAAGACAATGGGCATGGAGAGATTACAGTTCTCTTGAACTTTAATGATATTACACAGTCCATGATTTCCGTAGACTAGCGATTTTACACATACACACTGCTCATGCGCAAATGACTACTTATCATTCGATTGTATATCAGACACAAAACGAACGTATTGTTACGTTACGGAAATTGACTTTAGTTTCGCATGAGACTGGAATCAAGACACCTATAGGGACTGAATCAGCGTAGGTGAAAAATAGGAACCAATATTTCACTAACTTGAAATCCAACTCTATATCCGTATTCAGTCTGAGGAGCGTTGCTTGGATAAAATTCGGAAAAGGGGTGAATCCCGAGGAAAAAAAACGGGTATTTTCGGTATGGCCCACTCTCTAGAACCGCCGGGATTCGAACCTGTGTTCCCAGTAGGGAGAGCCGTGCGCACTAGCCACGCGTCTACCGAGATTTCAGCCTTGCTCTATATATAATTCACACCTAGCACTGTATGATACGTATATGTTTATATCACGTCTTTTAGATTCTTTCCATATCCAGTTATCATCACCTATTTGTTAGTTTATATTTTTTTTCTGACCAAAACTATTCATGGGTATAGGCCTATATTTCTTTTTTTTTAAAGAAGACAGTTGTAAAACACAAGTAAAAAGTAACTTGTAATATAAAAATATATCCCTGATTCTAATTACTTCACGTCATTACAACGTCTTTTGTTAATTAAGGGTACATTTAATTATAGATATGTAACAATTTTACATATCTTGAGAAATTCGTCCATTCAGTCTGAATTAAGGCGACCCGGAAGGCCAGATGTGATAAAAAAATGCATTTTCATGTTTTTATCAATTAAAATATTACAAAGATTCCTTCTCTAATATGGTATAATTATCTTGCCTGTATCTTGTTTCTAAGTGTGTTTATTATTTGTTTTAAATATTCCCCGTCCCTTTAAAATGTGGGCGTGAGCCGTCAACTCTCTCTCATAGTTAGCATTATTTTTTTCAATATATAAAGAACATTTTCTTCTAAACCATTAAAGGTAGAGACCTGAGATTTGCAGAGCTTCAATATAGTGCTATACAATTTGTATCGTATTGATGTTGTGATAGCTCAGTAATTAAAGAATTTAGGTTGCAAAATACAGTGTAAAAAAACTGAAAGAAACTGTTTTTAAAGAAAAAAAAATTATATAAATGCATATCTATATAAATCCCTATGGTAGAAAACTCTAAATATATGAACGTTTCCACTGTAAAAATTTCAACTTGATAGGATTAATGGTTGTGGAAAAAATGTTCCTTACATTTTAAAATTATAAGTATAGGATGTTCCGGGTCCCCTTAATGTATACATAATTTCTGAAAAAATAAGTGTACTGATAGTATATTTTTCTCAGGAACAAGTCAGATTTGAGTAGGAAGTTTTCAGTGCACTCTAATAACTTTGTGATGACGTTGTTATAGCAGACTCAGTAAAATAGTTCTTCAAAAGCCTTACTTCAATCACGTTAATTAAATAATTTTAATAAAATCAATGTAATTAAAAGTAATTAATTACCGGTAATCCATAAACATGAATTTTTAAAAATTTAAGGAAGTAGACTATTCCTATTATTATTCTGAACTAAATAATAATTTATGTGTAAATACGTGCAATTATTCAAAATTAAAATTCAATTATATCCTGAATTCAAATTATTATTACTGATAAAATAAAATTGCTAGGACGATTTTTAACTCTCAACTGATGACGTGATATTCCTGTTAAATAACTGGTGATTTGAAATCTTGGTGACCCCAATTTTAATATATTTTTATGGATTTATATTCTGTTCACTTACCTTTGTCCAAAGTAATGAATTCTTTAAACTATATATACGCACTTATGTTTCAAATTTGCAAATCAAATGTAGTTCTAGGGAAAATGAAAGTAGATGTAAAAATTCCTTTAAAACTGGCAAAGTTTTATTAAATTATAAAAAAATATATAATTAGTAATTCTTAGATGCAGTGTGCATACAACTACCAGTTAAATATTCAAGCTGATGTTCAGTTTTCACTTCACTATCACTGAAATCACTTTCCTCACCTACCTATCTCTTCATGACTTCTTGTTTGATTTGATAACTTACAAAAATTGATTTTTCATAAGTAATGCCACCAGTGATTTCCAAATTATCGATAAAAACACGAATCACGAAGTGAGGAGTGAATTTATCTAGAGAATTTGGAAATCAAGAGTGGCATTTGTTAGGACTATTTAAAGAATAAAATTAAGCTGTATATTCACAAATCATTATTTCACTATAGTTATTTTAAAATATTTATGTATTTAATGTAAACGGCGACGTTTGAAAACAAATGAGAAACGATTGGTACGCTTCATTTGCTTCTTTTGTTCGGTCACTGCTATCAGATCATAATATTATTTATTGCCAAAAGATTGCAATGTTTTAAGAATGCACCATAGTGGAGAAAATTTATAAACAACGTTATAGGTATTAATTAATTTCTGATGTCCTATGTTGTAAATATCTCAATTATATATTTCTGCGTCATTTCCAAAATTAGATCTTTAGAATAAAATCCTGCCAAAAAAGGCATACCACATAATGCAAAATTAGAAATTATTAAACAAGATGAGGTTAAAGGCAACTGAGAAGATAAATTCCCTATAAAACGAATATCCTGAGAATCCCTTATACAATGAATAATGGAAAATAATTCGTAAAAGAAAGTGCAAAACAGTGTTTATTTTGTGGTATAATTAATTGTTACAAATGTTTTTATATTATCTCTCGTATGCGTTACGTGTTGACATTCATGCACTATATATACAATCTGGTAGCCGTATTTCTTACAGAATCATTCACTGCAAAATAATGCTATGATCTATTCAGAATGTTAAAAAGGAGGAGCTTTCTTTATTATGATAAACTTTAGTTGGTAAATTTTAGGCGAAACATGACTGTGATTGGTTGTAAATAAAAAACCATTGAAATGTGATTGGGCATTGACACCCATTTGGTGCATGATTTAAATAGTCATGCTAAATGTACGACTTAGTTATTGCGTAATACAAAGTAAATGTATTGCTCATATTTTCGTACACATTTAAGATAAACTGTAAATTGTTATAAAAGAGACATTGTAGGCTGCTTACCATATAATGTTCCGTAAGTCACAGTGACAGCACGTCGCCAGTTGGGGGTTAAATTTAATTAATATTGTAGTCAACTTTTTATTTTTTATTTATTGCGAGAAACGTCTACCTGGATATAGGCATTCGATCATTTAAATATTAACTTAAATAATATGTTTATATTTTAAGCTAAATGTAACCTCAAACAAAATACACATTTTTAATATCAGATAGTAATTAGAATGACAGATATAATTTTTTAAAGAGTCTAATTTCTTCATATCCTCACAAACGAATCCCATTAATTACAGAAACCAGTGATTAGCGCTACAAGCGCCATAAAAATTGATAACTCTTTATACTTTATAAATTTTAAATCCATTGAATTAGATCTGATTTGAACACATGACCTTTCAGCTATTGGTCTGTGGTCGTTAACAGTGAGCTATAAAAGCCTGGACTGAAATGTTATTGAAAAAATATTCTCGTCATATTACCGCTCGTTAATCAAATTGCTAGTTGTAAAAGCCTGTTGGCTTCTGAAAACCTCACACATCAACTTCATGTGTTTTCAAAACCAAAAATTATATACCGGTAACTGGTAATAAAATATTTAACAAAATTCAGATATATAATTATTATTAAATCAATATGAACGCACATTAAATTTATATAATGTAGCTGTACTGAAATATCAAAACCATTAAACTCTGTTAATGTTTCAGAAACAAAATATCAGTGTAATTTGTAGCTTTCATTTCATTATCACGACATATCTGTCAAATTACATATTCACAATGAGCTTCTACAGAGTGATTCACAATTATCATTAATTGTAGAGGAGACTTGGTAGATACATCGCTGTAATTTGAAGTTTCCATTTCAATATCAAGAGATGTCAGTCACATTATTTATTTACTAGATTCATAACACTACAAATGTGCTCTACAGAGTGACTCACAGTCACCATTAATTGTGGATGGGACTTGGTAGATAATGTTTTGATAACTTCGGTGTAATATGTGGATTTAATTTCAGTATTATCAGATATCCATCACATTACGTGCTTCTAATGAATTAATTTTAATAGTTAGATATAGTAATAATAAGCAGGGTGTAGTTCGTAGTCTTATCAATATTACAACATAACTGTTTCATCGCTTGTTGATAAAGTAATTTTTTGATAAGGTAATTTCAATTTTATCTCATGTATTTCACATTACAGGTTGACAAGTTGTGTAACATTGCGAATGTGCTTCTACAGAGTTGTTCACAATCCCCATTACGCCTATTTATAGATTATCCTTGGTAATTAAAGTTTCGTTATGGTCGGTGTAAATTTGTACCTTTCAATTCAATTTAACGGGACTAAGTGCACTCACGGATAGTACACTCAGGTTCAATTTAAACACGTGGCCAAGAGGACATCTTTTTCGAACATCGGGATTACACATAATAATGTTTTGTGATTTGGCGATGAACCGGTATGTACATAAATATATCCACAGAACCATGGGATATGTGCTGGTTTGAATATCAAAGGACAAGGAATTTTGTCATACGACTTCGGCTAATATGTGACCGGTGCCCAAAGAGCTTCGTCATAGCTTGGTTAGCTGGAGAAAAAAAACAGTTATAACGGTTGGGAGACTCGGCATGCAGACCACATGTCGCCCCTACAATGGTTGGAATTTGTCCTACCTCTGTTAATGATACATGTGACCCCAGCCAAGCGATTTCTAGTACTGTTGCGCTAAGGAGTTAAGTACACTGAATATTAACACATGTCATTGTTAATATGTTAGAATTGAGGGGCTTAGTGGAATAAGGGCCCATCCCAATCAATGGTTGACTTATAGTTATTTGCAGATTATGTATCTAGTGGCCATCTTCTGTTAATCTTTAGAAGCTCATAATTCTAACTTTGCTCAAAAGAGGGTAAATGAGACTTTATGTGTAAGAAAAATTTCTAACTTCTTCACGGGCGCGGGAAATAAAGGCCCATCCCAACTGCTGACACGTGACCATATATTGTCCGCTACACAGAGCACTCGAACACAGAGCACAGTCCTCTGTGGTCCGGTTACAATACTGACTAGCATTGCCGGGAAATATCAGTAAATGCAGAATGGCTGATGCGGCAGGTTGTTGTGCAAATGGAAATAGTGAAATAAAACCTAAGAAAATAAAAATAAATGTACAAGAGTGGAATAAAACGAAGCAGAAAATTTTACGAAACAGTGGAAAGAAATATATATCGGCCTGAATCAGTTGCTTCAAGAGGTGCGGATGAAATTGCCAGTTGTTTGTTAAAAGCTGTGCCACTGATTGAAAAAGGTGCTAATAAAAATAAACTTAAAGCGTATATAGTGATTCATGTGTTGGTTAAAAGAAGAATTTTACAATAATGGGACTTAGGCTGAACATTATTGATTGTGGTTGATTTGAAGAAATTTATAAAGAAGGCATCATGACATTTGTACCACCTGTACACAGCAACCTTAAATCAGATAATGATGATACAAATGCTGCAAACGTAGAATATATAGATTAATGCAATACCGGTATTCAAGTTAAGAAATGTTATTTAATTTGTTTATTTATGTTGTATTTTTTATATTCTCAACTTTCTTTTTCTTTGATTAGACATATGAAACAATATAGTGATCTGTACATTTGCAGGCGGAAAGCTTATTTTATGTACAAGACATGTACCAAATATTATCAATATGTGCTCTATATATTTTACTCAATATAAAATTTAATAAAATGCAAATTTTCTCCAAACTTAGTGCAGTTGGGATGGGCCCTTATTCCACTGACCCCCTCAATTTTATATTGTCCTTTAGATACTGCTTGTAGTTTATAAAGAACTACATATGACCTTTATTGATTTAGAGATGGCATATGATAGTATAACTCGACAATTATTATGGATGGCAATGAGAAATATGAATATATGTGATAAATGGATTAATATTGTTAGGAGGATCTATAGTAATAGAAAAGCTAAAGTAAAAATACAGCAACATTTAACAGAGGAATTCACATTGAATAAAGGCCTTAAGCAGGGATGCAGTTTGTCACCAATTCTTTTTAACATTTATTTAGATCAGGCTCTTAACGTATGGTATAAAAAATGTTCTGAAATGGGTATTCCTATAGGAGGAAAAGTACTGCATTCATTGTTGTTTGCAGATGATCAAATAATTTTTGCAGGGGATGAAGATTATATGAAATATATGATAAATAAACAAATGGAAGAATATAAAAAATGTGGACTGAATATAAATTTACAGAAAATAGAATATATGTGTTTGGGAAAGGATGTGAATGACCTCATACTTCAAACAGGGAACATAAAAAAAATCCGAATTTTTTAAATATGTTGGGTCAATAATTATAAGTTTAGGTACCTGTGGAAGATATGTACAGACTAAAATTGCAATGGCAAAACATGCAACTAAGACATTACATGGAATAATTTGGGACAAAAATATTACAATGGAAACTAAAATGAAAATTTATAAGAGCATAATACAGAATATTTTGTCATATGGAAGTGAAACTTGGTCTTTGACGGAATTACAAGAGAATAAAATTACAACAGTTGAATTTGATTATTTTAGAAGAAGCCTCCAAAACACAAGACAGGATAAAATAAGAAATGAATTCCTTTGGAGAGAAATGAATGTCAACACATCTGTTGTTAAGAGGATTGAAAATCAAACGCTTAAATGGTATGGTCATGTACAAACAATGGAAAATGAAAGATGGCCAAAAAATATATACCAATGATCACCCCTGGCAGAAATAAACTTGGCAGACATAGATGGAAATGGAAAACCTACGTCAGAACCATAATGGATGATAGGAATTTGGAAGAGGGAGATTGGAATGATAGAGAGAAATGGAAACTGAAGACGGCAAACCTATAAGTGGGGGAAAGCCGAAGAAGAAGATACTGCTAGTCGTCTTAGTAGTCGTGCGGCTCCCCTCATTGGGATCGCAGTTTCGAATCCTGACGGTTCCAGAGGGTTATTGATGGTGAGCAAACAGGAACTTTTCATGTTTTCCTTGGGGTTCTTCCTTTGCCCAAAATTCACCCCACAAACTTCCTCTATTCTCCGTTCCCTCCCCTTGATATAATTTTATTTCATATTAATTTATATCATATCCATCACCTTATCTCAGGTTGGAAATATAGTTCGGTTCACAAATCCACAGGCGTTGAAAATATTTGTACGTTGTAATGCCACACAATGTATTGTGCAGTTTAAAGTGTTTTACATGAGGGGTAATGATGAAAACAAGCGAGATGATGAAATCCGATGTTGTCACATAGTCTATTCCAATCATAGAGCACCAAAGTCGCCGCCAGGTTTAATGTCCAAATACGACGGACGAATAGCTATAAACAGTACCATATGCATTCTTAACGTACGTACTGCGGTGATTTGGAATTTAATGCAGGAATCTGGTGAACAATCTAGCAATTGAAAATTATACACCATCATGTCTCATGGCCTCGAGATTGAAAATTTTGCAATTATATTGATTTGATAAAATAATTTAACAATCAAAATATTTAAACTGTCCGGGTACAGAACCGGGGCCCGCTATCATTTGAGCCAGCACGTCGTGGTTGCGGGAAACTAATGAGGTACCGTCTCCCAGATTCCCAGATTGATAAATAAGAATGACAGAAAGGGTCAATGGGGGTGATTGTAGTTTCCCCTCATGGCCAGGGCAACCCAAATATGGCGGTATGTCATGACAGAAGAACCTGGTGTTTCGCAACTGAAGAACGATCTACAACTTAATTCGACTTTCATTCCACTCATCTCCATAATACTGGGATAGCGCAATACATCTTTGTGTTCGGGGTGCTGCTGGCAGTAAATAAGCAATACTGGTTAATAAAGTAAAAGAATTGATGTAACTAAATCTGTAGTTTGAGTATCTTTGTACAGGGTCCTTCATTTATAACCTAACGGGCACACGGCGTTTTGGCTCTACGCGGTCAGGCTATAAATGAAGAAATCTGTACATTATGAGTCACTCACTTCATAAAACAAACCTGTAAAGGACTGTAGTGTTCGAGCTATTTACGTCATATATTAAAGTTACTTAATTATAGGGCATCTGGTTTTGAATTACCGTTCAGGGTCACGGAGTGAAATTGAGAGAGAGAGAGAGAGAGAGAGAGAGGGGGGGGGAGAGAGGGGGAGAGAGAGGGGAGAGATGAGTGGAGAGAGAGGGGTGGGAGAGAGGAGGGGTTAGGATAGAGGAGAGAGAGGGGGAGAGAGAGGGAGAGGGAGGGAGAGGGGGGAGGGGGGGGAGGGAGATGGATGGGATAGAGGGAGAGAGGGCAGAGGGAGGGAGGGAGGGAGGGCGAGGCGAAAGGGGAGATGGGGGCCGGGGAGGGGAGAGGGGGAGGCAGGGAGAGGAGGGGGAGGAAGGGGGGGGAGGGGGAGAGAGAGTCGGGTAGAGGGGAGAGGGGAGGAGGGGAGGGAGAGGGGGGGTGGGCGATGCGATAGGGGAGGTGGGGGCGGGGAGGGGAGAGAGGGAGGGGGGGCGGGAGGGGAGATGGGGGGGGGTGAGGGGAGGGGTAGGGGGGGAATAGGGGGAGGGGAGGAGGGAGGGGGAGGGGAGGGAGGGGAGGGGATGGGGAGAGGTGGGGGCGGGGGGGGAGGAATGGGGGGGGAGTTGGATTGTAGAGGAGATGGGGGAGGGGAGGAGAAGGAGAGGGAAGGGGAGAGGGGGAGGGGATGGGGGGGGAGGGAGGGAGAGGGGAGGGGAGGGGGAGGGGGAGGGAGGGAGAGAGGGAGGGAGGAGGGGGAGAGAAGGGGGGGAGGGGAGGGAGATAGGGGGAGAGGGAGGGAGGAGAGGGGGGGGGAGAGGGGGGAGAGAGAGAGGGGAGAGCGATGGGGGGGAGAGGGAGATGGAGAAGAGGGGGGAGAGAGGGAGAGAGGGGGATAGAGAGGTGAGAGAGAGAGGGAAGGAGAGAGAGAGGGGGAGAGGAGGGAGAGAGAGGGGAAGATAGAGAGGCAGAGGGAGAGAGGGATAGGGAGGAGGGGGAGACGGGGAAGAGAGGGAGGGGGGAGGGAGGGAGAGGAGGGAGGAGAGAGAGGGAGAGGAGGGAGATGGGGAGAGAGAGAGCGGGAGGAGGGAGGGAGGAGGAGAGGAGGAAGAGGAGAGAGGAGGGAGAGGTGAGAGAGGAGAGAGGGAAAGACAGATAGGGAGGGGAGGAGAGAGGGGAGAGAGAGAGAGGAGGGAGGAGGAGGGCGGAGAGGGGAGTTAGAGAGATGGGGAGGAGAGGGAGGGGAGAGAGCGAGGGAGAGGGGAGGGGAGAGGAGAGGGAGGGAGAGAGAGAGGGAGAGAGAGAGGGAGAGAGAGAGAGAGAGAGAGGGAGAGTTTCCAACCATACATATTTCCATAGGCAATATAATATGTAACCGTGTTCCATGTATACTTTTATTATTCCTTGTATATTTTAAGCTCCTTACCAATCCAGTTACTTAATCAAATTATAGGTTACTATAATTATTATTCTTACTACTACTATTATTTTATTATTATTATTATTATTATTATTATTATTATTATTATTATTATTATTATTATTATTATTATTATGTTAACATTATTATTGTTATTGTTAACATTATTATTATTATAATTATTATTATTATTATTATTATTATTATTATTATTATTCCAATTTATATTTCTTTGCAATATCAAATTTATATTGTGAAGCCTATATCTATTATGTATCATTAATCATGTAGATAAATTCATAATTGTTATTATATACTTATTTAATACTTAATACAGGCTTTCCACCTTACAGCAGTTCGCCCATGATTCCTGCTTTCCAGAGACTCCTATCTTCCCATTGTCCATCTTACATACCCCTCTTCATTGTGGCATCATATATTTCCTCATACCATGTTCCTCTACTTCTCCCCCTCTTTTTTCTGCCTGATACCATCCAATCTAACACATGTGTAGGCCACTAGTCTTCCGAAATCCGTGTACATGTCCATACCACTGTAAACTCTCTTTGTTATCCTTTCGATAACACGTTCTTGTGCATCTATTTCTTGTCTGATATATGTATTTCGAATATGTTGTAGCCTGGATTATTCTTATACTTCTCTGTAATCCATCCATTTCTGTCCCCAGATTATTTTCTGCATCCTTTCTTTATTGTCCAGCTTTCTGATGCATATGTAAGTATACTTTTTATTATCGTTTGTACAATCACTTTTTTTGTTTTGTTTTTCTGGTCAAATTTATATTCCATAAAAGACTATTCAGGGATTTAATCGCCTTCCTTGCACAATTTACTCTGTTAATAATATATTTCACAAGTTCCAGTTGTATCTATTATAGATCCAAGATATTTAAATTATTCAACACGATTAATTATTCATATTATTTATTTGTAGGTCTTCTGAATTTTCTCCGAAAGCATTTGACACGGTAGAATTGGACTTATTGTTGCTTAAACTAAAACACCTCTCACTTTCTGACAGTGTCACGCAATGGTTTCAACTCCTACCTTGTAAGCTCCAGTATTATATTGTAGGAAATTCTACATTACGCTCTTCTTGGACCTACCGTAAAGTGGAGTTCCGCTGGGCTCGGTGCTCGGCCCATTGCTTTTTCAATATATATAAATGACATATCTGACTCCCTAAAACATTGCAAACATCATTTATTTGCGAACTATATGCAGATCTACTTAAACCCAAACGTATATTCTTTAAATGACGCGGTAACCAAAATTAATGAGGACCTTGCCTCGCTAACGTTGTGGACAGAGAAATATGGACTTCAATTAAATCCTAGAAAGACACAAGCAATCATTATGGATCATCAGAGACTATTATCCCCAATTAACACAAATGCAGTATTACATGTGTCACTTAATGGGCTTCAGATGCCTTATAGTGAGACATTAAAAAAAAGAGTATTTATGGATAAACATTAAATTTGGAATAAACAAATTAATAACATTTGCAAAACTATCTTCCTAATAACACACTCATTAAATCGTATAAGAGATTGTTTACCGTTTACTCTAAGGAAATGTTAGTAGTAGTTGTAGTAGTAGTAGTAGTAGTAGTAGGACTTTATTAGACAAAAAGTAAGATATTTACAATATTATTTACAAATATGCGTCGCACGGGCAGTAAGCCGTACGTGCTGTTGACAGTCCGTTACAATAAAGTGATAATTGCTACTAGTGTAAAGAAAAATAAACAACAATAACAGCAATAACATTACAATTACATAAAGAAAACACAATAATATTACAATTAAGTAATAACACAATAGCATTATACACTAGTAAAACATTAACATTACAATTACATAAAGAAAACACATTAATATTACAATTAAATAATAACACAATAGCATTATACACTAATTAATTTACATATAATTGTTAATAATTAATGGTATTGCATTTTGATAACATATATTTATTCATGAATGAGTGTTGTCCTTATTTTTCGCGTTTTTGTCCAGAAATTTACCGAGGTTTATCCAATTTTCTGGATTTACCAATAACTCGTAGCATGCCAATCTTTCCCGATTTGAATTTAGAAATCTTTCCGGTAATAACTGACGTCTCCAATATTCTAAATCATTACATTTCCTAATATATGTATCTCATCTTCAAAGTTCCCAGCACATTGGATATATTCGCATATCGTGATCGTTGCTAATTTTTAGAAATTTCCATGCCCCTAGCCTAAACCAAGCAAGCCCTGATCTCCCCTTAAATCCTAGGTTGAGTATATACGATGCTTTTCCCCAGACGTGTTTTAGGTCTCTTTGTAAACACGTAAGCGTTTTCCTGTACATTCGGTGAAAGTATCTTGTTGGTTTATATCTAAGTACCTCCTCCTTATTTTTCTCCACACGTTTTTGCGATTTTCAGTCCCTTTTTCCCATATCCAGCCCATCCCAATCTTTTGGAGTTCTCTCCTAACCTCGTCTGCCCAAAATTTAACATCTATGTTTTTAATTTGGTGGTCGTAACAAATTGCTCTAAGCATTGTTTGTTCACCTTGGATTACTCGCAACCAGTATTTGAGTACACGAATTTTACAGTTAATGTCGTCCTGGAATGACCCGAATTCATATAAAATTCCACAGTTAGAAACGGCCTTTCTAAGTCCTGTAATATACTTTAGAAAATGCGTATATACCTTATTTAGTATTTCCGTTCTTTGGAAACCCCAAATCTCACTACCATAGTGCATTACTGGCCTGACCATCGCTGCATACAGTTTTTCTAATGTGCTGACTGGAATATCAGGCACTCGACCCAGAATACCGAGTACACTGTTACGTTGTCCCCTCCCTTTAAATAATGCTATATCAATATGTTTTTCCACTTTCCGTTCATTTTCAACGTCGTACCAAGATATACAAAATGTTTCACGTTTTGAAGTACTTGATCTCTGTATTTCCATTCCTCTGCTCTACCATAAACCGTCCCATTTTTAAAGGTCATTGTTTTGTCTTACTAACATTTACAGTCAATCCCCAATTCCTACAGTATATTTCCAGTAGGTCAAGACCTCTTTGCAATCCCTTGATTGTCTTGGAACAGATAATTAAATCATTTGCATACAACAGGACTGGGATTCTAACATTTCCTATCTCCGGAGGCTCAATTTCTCCTTCTAGCATTACGTCTACAATATCATCAACGAATAGATAAATAGCATTGGTGATAAAATGCAACCTCGTCTCACTCCCGATTGGCTTCACTGCTCTCTGTAATGTGCCCTTGGTCTACTTTTACACAAAATTTAACATATTTATAAATTGACATTAAAGCATGTATCATTTATGAGACAATCCTTTCCGATTTAATTTTTCCCAAAGTGCGCTTCGGTCCACAGTATCAAATGCCATCTTAAAATCAATGAATGCACAAAATAATTTACCCCCCTTCATTTTCAGATTGTCATCAATTAATGTTCTCAGAACAAATACGTTGTCCACCGTGGAGTACCCTTGTCTAAAACCTGCCTGATATTTTGAGAGCCTATTGTTCTGTTTAGCCCATTGTCTTATTCGTTCGTAAAGTACTTTACAATATATTTTTCCGAACACTGACAATAGACAAATTCCCCTGTAACTTTCTGGTATCTGTGCCCACCCTTCCCTTTGTATAGCGGTTGGATGACACCTGTCGCCCAGGCTTCCGGATAATCTCCTCCATTAAAAAGTTTGTTGAACGCAGTTTTCAAAACGTCTGATAATTTATTGGATGATATCATATTTTTCAAGAATTCCCCTGGTATTCCATCTATTCCAGGTGCTTTACCATTCTTTAAACATTTAATGGAAGAAACCACTTCATTTTTCGAAATATCCTGATCCAGTAATTGAATATGAATTGGGTCAGGGATCTCAACTATATTTCCTTGATTATATCTTAACCTCTCATTTCCCAGCACTCTATCAAAGTAACTTCTCCATTCCCCGGGCGTTATTCTTGTCCGATTTATGGACTTTACTTTGAGTTCCCTTAACGCTTTCCATATGTCCGCAATCTTCATAGAAACACTTGCAATGCCTCATTTTGATTATTGTGATACTCCTTTTTACTGACCTAAATATTGTTCTTACCCAAAGACTTCAACGTGTTCATAATTCTTGCATACGTTTTATTTGTGGTATACGTAGATTTGATCACGATACACCATCCCTGGAACAATTATCATGGCTTCGTCTACAAGATCGTAGAACTATCCATTCCCTATGCCTTCTCTACCATCATTACCTTATTATTTATCACACCGCTTCACTAGACTCTCTGATACACATAAATTTGATACCCGATCCCTTAAGCGCAGTGTCCTTTATACCCCCCCTTCACCATACTACCTATTATTCGAAATATTTTACATTTTCTCTTGCTAGAACATGGAATTCCCTTCCATCCTGTCAGAGACTGCCAAACTTACCATCTTTCAGAAACAAATTGAAAATAAAATTACTAACAGAAACAACTCACTAATATTACTTTTTAAAAATTAATAATGCGTTTTTTCATTATGTAATAAAAATAGTTTTAAGATTCGTTAATTGCTTTCTTTGTATTTTTTCTTTTTTTTTCTTTTTAAGTATAGTAGATTCGAGCTGTTATTCCTTTCTGTATTCATTCTATCATTAATTTAATTTTAATTGTATTTAATTTCTTTGTATTATTAGACATTATTTTCATTATTAATCAATTTTACAGATAATTAATTATATTTGAAGAGAAAAATTATACGCTCAGACCGGGACTTGAACCCGGGACCCTTGGTTCTCTAGACCAAGTGCTCTACCAACTGAGCTACCTGAGCAAGTACCGATCTAAACGCAAATCTTTCTCTATATACATTGTAATTCCTATCGGTGCTTGCTCAGGTAGTTCAGTTGGTAGAGCACTTGGTCTAGAGAACCAAGGGTCCCGGGTTCAAGTCCCGGTCTGAGCGTATAATTTTTCTCTTCAAATATGATTATCCATCATTCAGATGTACGAAATCAATAATAAAAACTTGGAAAAAGCCGTACTGGCTGTAATGATAATTCCCAAATATGTCTTCTTAATAAAGGAGCCGCCATTTGCAAGATAGAAGCATGGCTTCACAGCATTTGGTGGATGGGAATTACAATGTATATAGAAAAAGATTTGCGTTTAGATCGGTACTTGCTCAGGTAGCTCAGTTGGTAGAGCACTTGGTCTAGAGAACCAAGGGTCCCGGGTTCAAGTTCCGGTCTGAGCGTATAATTTTTCTCTTCAAATATGATTTATCCATCATTGAGATGTACGAAATCAATAATAAAAAAAGATAATTAATTGTTTAATATGACTATTATTGTAATTTTTTGTATTTATATGTAACATATATGTTTGTCCTAGTGAGTGGAAGAGAAGGCCACATGGCCTTAACTCCACGAGGCTAAATAAATATATTCTATTCTAGTCCTTTCATTGTAGTGTAGCATAGTCTCTAAATAGTCTCCTAGCGTCTGTTAAAAGCATTTTAAAATATTCCTGAAAAGTTTTCATTGGTACTAAATTAAAACTCTTGTCATATTATCATTTCGCATGTTTTTAATTGTCCTCCATGCTTGGGCTGACTTTGAATAGCCTACTGTATGCTCGATTTCTCCACATACCCTATTCCACATTTCTTTTTTACGTTTCATGACTTTGTTATTATATCTTTATGTTAGCCCTGCTGAAGTGGAAGAGAAGACCTTATTGTATTAACTCCATCAGGTAAAATAAATAAACAAAATTTAAAAAATCTGGCCTTTATTCAAATGTTAACCCAGTTCTGGGTTAAATATTTACTGTAATAACTTTTAGAATGGAATGAGTTTCACCCCGGCAACAGCGACAGAAAACACGTGGTACGAGGAACGGCTGCTGAAAGATATAACTCACTCAAAATAGTTGTGGGGAAGAGAAGTACATGACATTGAGCGGTAAAGTAAGACCAAAAGTCCTAGAGTATTATTAGATAGTACCAATATGTCGTGTATTAACATTGTGTGTATATTAAAAATTTTTATGTGAGATGCCTTAATTTGCATTATTCACAGGGTTGTTTTAATGTATAAACTATATCATCTTCCTAGATAGTAACCCTTCAATTGTTTACGGCGTAATCCTAGGAAGAGGGATGAAATGAGATGAATCCTTTATTATTGTAGGTGTGTGATAAAATACGACAGTTCAATTTTATCTTTACTTTCCCTTGGTGGAGTGGCTTGCGTGCTTAAATGGTCCCGAAAACTATGACGGCGGTAGCATTGTTGCCGATAGGGTTACCCATTATAAACGATAAGCCATAAGTAAAAAGTACCTTGGTCGAAAAAGTGACGATCTTTCACTTTAAAAATATAACTGTCAAGAAACTCGAACATGAGTTCCAATGGAATAAAAATTTCCGGAGGTAAAATATTTCCTCATTTTATTGTCTGGGCGGTGACTACAGCAAGGAATCCATGTCAAAGTCTCAGCATAGAGTCATGTTCCTAGGAACAGGGGTGTTAGGCAATTATATAACGTGAGGCTAGAGATACAAACGCAGGAATTATATAAATCATTCGAGGATGAAGTCGCTTGACAGGAAGTTAGATGGCCAGGAGAAGGTAGTCAGGAATCAGAAAGTTGCATTATACTACGGGGTGCAGCGAGTACTGAATTCGAACGGGTTGTTTGGTCCGAAGGAGTTTGTCAGCGATAGAATATCATACATTATTCTAAAAGGTAAAATACACGATTTTGTAATCGTAAATGTTGATGGTCCCGTAGAAGATAACGATGACAAGATCAAGGATGTGATCTATGCATAATTAGAATGCGTATCTAATAGTGTTTCACGATATCATATAAAACTTTTCTTCGGAGTTTTTAATCCAAGTGGTGCGGGAAGATGTATTTATGCCAACAGTAGGAAAATTGGTCTTCATGAAGATAGCAACGATAACGGGGTTAAATTAGTCACATAAAATAATTGTTTCATTAAGAGAACAAAATTCCAGCAAAATGATTACCTGGACGTCTCCAGATGATGACACTCAGAACCAGATAGATAATGTTTTAGTGGATAAACGCACAGTAGCATCATAGTCAGATCAGTTAGAGGGGCAGACTGCAATTCGGATCATCATCGGGTCAAGGTGAAAATCAGAAAAAGTTTATCGCATATGATAAGAACAAATGCTAAAGATGATTCTTAAAAATATGAATTAAAAACTTGAAAATGTTAAATTGCGGCACGAATACCACATACGAATTGTCTATAGATATGAAATACTGGAATCTTCAGATGTAAATGTGGTAACAGAAAAAGAAACTGAAATGAATAAAGAATGGGAAGATATAAGAGATACTATTAAACTGTCAGCATCAGAAACCGTAGATTACTTAAAAAAGGAGGCAAAACCAATAGTGGTTTAATATACCGACATTTTAAAGAAAAGAAAGCCAGGAAGAATGAATGGGTTACACGAGTCAAATGAAGTAAATAGAGAACAATTGGGAGGTATTAAACGAGAAGTCTCCAGGTTATTAAAGACTAAAAAGAGGGAATATTTTAGAGAGAAGATTAACAATATTGAAATGAATGCACAATAAATAGAAAACCAGGAATTGTAGGCTATCATGAAATTAGAATAGAGAGGTAGTGGTTTCAAAGCAGAACAATTATAATTTGGAATCAAAATAGGGATATGATTGCAGATTAAAGGACAATATTAAATAGATGGAAAATTAAATTTTCTTTAAGCAACTATTAAATGTGCGTGGAGAACAGGAATTTGTAGAGTTATATTTTGATCACAGAGGAACGTGCATTAGAGATTGAAGTGGCGATAGAAGCATCTAGGCCCAGCCGTCCACCCCTTGGGATACCTCGGTCGTCATGACCATACTCCCAAATCCTAGTTCTAGTCCTCCCTATCCTATGTTCACGTCCACGTTCAAGTTCACGGTCCTTAAACCAACATCCCAGGGAGAGAGTGTTGGAGTTTGCAGTTCTAGGAATTGCTGAGCTACATAGTACATCAGGTCGCTCAATCCTGACGACCCCACAGTTGGTCCACGGGCTCCATGAGCCTAGCCGGGAGGACTGCTGTCGCAGATCCACCGACCATTCCCCTGTTCTGCCTCCAGGGACGTATCCTGCAGCCGTTGTGAGACCGCCTAGGGCTAAAGCCCAACAGTGTGAGACTTTTAGTACATCCAGGTGCTCATCTCCTGGCGACCCCACAGTTTGTCGACGGGCCCGTAGGCCGAGCCAGGAACCAGTACAGTAGCTCCCCTCTGGACTGGTCCGAGCCGAGCCCTGGTGTGCCCCCAGGGACGCCTTCTGCAGCTGTTGTGGGCCAGCACGGAGCTCGCAAGCTCCAACAGATAAGCAAATAGTTCGACAAGGCGCTCAACTCTTGCCTACCCCACTAATGGTTCACGAGTCCCTTGGACTTGACCGGGAGGACTCTCTACAGATCCACCGACCTTTCCCCCAGTGCACCAGCTGGGGACGTGTTTGGTTGCTGAAGTGGGTCCAGCCTGAGCTATAGTAGGTCAGGTCGCTCAACTCCTGACGACCTCACAGATTGTCCTTGGGTCACTCGGTCCCAGAGTCGGCGCTAAGTCCCAGACCCAAAAGACCAGCGCTTCCTCCTTTCCCGAGCTTATTGACCTGGTGGTAATTCCCAGCATTACGCCCGGTATTGTCCCAACCAGCGCGTTCGCAAGACTAAGCCTAGTCGTGCCGCTGCTGTGAGTCAGCCCACTGAGCAATGTAGGCATCCAGGGAGCTCATCGCTTATGGTGCCCCCACAAAGGTCCTCGGGATTAACCAAGAGAAGGGAGCTGCTGATCTCCACAATCTCCCACCGCCTCGCCAGGACGGCCGCTGCTCCCGCTGTGGGCCGGGATATTTGAGCTTTAGTACAACAGGGCACTCGTCTCCTGTTGACCCCACTTATGGTCCGCGAGTCCATCGGACTTGGAAGGGAGGACTGACTAGCAGATCCACCGACCTTTTCCCCACTACGCCACCGAGGGGACGCGATTTGCTGCTGAAGTGGGCGCAGCACGAGCTATGTAGTGCATCAGGTCGCTCGAGTCCTGACGACCTCACAAATGGCCCGCGGGTCCGGTCTGGACCTAGCCGGGAGGAGTGCAAGCAAACCACCGACCGTTCCCCTATCCGCCACCCGGGGACGCGCCCTATTGCTGTTGTGAGCACAGCTGGGGCCCGATAAACGGACCCCCAGGGTGGCGATAGAAGCACTAAGATGTAAATAAAACATCAAGATCACATGAGTTATCAGCAGAACTTATAAAATCAGGGAGAAAGAGTTATGGACAAGATGCGCCAGTTATTTAGTATTATTTAGGAAAAGTTAAGCTCTTTCAGATGAATGAAAATAATTTATACCAATATATAAGAAATGAGATAAAAACTGATTGCAATAACTATAGGGGCATCTCATTACTTTCAAATTCATACAAAAGTCTAACAATTATTATCCGATCAACGGATGTGTGCCCCTTCAGCGCTGCAGTCGTTTTTAGAAATGTTCACACCTATACTCACACCATCCCACGCACTTCCCTCCCACCACGTCAAAACACTAGCCACGATAAATGTTTGGGTAGTGATGTTGCTAAACTTTCCCTATACAGTATCATATTTAATTAAATCTAATAAATGCTGATTGACTTTTATTATTTGTTCAGTAATATTTCATTCACCACTCCGAGCGACATTGTTCATGTTGAATTGACAACACTGGGCTGCAGATACAAATAATATGTCCCCCAAGAAGGCTCAAAATTGTGAGTAGTGGGAGGGGCGAATGAAAAGAGATAGGAATTCAAGTAGGGAAATTATTTACCTCGGCAGGAAAGGAATTAGTGTTTAGTTCGCGTATCTACGGGTCACAGATCCGTTGATCAGACTATGTATTAGTAAACAGAATTATTCTCTATAGTTATGACACAATAGCATATCATCAATGTGGATTTAGAAAAAATGGGTCTATAACAGATCAGATGTTTAGTATAAGAGAGATTTTAGAAAAGAAGTGGAAATACAATGATTAAGAATTAATAATTAGCCCAAATTATCCCTTTTTGGGCAAAGACCTCCTGCGAATGCAGGATGACTTATGTTACATTCCTGGGGACTATCACTTCCACTTTGTATGGATTGCTATCGCTTTTTTTCCGCCATGCGCTATACTGGTCCACAATTTTCCCTTAGATAACACTTAAACAGTTCACTCCAACATTTTTTTTCCTTCCTACTTGTCTTTTCCCTAGTCTAGGTTCCCACATAGTCATTACATAATTACACTTTTTAGGTTCCATTCGGAGCACATGACCCGGGGGGGATTTCCATTTCAACCCCCTGTTGATGTTGCTACGTCTTTCAGTCCCGTTATCTTGCGGATGTCCTCGTTCCTGATGCGGTCTCTTCTCGTGATGTTAGTTATCTTGCGCTCCATTTTTCTCTGGTAAATTTCTAACATGGCTTTTTCTTTTTTTTTTTTTTAATGACTGCTTTTTGCATTTTTCGGCTGGTGTTATTTTCTAGTAGTATAAACTTTAGATGAATGTAATGATACTGTAATCAACTATGCGAAGACTTCAAAAAGGCAGATGATCCATTTCTCCTTCTTCTTCTCTTCTTAATCATAATTTCCTGTTTATTTCTTTGACTTCCATTCTTTCTATATGATCCTTCCAATATTTTCGTCTATCTATAATAAATTTGGTTATGTATTGAATATTACATTTGTCTCTAATTTCTGTGTTGTGTATTTTATCAAATATTTTTTCCCCTGAATAGTTCTTAAGATCTTCATTTCACATGTGCTTATTATTTGTTTAGTTTTTGTTGTATAAGCCCTAGTTATGGCTCCATATACGACAACTGGTCGAACTATCGTTTTGTATATGCGGGTTTTGCTTTCTATTGACGTATATAGGTTCCGCCAAATTAAATCTTTCATATATCCTGGTATTTATGCAGCTTTATCAGCTTGTTTCTTTACTTCTTTTATTAAATCTTTAGTGTTTGTTATTAATACACCTAAATAATTAAATTCTGATATTTGTTCTATAATATTTCTTTCCGCTTCTAATTTGCATCTTACTGGTTCTTTTGATATTGTTAAGCATTTTGTCATATTCATATTAATTTCCATATTGTATTTTCTGGCATTTATATTAAAAGTATGTAAAGATCTTTGTATATCCAATTAAGAGGAAAAAATTATTTAGTATCCTATTGGAGTTTTGAATTCCTAAAACATTAGTTGGACTTATTCGAATGAGTCTAAATGGCACAAAGTGTAGGGAGCGTGTGGGCAAACAAAGTGTAGGGAGCGTGTGGGCAAACAAAGTGTAGGGAGCGTGTGGGCAAACAAAGTGTAGGGAGCGTGTGGGCAAACAAAGTGTAGGGAGCGTGTGGGCAAACAAAGTGTAGAGAGCGTGTGGGAAAACAAAGTGTAGGGAGCGTGTTGGCAAACAAAGTGTAGGGAGCGTGTGGGCAACCAGCATTCAGATACTTTTCAAAATCAGAATAGGTTAAATAAAGGAGATGCATTGTGTCCTGTACTATTCAATTTTATACTAGAGCATGCCATCAAATCTTTAGAGGATGAAGAATGACTATAACTCAGATATTTGGAAGATATTAGTTTATCCTGAGGATCTAGTAACTTATTATTAGGCTATAGCGAGGAAATATCTAAGGGCCAACACTCACACTCTATTGATTAACAGTAAGAAATTGGGTCTGTACAGTTAATGACAAATGAGGGAAATTTTGAAGAAGTTGTTAAACTAAAATACATTGGAACAATGATTACAACATGAATTAATTAAAAATTAATATAAAATTATAGAATATTCACCTGAAAGGTCCGTCTCCTCAACTTAATTATCATTTAACTGTAGCGCTTTCGGGACTTGTCCCATCATCGGCAGGATTCAAAACTGGTGTTTCACTGAAGATCTGGTAGAGGGGGTTGCATGTATTGGGTTCGTTTTCGTTTATCAGGCTGTCGTTGTGAGCTGCTTTCATGATTTCCATCTCTTCGAGTACGTTTATCTTCGCTGGATTATTTTCTCTGTGCATCACTGTTAGGGTGTTTTCAATATTTAACATGCGATGCCCTTCATGGATAACGTGTTTTGCATAGCTTGATTTACCTTCTGCGTGAACGAAGTCTCGAAAATGTTCTTTGAATCTGATGTTAAAACTCCTGTTTGTCCTTCCTATATAAAATTTGTTGCAGTCCTTACATGTCAGTTTATAAACTCCTTTGCTGTTGAAAATGTTATTTTCTTCAATGTTATTGTTTATTATGTTGTTTAATTTGTTATTGGTTCTGTATGCTATTTTTACGTTTTTATCGGCTTTCTTTAGTGTATTGGCTATTTTTTTCGTTTCTTTTCCTGTGTATGCAAGTGTTATCCATGTTTACTTGATGTTGTCAGATTCTTTTTCTAGTTTAGTTATGTTGGTTATGTTGTTCTTCCTTTTTTGTTTTTTTTACGAGCTTATCTATGAATTCTTCATTATAGCCATTGGTTTTTGCCATATACTTAATGTAGTTGAGTTCTTGGATATAATTGTCTTTGCTTAATGGAGTTTCAACATTCTACTGACTAAGCTATTAAATGTACTAATTTTCTGTTGAAAAGGGTGTGTAGAATTTTTGTTTATGGCCAGAGCATTGTTTGTGGGTTTCCGGTAGATACCGATTTCTAGTTTATTGTTGTGTAGATTTTTGGTTATAGACAAATCTAAGTAGTTTATGCTGTTGTTAACTTCTATTTCTTCGGTGAAAGTGATTTTTTTCATGCATGTTGTTTAAGTCTTGTAGTATTTCTTTTTCTTTTCTGTTTTCATTTTCATATATTACTAGTACATCATCGACATATCGTGTTATTAGTTTTATGTTGAATTTGTGTATTAGTTCCTCAAAATGTTTATTTTCCAGTTCTTCTAGGAAGATTTCTGCCATTATTCCAGATGTAGGACTCCCCATCGGGATCCCGTCTTCTTGAATAAATAGTTCATTGTTAAATTGGAAGTAATTTTGCTTTATTGTTGTTGTTATTAGTTTGTTTAACTGATTGATATAGTTATCTTCAAGTTTACTGTCTGTTAGTTTTTGTTTTATTATGTTTGCTGTTTCGTTTATCGGGATATTGTGTACAGGTTTTTTATGTCGAATGACGTCATTTTAGTATTCCTATTGATTTCTAAATGCTGTTAGTTTGTCTGCTAGTTCAAATGAGTTCTTAATTGTGTAACGATTTTCAAGTTTGACATCATTTTTCATTTTCTGAGCGACTAATTTGGAAATTTTATAGTTAGGAGCATTCATGCAATTAACAACTGGTCTTATGGGAATGTTGTCTTTATGGATTTTTGGAAGGGCTTTCATTACTGGTGGTGAGGGAGTATTATTTACCCATTTGGCGTTTTTGTATTTATTATGTTTATTATTGGTTGTGTTGGTGATTAGAGGGCACGATTTTAGTGCTTCTTTTATTTGTCTGCTATACTTTCCTGTGGGATCTTTTTCAATTTTTTTGAAAACAAATTCAAATAATTTCAGGGACAGATGAAATTAAGTTAAATGGAACGGAAAATTATTTATATGATAATGGAGAAGTGGTGAAATAGTTTTTGTTAGGGGAAACAGGTGATATCATCTCCTGGCTCTGATTTGTACAGCACTAATCCTACACGGAGTGACAGAGACGTGAACTGGAAACCTAGAGGTGGAAGGCGATTCCCTAATCACTTGCGCTACAGAGCTCTGCCCATCTAATTAGGTATATAAATAAATGGTCATTTAGCTTTAATGTACGTACTCGTGAAAGCCAGTGTTATATATGTCTGCATGACTGACAGCTCGGAATTGAATAACATGTAATTTGGTACATCAAAGGGAAGCCATGTCCGTCCTGTGGGAATAAGGTTTCTAGTTACCTTGACACTTCAAATAGAAAATGTCACACGAGTGACAATTTACACTCTGTTTGAAACATCTCCAGAAATTCGATTAAAGGCCTGGATGGACAAACCATTTTCTCTTACAATGTCCAAAGTTCTTTCATCTAGTAAGGGTCGTGTTTTGTCAACTATTCTATTACTTTCCCGTTAAATCGTATCCAATTTCTTCGTAACATTTAATTATCTGAGTGTATAAACCGACCAAGTCATTTTTTACTATTTCTGAATCGTTTACAGAATTTCCGTCTTGGAAATTCCATACAGTGTCCCGGTGGACGGAATCATGGAGAGGACATGTTTTTTTCATGGATTCTTCCGTTTCCTCTTCCAAAACTCCATTCCGTCACACAACAACTAGCGTTTATCAGTGCTTCAATTTAGAAGTATAGTTATTATTATTATTATTACTATTATTATTATTATTATTATTATTATTATGGCCCTAGGTGGTATCGGGATTAAGCTCCTTTCCTCTGGTCCGAAGCTCGGCGGTTCAAACTCATCGGATTCGATTGAGTTTTTAGGACGTAAAAATTCTACTTCGAGAGGACATTTTTCCGGGATCCGAAATCTGAAGATTATCGGGCTAAAAAAGTGCCTCAAGCCAAAATTACAACCTCTGAGCTAAATGTAATCCGCCTTTCCCATCGAACTAATACCATATTTACCTGCTAGGTGTCTTATTATGTCACACGCTGACAGGGAAATGAGCTTAACTAACTTAGATTGGTCATGTGCTGATGTATGAGCAAATGAAGTATTATTTATTAATAATAATAACTAACTAACTGGCACCATCGAACCAATAGGTTCATGGCCGCGCGGACACAAGCTCTCTATACATCCCTATCCTGAGCCAATATTTTCCAATCATCCCCTGTATAATCTACTTCCCTCAAATCATAGTTACTGTTATTCTCCCACCTCATTCCTACCAACTGGGCGTTTCCCCTCTGGTTTTCCTACAAGAAGCTTCCATGCACGTCTTTCATTCTCCATTCGTGCCACATGTCCTGCCCATCGCAGTCTACGAGACTTAACCGTTCTCATTATATCTGGCTTCCTATAAAGACCACCATGTAATTCACTGTTATACAGTCTTCTCCATTCACCTGTCTGTTCATCTCTCTTTGGCCCAAAAATTGTCATAAGAACTTTATTCTCAAACACTTGTAATCTCCTTTCCTCCCTTAAAGTAATAATAATAATTATTATTATTATTACCTTGTTAATCTTATTTAAAATGTTAGAACTCAAAACAGTTTTAAATCTGCTTGATGTATAAAAAGCACCACCCATAATAAAAATCTATTCTTAAATTGCATAATATTCTAAACGAATTCGCAGGAATCATGTGAGCTATATGGCGTTTCTGAGAAAGAGCGAGCGAAGCGCAAAGGGAATTTGCAGAAGCGAGAATATGAATCCAATTTTATATTTCTGTAGCAGATTTTGTCGTCTCGAGAAGCTTCATTGTTGCACATGCTAATGCTAAGATTTATTTCCATCTTTTCACTACACTGTTTCCACGTACAGTATTAGGCAAGTCCGTGAGAGATTTTATGTCGTGAGTCTCGAGTCCGAAAACTGTGGGGTTGTAAAAGACCTTAAGCCTAAATTAGAGCTTCTCTGCAAAATTTAATCGGCCTTATCTTGCTAGTAATATTTTAATTCCCTACTTGGTGTATCTTTGAAGCAATGATTCTAACTCCTTGTCACAAACTGAATGTGTAGGGAAACAAGGGTAATTAAATTAGCTTGGTTATGTAATTCCCGCTAGGGAGCATCCATCCTCCACTTGAGGATGAACGGGTATATAGAATTCCATATAGTGATCACATACATGCCTACTAGATCTTGAGGTCTTGAACTTACGTCTCCCATGAATACTTTACAAGGTAATGAATTATAATCAATATTAACAAATGTCGTGGTAAAATACCGTTGGTGTTTTAGTCGGTGTATATAAAGATTATAATATAAAATTATGTACGTTGTATGCAGTCTCCTCAACTGTTTAAACGTTAAAAAAATTGTAGTTTTCTCGGGACCTGTCCCATCCTTAGCAGAAGGTAGATCATTATTTTCTAGATACAATCCATGTACTGACTAGTTTGTGATGATCTTTTAGATAGGGTTGTGCGTACTGGGTCCATTTTCCTTTGACATCAAACTGTTGTCAACTTATAATAAAGTCTATAACTCCTGCAGTATGTCTACTGTCCACAGACGAGAAGAATGAGAGCAAGGGACGAAGGGAGGCACGGGGAAATGGAAGCGATACAATGGGTTACTACCTGAGAATATAAGAACAGTTCATGATGTAACACACATCTGTTGTTTATTTCAGGCGTATTCAATTTTATGTTTTATATTTTTCTGTTTTACGGCAATTAAATTTGCTCTCTAATTTAGTTTAGTAACTTTCTTTTTTAATATTTCGTAGTTCACTGTGAGGTAAGGGTGATGATTACAATTTTGGAGTGTGTCCGTCTGACTCGGAACTAACACGCCCGCTCAGCGTCTAAATGATGGGAAGTTATAGTACAAACCTTCATGATGAGTATGAAATACCTACTGCTTTCATACACTTCGTCTGTGGACTATACATTACCTAGCTTTCGTTCTCTGTGTAATATTGTGAGGGTATTGTCTATTCCCTGCATATGATATTCTTCCTTTATTATAAATTTGTCCACCGCTGTGGTCTCGAGGAAGCGTGCTGCCTTGTCACGCAGCGGGCCCGGGTTCGATCCCCGGTCGGGGCAGTTTTTCTGGGTGAGGTTTTTGTCGGAGTTCTTCCTCACCTGTAAGACAAATGTCAGGAAAACTTTAAGGCCCAAACGGTCCCCGAAATCATGGCCATCATCATCCTTATCATTATCATCATAATCATCCTTCACTGGTGTGGAAAGCAACGGGAAGCTATCACATCTACAATTACCTAGTAAAGCTGCAAGCATAGCATGAAAATGTTACGATTGCAGCGAAGGACCTGCCTTTGGGCAGAATTACTATGGATTGGTTATAAATTTGGCTTAACATGATAGCCTTTTGCATATTTAAAATCTTTAAAATGTTCTTTAAATCTAACAATAGAACTTCTGCTGAATTTTCCTATGTAAAATCCGTTATAATATTTACACGTTACATTATATATGCCTTTGATTATTAATATAATTTTTCCCCTCTATGTTAATATAGTCCACCGCTGTGGTCTCAAGGTAGCGTGCTGCCTTGTCACGCAGCGGGCCCGGGTTCGATCCCCGGTCGGGGCAGTTTTTCTGGGTGAAGTATTTATCGGGGTTTTATCTCACCTGTAAGACAAATGTCAGGAAAACTTTAAGGACCAAACGGTCCCCGAAATCATATGGCCATCATCCTTATAATTCTCATCATTATCATCATCATTCTTCACCGTTGTTGAAAACAACGAGAAACTTCCACACCTACAATTCCCTAGTAAAGCTGCAAGCATAGCATGAAAATGAAGTGAAGGACCTGCCTTCGGGCAGAATTACTATGGATGCGTGGAGGTGACTATATATAATTGTGTATATTTCCTTCCAGTTTTGTATACATTTTCTGTACTTTTGTCAACTATTTAAGCGTGTTGGCTATTATTGTTGTTTCATACGTATTATCCAGTTCTCTTTGTTAACAAATTGTCTTACGAGTTGGATTGGTTTTAATTATTTCAGCAGTAGAAGAGACGGTATGCAAGGCACACAATTTTATAACATAATTTGTTATATACTCTAATGGATTATAGGTCTACAGAATGGAATTAATATAAGTGCACAGATTTTAAGAATCAATTTCAAATAAATATATTGTTGTTTGTGGGTCAGAAAAATATATATATTCCGTTCATTTCATGGCTCTACAGCTTGATTCGGGTCTTGGCTCCCCCAATCATCCTCCTCCACCTTCCGTATCCCTATAGTCAGTTTGCTCAAATAAGAGAACCTTCCCGCGCAAATATTTGAAGGGATTAGGGGCGGGGGTGAATTCTCTGTCTGCCTGAAGGCCAGCGTCAGGTGTAGGAAGGGTCGTAAATTCTTTCTTTCTTTTGAAGGTATTGTACACTATTGTATTGTATTTAGTGATAAGTTGACGTATGAATTGTGCTAAGTGAAACATTTTTTCAACGATGAGTGTTAACATATTTTAGAAACTTCGGCTAGTTGCTCCCACTCTCCGTGCAGCAACCGTTTGAAAATATACGCGGGAACAATCTCTTAAGTGAGCAAACGGACTATAGCAGCCGTCTTCCAAGGTGTACTGACGCCTGTACGTAACTGTGTCCTCCCTTCATCCTCTGTCTTTCCACTGTCCTCCAACTTGCAAAGTGCAACTGTTAGACTATTTTGATTCTCGTTGTTTTTTACCACATGACAGCCCATTAGACTATTTTCACATATTTGTAATTGTCTGCATAACTGTCTGAATTCTTAATATCTTATTATTCTCCAATTTCCTTGACTATTTAACTCATGACCCAAATGCGAGTCAATGACCAATCACACTTCAATGATATTTTATGTACAACCAAACACAGCCGTGTTTCGCCTAAAATTTACCAACTAAACTTTATCATAATAAAGAAAGCACCTCCTTTTTAACGTTCTGAATAGGTCATAACAATATTTTGCAGTGACTGACTCTCCAAGAAATACGGCTACCTGATTGTATATATATAGTGCATGAATGTCAACACGTAGCGCATACGAGAGTTAATATAAAAACATTTGTAACAATTGATTATACCACAAAAAAACCGCTGTTTGCACTTTCTAAAACGAATTATTTTCCAGGAAATGACTTTGCAGAAAAATATAATTGACATATTTACATCATAGGACATCAGAAATTTATTAATACCTACAACGTTGGTTATAAATTTCTCCACTAGGATGCATTCTTACAACAATGAGATCTTTTGGCAATAAATAATATTATGATCTGGATGCAGTGATCTAATAAAAGAAGCAAATGAAGCGTACCTATTGTTTCTCATTTGCTTTCAAACATCGCCGCTTACATTAAATATATAAATATTTTAAAATAACTATAGTTGAATAATGATTTTTGAGTATACAGCTTAATTTTATTCGTTAAATAGTCCTAACTAATGCCACTCTTCATTTTCAAATTCACTAGATAAATTGGAAGTCACTCGTGGCATTATTTCTGATTATTATTTGGGCCGACGATTTACCTGATGTTTACTGAAGAATAACTTTATAATGAGAGTAAGTATTGTACTGATTTTCACAGAGTACATAGGAGACATGGAAAAAACAACCGTTTGTTTTAGTATAACTTATTTAATAAAATGCATAATACGAGTTTTTTCGACTTCTCGATAATTGTCAACGTAGAATTCATCCCAACAGAGAGAATAAGGTAGGGCAGTTACAAAGTCTTCCTTATTTTCTTCCACCGCCTGCAAAATTAATTTTGTCGTACGTTTATAGAGTTGGAGGAGAAAAGACTTGCTGTTGCTACACAACATCGACCTTGCATTTTTATGTAGTTGATGGAACGGAACTGCTAAGGCAATGGGATGTATTATTTCCACACCCTCATAATTCCATGCTTTTGCACCTTGACATTTCCTTATTTTTATCCGTTTCAAACAAAAGTATTTGGGGTATAGATTAGTCACCCGAGTAATCATCACTGCCACACCAAATACCCTGAAGAATATTCATGACAATTTGTTTCAATCTGTTTCCAACTGATATTTCCATGTAGACAGACCTAAAATTATCATACGTAATGCCACGAGTGACTTCAATTTATCTAGAGAAGTCGATAATCAAGAGTGGCATTTGTTAGGACTATTTAATGAATAAAATTAAGCTGTTACTCATAAATCATTATTTAAATATACTTATTTTAAAATATTTATATATTTAATGTAAACGGCGCGGCGATGTTTGAAAACAAACGGGGAACATTTATTATGTTTAATTTGTTCATCACTGCAACCAGATCTTAATGTTTATTGCCAAAGGATCGCAATATTGTAAGAATGCACCCTAGTGAAGAAAAAATGAAGCGCATCAAACTGCTTGTAACCAACATTATTATTAATTTCTGATGACCTATGATGTAAATATCTCAATTAAATTTTTCTGGAATGTAAATTCCTAGGAAATAATAAGTTTAAGAAAGTTCTAACAGTGATTTCTTTTTTTGTGGTATAATCATTTGCTACAAATGTTTTTCAATTATACCCCGCAACCAGTATCTTGATACATTCGTGCACCATATATACAATCTGGGAGCAACTTGCATTTTAGGATTCTTACACTTAATATATTAATTTTTAGAGTTAACATATTTCTTAGAGAGTCAGTCGCTGCAAAATAATGCTCTGACCTACTCAGAATGTTAAAAACGATGAGCTTGAATTTAATATGATAAAATTAGATTGATAAAATCGAGGTTAGGAACAATAACTCCAACTATCCATCTATATTGTAATATTAAAAAATATTATAATAATGTTATATAATAAAAAAAAGCATATAATTGTATTCCAGCCTAGACACTAAAAATATCGTAAGCAATTAAATTTTCATGGGATTCCTGTTTATGACAGTCAAATTAAAATTTAAAAAAATAAATAATAGTTTAAAAACTAAAACAACACGCTTTATTAGAAAACCAAACTAAAAAATAAAAAATAAATAATAGTTTTAAAAATACTAGAACAACACACTTTAATAGAAAATCGAACTAAATAATGAAAAATAATTTTAATTTCCAACACGCTTGGGATAAAATTAAAGTGGTCAACAAGAAAATCATCTCCAACACATCTAGAATAAACCTAGCGTTATCTAGAAAAATATAATTTTAACATCAAAAGCGTGGGGTGCTGTTTATGGTTTTTGCGTTTTCTTCTTATAGACTTTACTTTTACAATATTTGTTTATTAACAAATATATTAATTGATATAGAGCACCGCACGCTTTAATCGTTATATTATTTTCTTTTTTGTAGATAACTCTGGCTTTACTCTAGATGTGTTGGGGATGATAATTTTGATGACCACTTTAATTTTATCCCAAGCGTGTGTGAAATTAAAATTATTTTTCATTCTTAGTTCTGTTTTCTAATAAAGCGTGTTGTTTTAGTTTTTAAACTATTATATATTTAGTTTAAGAAAAACCTAGCAAATTGGCTATTCTGTTATTTAAATATTAATTTTATGGCTCCTTTTTTTCACTGTTGTTTTTCGTCATTTTATTGCTTAAAGGAATTAAAATAGAGATTCCAGGAACTTTTGTTTTCAATTAGGTGAATGTTGAGGTATGAATTTATTCCACTATTATTATTTAATTTGTTTTAGTCGACGACCGTATAAATATAAACAAAAATATGAGTACAATAACATAACCTACCTGGAATGTAATCCTCATTATGCGTCATTAAGCTATGGAAAAATTATAGCAACTCTACACTCTGGCCAGTCTGTCACCGGCTCTAAAGTTTAGGTTATGTGAGGGGCAAGGGAGAAACTCGCCCTCTACTGCCTATAAGAAAACAGTTGAGTGTGAGCGAGCGTCTGCTACAATCAATCACTGCTCTTGACGCTGCTAGTATGTTCTGAGATTGCTGCGATGTTTTCGGCTGTATTTCTGCTAACTACGTGGCTTCAGTTGCTCTTTGTTGCAGTACAGAGTATGTTTGTTTGCTGTTTCACTCTTGTGATTAACTGTTAACAAAACAGCTTCAGTCCATTATTGTTTTAATATGGCGAGTGGCTCATCTTGAATCAAGAAACAAAATCGGCTCTCATACGAGTCAAAGCCGAGAATTTATTTATTGGCAATGATGAGGCTGAAAATTATACACGAAGATTGTGGCGTTTCCTCTTGATTAACAACGATAAAGGTAAGATATTTAGGTTGGGGTATATTACAGTCGATTTTTAATTACGCTATTGATGTCAATTTTAATGCAAATATTCTTATTACGTAATGGTTTTAATGAAATGAATCTTTGGAAAAGAAGCACAATTAAAGTATTAAAACATTATATGAAATATATTAGTTTAAATATGTATGTTCTATTTTAACCGTCAGCCATTTTGGAATCTAATAGAAGAACTGTTATAAGACAACTGTTATTGTAGACAACTATTATACATGTATATGAAACTAAAAACTATCCTAACCTACATATATAGGAACCTAAAAGCTAACCTAATCTAAATCAATTACTCTAACCTACTCTAAAGTAATTTAATATGTAAGTAGACGTAAAGTGATGTAATTGTATAAAAAGTAACCTTACTTATTAGCAGTGAATTATCGGTGATGTTGATATCGCTGGTTATTAATGCACAACTTGTGCATATTCTTGATTAATAATTAACGTGGTTATCGTTGGTTATTAGAGCGTTTGGAAAAACTGCACTTACACTATCTCAAAACTGCAAAGAACTGCGAATACACGGTAGCAGTTAGAAGTAGCAGCGATAACGTTATCATTGAATGATAACCCACAAACATCATAGTGAGTTACCAAACGTTTATTAAAAATGGGTGTACACTTACTTATCACTCCCTAACGCTGATCCAACCAGCGATAACGCAATACAGCGATAGAAAAATCATAGA
Organism: Diploptera punctata; assembly: GCA_030220185.1. Taxonomy (NCBI): domain Eukaryota; kingdom Metazoa; phylum Arthropoda; class Insecta; order Blattodea; family Blaberidae; genus Diploptera; species Diploptera punctata. Next base: position 677,727 of record JASPKZ010007552.1, on the reverse strand, counting down.
CTAAGTAATATACTCTGTGGAGAAAATAGCAGTTGGCCTCAACAGTCTAACAGTCTCGTAATATTGCGATTTGCGTATTTAAATAAATACTTTAAAATTGTCTAATAATGTTATAAAAATTGTTTTAAAACGTTTTAAAATATTAGAAAATGATGGTAAGTACAGGACAAAAGCTATAGTTTATGTTATGAACTAGGTTAGGGTTAACAATTCGGTAAAGTAAAAAAAAGGCCTATATAATAAAATATTCTGTATTTTAATATTAATTAAATTAATAGTGGCTCGAGCGGAGGCAGGAATGTATTGACTCTATAAGCTTGGAATGCAATATAAGAACACACCAACTTTATTTACAAAAAAGAAATAACAATAAATATAAAGCTCTTAGAATTACAGAATAAATGATAAAGTTCTTAGAAATATAAACCTCAACCCAGAATAACATATGGAAACTATGGAAAACTCTAGGAATGTCGCGAAATATTAGTCATATAAAAAATACCAGACGTGACTCAGAGAGATCAGTTAATTTACTGTCCTAACTAAAACTTTATTCTCTAAGTAATTATTTAATGAAGAGAATTACGTTCCCTATTTAATTCAAGTCTATTAGAACATCAGCAAATATTTCAAGTTAGATATGTATCCTTTCTAAGAACCTAAGTTCTATAATCTAATTTATCATGATAACTAAATGATCAAGTGCCTTTCCACCATAAAACTTGGTAATTAGTATGTCACTTACATAAGAAGATAGAGCCCATGCTCAGACTAGTAGCGCTTCAGTGTCTCTTACCTTCTTCTCACTTAGGGCCTAACTGCCTAGTTTAAATATCCATTTTCCCCTATTTTCACGTACCAAATTAATTATGAAAAACCAACTTTCCTAGCCTAGGGCCACTATCTCCAATCTGAAAGTTTCCAGAACCTTCCCTCTTCTAACTGTATGTTGTTTTGATAGAGTTGTGAATTTAGACCTTCATTGCCAAAGGCAAATCTGATTACTGAGTATGTGTTTTCCATTAGTTTCCAATATAGTTTTGACATTCTTATCTATATCTGGTTTATTTAGGCCAGTTCATGAATACGACTTGAAATTGCGATTTTTACCATTACATATATAAATATTTTGTTTAAATTATTATTTTAGTATCTTATGACCTTAGGACGTCCTTACATCCTAATCTCTACATTCTCTCATTACCGAACGGAATATTAGGGGGTGAAAGCCCGAATATTCCGACTTTAGGGCTGTCCCTCGTCTCCCGGGAATTTGTTGCACCGATCTTCCCTAGTTCTCATTTAGTGACTTTGGCGGGCGTCATGATTACGTAAGTAGGGCTCGTCTCCTATTCACATAACCGTGGCATAGCTTGTCACAAGATTATTTTTACTTTTCGCGACTAATTCCTGACCTTACCTTGGTAGGTAGAAGTGTCCTTATTTTGTAATAGTGAAGCCCTGTCAGAGGTCCCTACCCTGTACATTCTTGTTAGCCATCAGTCTTTTGAGTAAGTAATTAGCCTGCTGTATTAGCCCTTTAGCATTGGGTCGCAACTTTATGTACCCGACGTCACATTAAGATGGCCGCTTCCACTTTCCACGTTAGTACAATGTCAAACTAATCTAAAGAAATTGGTACGATGTTAAATAACCTAAAGGGAAATTATTCTCACTCCAGTTTTGCAGGATAGTATTTTAAGTCCAAAAATAAACCGGATGCCTTGCCCCATCGTGGTATAAATATTAGTTTCGATTTTCCTTTGATTTTCTGTTCATGGTGAGAATAATTTTACTTATAGGTTTGCACACATAAATAATATACCCTCTTAAAAGTACAAATAAACACTTCCTTTAAAACAATGTTCCATGTCTTTCTAGCTCTGTTAATATTATTATTTTCACTTGCTTATTCTATGTTCCCTTCCTCCAAAAGATTCTTTATTTATCACTCGTTGCATGCGTTCACTTTCACTTTCCCGCGGGTCTGGATAGATTATTTATTTTGCACTATTGTTTGTTTTTTTGCGTATTTACTACTAGTGTACATACTCGCTTAGTCTTTCATCTTGGCTTTTAATTTTTGCTTTAAATGAGAATGTTAAGCCTTCAGGTTCAAGTTACTATTATTTTTGTGTACTGTAGTCTCTGCTGCGATATGCGAATGGAGTCGATGCCTGTCCTTCCCGCTGGTTGGACCGGTGTCATGTTGGTCGCCATGATATTTTGCCTTAACCATTAGACGTGATGCCTGGTTTTTGAGGGATCTGTTTGCCAGGGGTTGTTGGTTCGCCTTCCTGTTGCAGCTAAGTTAGACCTCGGAGTAGTTCAGTTATGTCATCTCCTGGCAGTTACTCAGTCATTTTAACTAGGTTTCATGGAAAACTAGAGGATAGGTATGAAGGGAATTGTTTGTTGATCTTGTAGGTTATTGCCTTGTTTTTCTTGTAGTTTATTGTAAATCGGATAATTCAAGGATGGATTTGAGTTGACGTTTGCTGAGGGTAGAGGGTACATGCTTGACTGGTCGTTCTCATTAGCTCTCATGATCCCTTGAGGCAGCAGCCCTGGAGCTTATCTATAGATGTTATCTCCATCGCCAGATGTGCATGGATGTGCAGCAGCCCTGGAAGCTTATCTATAGATGTTATCTCCATCGCCAGATGTGCATGGATGTGCAGCAGCCCTGGAAGCTTATCTATAGATGATATCTCCATCGCCAGATGTGCATGGATGTGCAGCAGCCCTGGAGCTTATCTATAGATGTTATCTCCATCGCCAGATGTGCATGGTTGTGCAGCAGTCCTGGAATATTGTTCGTAGATGTTGTATTTCGCACCTGTAGTCTAAATCATATGGGTTAGATCCGTTACATTTGACTGGAGGGGAACCTTGGGGTATACTTTTAACCGGGCAGTTGTCCAGAGCCTCGGTCGATTCTCTCAGTGACATACTAATTACTATTCAGGTGGAAATCAAAACTCTAGTCTTAATCTACCTATCTGGCATCGTTCTCCTCCTCCTTATGTTTGAGAATCTTTAGTACAATGGATATGCATAGTTACTTTATTTTGTTTTCATTGTTTTTCTTGTTTTCTTTTACTTTAATATTTTCCGTTTGATATTTTAATTAACCTATCCCTCATTCCCCTAATATCGAGCAATCGATAACTGGTACATAGTTTCCCTGTTCTACTCATAACTTCCTTATCCTAGCATTACATGTCCATTAGCTTAGGCTTCCTCGCCTGTACTAGTGTGGACAGGTATTCAGGTTGTTCAATCTTCATTGTTTTTATAACACAGATTTGTTGATCTGATTGCCATAATTTTAACCCGTAAGTTATATTTTAGTTAATATAAGCCTCACTTTAGAGGCGCATCATGAGTTAGTTACAGTGTATCCCTTAACCTGAATATCTGTCACCCTTTCATCTAGATGTCTTGGATGGGACGTTTTATTCCATAGTCTTATTATTTTTTATGTACCCGAATATATATGTGTGTGTGTATGTGTGTTTTATGTCTTTCCATGTTTACACCATACTGGCTATCCTTAGGTTAGATTAAACACTTCCTAATACAACTCGATATCCTTTGTTACATGTTCCTTATTTATCCACAGAGAATTTCCTATTCTGTTCGTCATATCCTGGTACTAGCCAGTAACTCAGCATTTACAGTCTTACATTATGTATTTTTTCCATTGTAGATTATTAATTTTGTATCATTTTTTCCTAGCCTTTTATATATGGTTAGGGTGTACGCCGAGCATGTTTTAACTTTCATAATCATGTCCGTATTTTAGACTTATATCATGTCGACAGGTTCCATTTATCATCTTAAAACCGTTTCAACTATTTGAAATTTAATAACTCCTTCCCTTTTGTTAGTTAGATCTTATTTCCTTTCCTATGTTCTGAAATAGGTAGTACCTCTATTCATGCTTTCTCTTTGACAATGGTGTATTTCACCCTGTCATTTAACTGAAAGTATGAAAACTTTACATTATTTTCGTATGGTATAAAATTATTCCCTGATTCTCTCTCTATCTTACATACGAGTTTAACCTCTCTTTTTTGTCATCTCCAGCTTCCGAATCCTAGGGTTTTCTTCCCTTTTTCGTCTACATTACATTATTTGCAGTCGTTCCTAATTTACTTTAGACTGCTTATATTGTCGCTTAAACTTATTTACACCACCTTATGTGTTTAACCTCTCGTTTGTCATCTTCCTTCTTAGGTCAATCTATCTCTCTTGGCTTTATTAGCAATCGCACAATCGTGTATATGTGTATTTCCTCATTTATTCTTCTGCTCCCTGTAGTGCACTAGTGTTTCCGTTGTTAATTTACTAGCATTGTTATCTATCCGCTTGGACCGTATTCTACCTGTGCGTACGTCATTTCCCTCGCGGTTTTATTTTCCGTTTTTCTAACCACCGGTGGATATTTCTTAAGGGTCGCGGTTCGCATCCCTACCCAGTGGCTCTAGCATATCCAGGCCGCCTTAGGGATGAAGAAGTCCCCAGTGGTTCTAGTATAATTATGCCAGGCCGCCTCGAAGTAGTATGCCTCCCTTGCTTCCTATCCTGATTCTCTGTTTCTCTTATCTTCATGCTATCCCCTCCTAAAGGTCGCTGTTCGCATCCCTACCCAGTGGCTCTAGCATATCCAGGCCACCTTAGGGAGGAAGAAGTCCCCAGTGGCTCTAGTGTAGGCCAGGCCGCCTCGAAGTAATATGCCTCCCTTGCTTCCTATCCTGATTCTCTGTTTCTCTTTTCTTCATGCTATCCCCTCCTAAGGGTCGCTGTTCGCATCCCTACCCAGTGGCTCTAGCATATCCAGGCCGCCTTAGGGAGGAAGAAGTCCCCAGTGGCTCTAGTGTAGGCCAGGCCGCCTCGAAGTAGTATGCCTCCCTTCTTGCGCGATTGCTTTCTAGTTTGTTACAGTGGGGAGTGTCTGCCTAACGTCACTTGGTCCAGATTGACCTAGGTTGCAGTCTATTCTCCTATCTATCCTTGTATGATTCCGAGTGATGTGTGGGCCTAAGTATGGAGAGTCTCAATGCGATCTAGTGTTCATTGCTATCTTAAATTTCCAAGTCCCATGCGTGTGTGTATCCTCAATCTGGTCACTAGCATCCACTGACATGGAACAAGGCATATAGGCCAAAGAGATTTTGGCGCCTTAGGTTCTCCACTCCTTTTTCAACTCGTCTATTTCAGCAGAAAGCCACCGCCAGCAGAGGCTATAAATTGTTGTGTTATACCCCTTAACTTATTTTCGTGTAACCCTTGAATCCCAAAATTTAGTAATATAATTTTCCTCTAGACCGGTTAAGACACTCCAATTTTAGGTAAGTATCCTAACTTCATCTTCTAGATTGTAAGGAAATTAATTTATTTTGTGTTCGATCGTTTCTATATGCATCGTACATCCGGAAAGATCGTACGTCTATCCTACTCTTAATTGCATTCAAAAATGTATAATTCATTCCTAAGTTCCCATGCCGCTTTTCCCTTTTTTTTTCTCAAAACCAATTTTACCGAGCTAATTGAATATCCGTCACTTCAATCTTTGTTGAATCCTGCAGCTGAGTGTCCTCCCCTATGTTATTATGTTTGAGGGGGTCAAGTCAGTTTAAATTACTGGTCTTCGCACAGGCCGCTGTCTTAAGGAATATCTCGTCTGTGTTGGCGGGACAGCTCCTGTGGCTACGGGATTAAGACCAGATCCTAAAAAGGATTCGCTATCGGAATCCGAGAATTCAATTCCATCCCTGACATTTACCTCCTCTAATCTACAGGGTGTTTCTTCTCGAGGGACTATGACCCAAGCTATGGGGTTGTCGAGTTCCCAAGGAGGGTCGTTTGGATAGAGAATGTCGATTTCGGATGACTGCGAGTCGGCATCGTCTCCATCGGATCGAGAATCTGGGTGATTTGAATCCAATGGTGGGGTTAGTGTCGGGAGGAGATTATCACGGGATTCGAGTCTTAGGTCCGGGGTCAATAGGTCAGGTTGTGAGGCAGTAGGAATATGGTTGGGTGGTTTTGGAGTAGTGGGGTCATAGTACACACTCCTCATTCGATTCACATTCACCGTAACCTCATTCTGGTTCTCCGTACGTATTACGCAATTAAAGTCGCTTCTGCGTTGCAATACCTGATACGGTCCTGAATATTGGGGAGAAAATTGCTTACAACCTTTGGAACCTAACGTCATGTTTTTAAACAAAATCCACGATCCTATATCAAATTCTCTTAACCGTTTACCGCGGTTAGGCCTATAGTATTTTCTCTGTCTGGCTCTTCCCTCCTGATTCTTCCGTTTTAATGTCGCGTGGGCGTCTGTTAATGCCTTGGCCAACTCAGTTATGTGCCAATCGGCGGTATCTGGCGCCGGTTTCCTATATTGCGGAATTCTTGCAGTTAGATCATCCAAAGTAGGAGCAGACATTTCTCTTCCGAATAGTAAAAAGTGGGGGGTATAGCCTGTGACAGTGTGGAAAACATCGTGCCGCCATTAGACTGTAATCTACATATTGATCCCAATCATTTTGTTTTTTATTTACATAATGGCTGATCATTTGATTCAGCCCATGGTGCAATCGTTCGATTTTTCCCTGGGACATAGGGTGATATGCTGTTGATATGATTCTCTTAATCCCCAACATCTTGCTCATCTGCGTAAACAAATCAGATAGAAATTGTGTCCCTCTGTCTGATGTTAAAATTGTCGGACACCCGATCCGCGTGAAAATATTGGTCATTAAAGCATGAGGCACCGTCTCCGCATCTTGACTGGGTAGTGGTATGGCCTCGGGCCATCTAGTGAAATGACAAATATATGTTAATAGATATTTGTTTCCTCTCGGTGTAACAGGATATGGCCCACATAGATCGATGGAAGTGATATGAAATGGGTAGGTTGCCTCAGGCAAATCTCCTAATGGCGCAGGTGCCAAATCTCCCCGTTTCATTAATGCACACGAGCGACGTCTCTTAATATATTCCTTTACATCTCTCGTCAAGGTCTTCCAATATTATTTTCCCTTTAGGAGGGTCAGGCTTCGATTTTCGCCCTGGTGTCCAGATGTCACTAAGTCATGATGAGTCCAAAGTATAGCCTCAATCAGGGTTTTTGTAATTATTAGGAGGCAAGAGTCCTTATCATGCCAATAGGCCAGACCCTCATCGTCCAAGGTAAGCTTGCTCGGTTTCTCTGTCTGGACCTTTTCGATTTCTGTATTACAAAAGAAATCGGCAGCCTGATGGGCTTTAATATTATCCCTAGTTAGGGAGAGGTCCACCTCATCTGTCTGGATCAGACCAACGTACCATGATAGAACGTCTGCGTTGGTATGCAGTTTCCCGGGTTTATGAATGATGTTAACATCATAATCACTTAGAGCAGTAGCCCATCTCGTTAGCCTACTATGGTCTCTAGTTACTTTTAGCCACACTAGGGCATTGTGGTCAGTCACTACTGTGAATCGAACACCGTACAAATAACATCTGTGTGCCCTGATCCCATATACGACTGCGGCTAGTTCTTTATGAGTGGTTGTATAGTTTCGCTCTGCAGGATTTAGGACCCTGCTCCAGAAACTAATGGGTCGCTCTGAGTCGCCCTCTTGCTGCCAGAGAATATCACTAATAGCTATGTCAGACGCGTCGGTACTAAGAAAAAATGTTTTACTAAAATTTAGATTGTGAGGCATCGCGTGAGTCATTAAAGCCGTGCGTAGGGAATCGAAAGCAACTTGCTGTCGTTCTCCCCATACGAACTTCGTGTTTTTCCGTGTAAGCTCGGTTAATGGCACACTTGTGTGGGCCAAGTCTGGGATAAAGGTTCGGTAAAAACCTACAAGTCCTAAAAAGGCTCTTATCCCTTTCACTGTCTTCGGTCGGGGGAATTCCTCAATTTTTTATCTTATCAGGGTTTGGCCTAATGCCTTCTCTTACCACGATATGTCCCAAGTAGGCGACTTCTGTTTTATCAAATTCACACTTGTCACGGCTTAATTTAAATTTTGCCGCGCGCATTCTTTCAAATACTTTGGTCAACTGGAGGACGTGTGTTTCCGCTGACGGGGAGGCGATAAGGATGTCATCTAAATATACTAGGGGCTTGAGTTCTCCCATTCCCATGAGTACCTTATCTAGTATCCTACCCCATGTCATGGGAGCTCCGCATAGACCTTGAGCCAGTCGGTTAAATTTGTATATCCCGAATTGAGTAATTATCCCCGTTTTTTCACTATCCTCAGGTTTAATCGGAATGTTGTAGTATGCACTTTCAACATCCAGAATAGTGAAAAACATCTTTCCTGAAAGCAAGGCAAGGTTTACCTTCAGGTCCGGTATGGGATAATTTGGGAGGAGGGTTACATTATTTAGTGCGCGATAGTCAGCAACTAGACGCAGTTTGGGCGTACCATCCGGGTTTTGTTGCTTTTTCTTTACTAAAATTACGGGGGCGGTCCATTGCGTAACTGCCGGCGTAATTACGCCTTGTTCTTCTACGGTGTCTAATTTACTCTTTAATTCATCTCTTAGCGCATAAGAGACTGGATAGGGATTTGTTCTAATGGGGAGCGCATCTCCCGCGTTAATTTCGTGATAACCCATGTCAGTGCACGGTAACACACCTCCTTTATCATATAAAAATAAATCTACATTGTCTAATAACACAGGTCCCTTAAGTGACTCACTTTCTGTTCGAGCTCCGCATTCAACTGCTCGTAATTACCTAAGTCACGTTCGTAATACTCCGTCTCCGTTTCGTATTCTGTGTGATGATCTAACTGCTCTTGGCTAGCACAACTACATATGCGTATGCTGGTAATTAAAAAATACTCGATTTTCCTCCTGGTTTTCCTTTTTATCATTTGATACTGATAGATTATTTTCGCAAGCCTCGGTGTTTCGCTCGTTATTATACCCGGCACCTGTAACTCCTGGGGACATCCCTGTTATGGTAGCCAAAGATGTGTTCGTTTTGATTAACCTCTCTCCAGCAATGGGATTGGCCCCTTTTTCCTTTTTTCTTTCGGATCCTCCGTTCTCTATTTATCCATGTTCTATCTTTCTTATTTATTCGTGTATCACCGGAGGATTTCCCCTTGTCTCTAGGCAACCAACTCCTGGCGTCAATGGTTCTAGCATCCGCCTTGCCCGTCCTAAGGGGAGAGTGTTTCCGATCCTTTTCCTCGTTTATCCTCTCTAATTCTCCCTTAAAACACGTTCGCCCATTCCTATTCTCTTGCCCGCGCTTATCGTTCTATATTCGTCGCTGGTGTTAGCTACTTCTACTAAACAGTATCGGTGCGGTTCCTTCGGTTTAGATCTGGGCCCTAATTTCACGAAACGTTTGTTGTGTTGGTAGAAGGCAGGTGATAGGGTTTTGCCAATATATAGTTTATCTTTATCTAAACCCATGTCCATTCTCGGTTCTATCAGTAGCTCTAGAGGAAAGCTTCCTGACTGGGGATTCTTTATGCGACCTAATTTACACCGTGTTGTCTTGGGGGCGATCGCAACCTTCCCTTGTGTCACTATCTCCCATCCATGGTCATTTTTCTCAGGGGTATGGTCCGAGGACTGGCTAGGCGAGATATCCAATTGACGGTGATCAGCTGTCCCCGACTCTCCCTGCCTCACCTCGGCCGTGCAGTCCACCTGTGGGTCATGACCATGTATGGGATAGATCTTGGACTCTAATTTTACATAGACTTTTTCCATGTTAATGTCAGCTTTTAATTTAATAAGTATATTTCGCCCTTATAATCCATCAAATTCGTAGGATAAATGTGAAATCACAAATTCCTCGGTGTAGCTGACATCATCTAACTTGAATGTTATCATTTGGGAGCCTAATAATTCGATTGGTAGGCCCGATATACCATACACTGTGGACACCGCAGGATAAACCTCGGAGCTACTAATTCCAGGTTTTATAATAGAGACGCATGCTCCAGAATCGATAAGAAAGGACCGAACCTTATCTGCAATTCTGACGGTAATTAGCAACTCACGAGTGGTGTCATAGACCCTAAATACAGTTAATGTCTTCGAGGTGCTGGATTCGACAATTGGGTCTGCGTTGTCGAACGTGTTGAGTTTTGGGGCTTCCTGCCTCGTGGGGCAATCTCGAGAAATATGTCCAATTCGGTTGCATTTATAGCATTTCCTGTTATCCCGAACCGTGGGTGGATTCCTACGGGTAGTGTTTCCTCCTGAATTTGGGATCCTAGCTGAGGCATGGTATCGAAATCGTGTCCTGTTGTATCGGAATGACCCGTTCTGAACGAAGTCATCCATCTGAGGTGTATAAGATCTACATTGAAATACGTTGTCCCCTATCCTGTGGCAATAATTACATGCGCTTCCTTTATTGGGGTTCCTATCCTGTGCCTCCCCTTCGGCGTCTTCTCATCGCGTTGCTATCTGTATAACCTCCTCTAGCGTTGTCGGGTTCATCACCTTTAAAAATTTACTTACATTTTTACTAACTCCCCGTACAAAGGCTAGTAGTGTCCTACGATTTGCCTCCTCCTTCATACAAGCTTGCTTTATCGGATCTACCTTGACTCGTATCGATCGTATTCCCAGCTCTCGGCACCTATCCGTGAATCTCTGCACTGGTTCATTAGGCCCTTGCTTGGCCTCAGTTAATTTGCTGCGTATAGCTAGGGGTTATATGTGGAAAATCGCTCTATGAGTCGTGTAGCCAAGGTCATATAATCCGCGTCGTTTAGACTCGGATCTCCTGCTAAAAATGTCGTAGATTCCCGTTAATTTAGCTCTAACGATTATAGCTTTCTCGGTGTCATCCCATTTACTGATTTTTGCCCACGTATTTACTCTGTCTAAAAACGCTTCTATCGTCATGCTCGGGTTCGACCCTTCCCACATGGGAATCTGTTCTACTATAAACCTACCACCAGCCGCGCTCTCCCTCGCTGGAGGCGGTGGAGGCGGGGGTGCAGTTGGTGTAGTTTTAGGAATGGAGGTGGCTACCGAAACTAATTGACCTCGAAGCTGAGACTGAACAGCTTCATATGACATCAGTCTAGCTGTTAATTCCTTTATTGCCGCCTTCATCTCTTCCATGGATTGGGGATTAACCTTAGGTGGCATTGGTACGTTAAATCTACTAAACAACACTAAAGTACTTACATAATATTGTCCCCACCGACACAAATGATTAAACAAAACAGTCGCTATAAATCAATAAATTTTATCAATAAATTAAGTAAATTAAATATGAAATATTTCATCCATTAGACACAACACACATATATATTGTAATAAATATTTAAAAAAATCACACAAGATAAAACTTTCCTGAAAAGACAAGTTACTAAAGCCACAATTAAAATATTCTGTAGAAAGAAAACACCAAATTTTCCCTGCAAATAAATACTTAAAATAATATTCGGTTGCTCGAGGAAAATAAATCTTATAGTTAATTTCCTGACCTCTCTCTCGTCAATTTATCTCCTATTTGCTAGAGAAGAAAAAATATTAGATAGAAAAATTAATTGAATATTAATATTAACACGAAGTTTATTTCCGCGAATTTAAATTTAGCTTAGCAAGTTTAGTTTTGGCTCCGGGGGTCCGTTTCCTTTTCGGAAATTTAATATGATATTATTTTTCCCGAGATCCCACCGCTGCCAGCAAATTTGTTATGAACTAAGTTAGGGTTAAGAATTCGGTAGCGTAAAAAAAAGGCCTATATAATAAAATATTCTGTCTTTTAATATTAATTAAATTAATAGTGGCTCGAGCGGAGGCAGGAATGTATTGACTCTATAAGCTTGGAATGCAATATAAGAACACACCAACTTTATTTACAAAAAACAAATAACAATAAATATAAAAACTCTTAGAATTACAGAATAAATTATAAAGTTCTTAGAAATATAAACCTCAACCCAGAATAACATATGGAAACTATGGAAAACTCTAGGAATGTCGCGAAATATTAGTCATATAATACCAGACGTGACTCAGAGAGATCAGTTAATTTACTGTCCTAACTAAAACTTTATTCTCTAAGTAATTATTTAATGAAGAGAAATACGTTCCCTATTTAACTCTAGTCTATTAGAACATCAGCAATTATTTCAAGTTAGATATGTATCCTTTCTAAGAACCTAAGTTCTATAATCTAATTTATCATGATAACTAAATGATCAAGTGCCTTTCCACAATAAAACTTGGTAATTAGTATGTCACTTACATAAGAAGATAGAGCCCATGCTCAGACTAGTAGCGCTTCAGTGTCTCTCACCTTCTTCTCACTTAGGGCCTAACTGCCTAGTTTAAATATCCATTTTCCCCTACTTTCACGTACCAAATTAATTATGAAAACCCAACTTTCCTAGCCTAGGGCCACTATCTCCAATCTGAAAGTTTCCAGAACCTTCCCTCTTCTAACTGTATGTTGTTTTGATAGAGTTGTGAATTTAGACATTTATTGCCAAAGGCAAATCTGAATACTGAGTATGTGTTTTCCATTAATTTCCAATATAGTTTTGACATTCTTATCTATATCTGGTTTATTTAGGCCAGTTCATGAATACGACTTGAAATTGCGATTTTTACCATTACATATATATATTTTTTTTAATTATTATTTTAGTATCTTATGACCTTAGGACGTCCTTACATCCTAATCTCTACAGTTTACAACAATATAACAGAAACATTTTGAGATAGTAGAAGTGCACTTGAGCCGAGCGTTTATCGTTCGTTCATACAATAACTCATAGAATAACTGTTGCTACCACAGTTATTAATATGGTCATGACCTCCATGATGTATTATTAGAGCGGTCTGGACAGGAAAAGTCTCACATTGTTTTCATATTTACGACTAAAATAAGATGAAGATAATAATTTTCCAGGGCTAAAAAGAATAATTATATAATTATATTCATATTTGTTGCATTTAAGTTGGGTCAAAGTGCGTAAGTAAAAATCGATCGTGTTACACCCCGCCCGATATTTATTTTAACGATACCCGAGAAGAGTTTTTTTTTTTCAAATAAGAATTATGTTCTTTATGGATTTAACATAGTTCTGAAGTGACGTGTGGAATTGCTTTCCCTGAGTATTATGAATATTTTCGTGTTTCGTAGCGATAAATAAGAAATCTCATATTTTTGTCTAATTTTCAATTTCGTGTATTTAATGAGCATTTATCTCTAATATATCGGCAACACTGTCGTCCACTCTTCAGAGCCGTAGACTGGGCGGCTGCACTATATCTGCTTTTGTGTTGACGTTCAGCGAACATGTGCAAGTTGCTGAGGGAACACGTTGTGTGAGGAAACTCGGTGTTTTCATCAACAGCACTTGACTCATTATTTTATTTGCGGTCAACGACAAGTATTTTGAAGGTGGATATGGATCTGTGAAGATATTTTAATATGGTGACATGATGACACAATCCACTAAGTAATTGGTATGAAGTACGTTTTTTGGCGGACACAGTTCAACACTTACATCCTTATGCCACTCATGCACAAAACACTTGAAAACACGTTTCGTACTATTTTAAACATTTTGGAACCATTTTATAAACATTTCTTACGATTATTAAATATTTATAAATTACCCGAAGTGTGTGCATCGGGTTCTAGAGACGTGGAAATGCTTCCTGTAACATCCGCTAGGTGGCTCTGAAATCGGAGTCACCAACATTTGAAAATAATTCCAAACCATATTTTGTGTTAGTGTACTTAAAATTAGTTTATGGTTTATAGAATAATACGAATGTAAATTATTTTGTTAGGTTAGGAAATGGGAAGTTGGTTTACGTCCACTTTTTTTAGCATTCGGGGATAAATAATATCCATGTAAATTGTTTCCTTTGGTCAGGAAATTCCAACTTAGTTAACGTCCATTTTTTTTAAGCATTTGGGAAGTTATTCCCAAAGATGGTAACACCGACTGCAGAGCCATCTACCGGAGGCTACATTAACCATTACAGCAACTTCCGCAACTCACGCATGCGAACCTGCGATTCTGTGGAACTCGGAAGAATTCGTGTCCGCCAAAAAACCGACATTTTCCAGTAATTGGCTACTACAGTAGTGTGTAATAACCCATTCAATGAGACACATTCGTTATACGGAAATTTATCATAAGTAATGCCACGAGTGATTTCCAAATTATCGATAAATTCACGACTCACGAAGTGAGGAGTGTATTTATTTAGAGAATGTGGAAATGAAGAGTGGAATTTTGTAGGACTATTTAACGAATAAAATTAAGCTGTTTACTCTCAAATCATTATTTAAATATTATTTGAAAATATTTATATATTTAATGTAAACGGCGATGTTTCAAAACAAATTAGAAACGATTGGTACGCTTCATTTGCTTCTTTTGTTCTTCACTGCAACCAGATAATATTATTTATTGCCAAAGGAACGCAATATTGTAAGAATGCACTCTAGTGGAGAAAAAATGAAACACATCAAACTGTATATTAATTCATTTCTGATGTCCTGTGATGTAAATATAACAATTATATTTCTCTGGGAAAAATACATTTAAGAAAGTGCAAACAGTGGTTTCTTTTTTTGGTGGTATAATCAATTGCTACAAATATTTTTATATTAACTCCGCATGCGGTATGAGTTGACATTCATGCACTATATATATATATATATATATATATATATATATATATATAGAATCTTGTAGCCGTATTTCATAGCGTGTCATTCACTGCAAAATATTGTTATGACCTATTCAGAATGTTAAAAAGGAGGTGCTTTCTTTATATGATAAACTTTAGTTGGTAAATTCTAGGGGAAACACGGCTGTGATTGTTGTAAATCAAAAATCATTGTAACGTGATTGGTCATTCAGTCCCATATGGGACATGAGTTAAATAGTCATTCCAAATTATTTTACATGCTTCTCGTTCAATTTTTTTTAATTATTGAAGATCGATAACAAATTACCGTGATGCTAATGTGTATATATCATCGGCCGCGGTGGCTTAGTGGCTATGTTACTTGTTTCTAGTCTCGAGGGTCAAATTCGACCGGGTCAATGGATTTTTAGGTTATAATCATTCAAGGGAGGGACTTTTTAAGCCGTGAGTCCAGAGTATGAAGATTTTCTGGATCGTAAAAGGACCTCAAGTCTGAATAAAAAAAGAAAAAAGAAAACTCTCAGTTAAATTTAACCGAACTTCATCCATCAGAAAAATACCTTAGTTTTCTACTAGATGTCGTCTCGTGATGTAATAACCACATGTTACTCTCTGATATCTATGTAGATACTTATTTACTTACTCACTGGCACTATCGAATCCGTAGGTTCATGGCCGCGCGGACTTAAGCTCTCCATACATCCCTATCCCGAGATAATGCCCTCCAATCCTCCCCTGTATAATCTACTTCCCTTAAATCATAGTTAATGTTGTTCTCCCACCTCATTCTTGGTCTACCAACTGGGCGTTTTCCCTCTAGCTTTCCTACAAGAAGCTTCCATGCACGTCTTTCATTCCCCATACGCACAACATGTCCTGCCCATCGCAGTCTAAGAGACTGAACTGTTCTTATTATATATCTATGTAGATATCGTCATGAATTAATTCCTATTTTCATATACACTACTAAATAAACTTCGTGAAAACAAGCATTTTTCATTCACTTTTACAAAGAAAATATTAAAATATTTGTGCGTTTTTGTTGATAACAGAATCCAGAAGATATCTGTTATTAAATTTAACTCGAGGAGCACCATTACAGGTTAAAGTACATGAAATGAATACAATTTGTTCTTCAGTTAAAGGAATGATTTGAAGAGATACTTACACATTGTTCATTGGTCGTTACGAAATTCCTGCCTATTGTATAATGAATTTAGTCTAAACTTGTAACAACCCAAATATTTTTTTTTAAGTATCATTAGTTGAGAATATTTTGTCGCAAGAAATCTCTTTACATCTCGTATTTGAAATATAAGAAATAATAAAAATGATACTTTACACCGTCTCTCGTGACATCTTGCTGTATTACCATACAATTCGAGGAAAGTTTTTCTTTTTCTAGGTTACGAATAACCGAGGGAAAGGAATAGAATATATGACTCAAGCCGGTTTATGATCTGTTTTATGTGACACTCAATGGAATGTGATAAGTGATAAGAGTTTTTTATAAATGTTTGCAGTTTTCTTTACCAAACTATTAAATTCTCCAATAATACCGACTTAACGTAATCCTTGCTAACAGTTTCACATTACTTTTATCACGATGTTGAAATGTTTTTCAAACATTTATAATAATATATTAATTTACCATTGTGAATATATTGTATGCGTGTTTTCTAATGCCACCCAATGCATCTTACGTGATTCGAGTTTCCTGCTGGACGGATAGATAAATTTATCCACCACTTCGGCAGATCACTTTATGTAGATGATGTGTTGTTGTATTGTATATATAGAGGAGTGTAGGATGAGTATAAATTCTATGTTTGTAGTGTAGAGTGTGTTATATGAGGCATGATGATGAAGAGAATGCAGAAGGTGAAACCCAGTACCGGCACATAGCCTACTCCTCTCGAAAGCACAAAGGGGGATGCCAGGCTTGTAAAAAGTTCATGAATAACTTCTACAGATTAATATTCGAACGAGTGTTTATATAAGTAGACGTTAATTGGAATAAGGTATCTGATTACAATTATCTAGATCATGGTTTCCCAACCTGTGGTTCGCGAACCCCTAGGGGTACACTAATACTTTTCCGAAATGGAGGGTTTCAAGATTAGACCTATTATTTCTCCCTTCGTTTCTGCGGCATTGTAATAATAATAATAATAATAATAATAATAATAATAATAATAATAATAATAATAATAATGTGTGAGAAGGTTGCTGCTTTCCATGTCACAGAGCTTTGAAGTCAGGAACCGATTCCGATTGAGGGTCTTTCCTCTTTTAAGCGGTTGCTCTTTAACCAGCCGGCTGCTGGCCCTTCACATCCACATGTGTCAATCACAGAGGTAGACGATCAACAGCCAGTGCAGGGGTGACATATGGTTAGCATGTCGAGTCCCTCAGCCGTTATCGCTGGTAACCACAAAGTTAAATAAAGTCTCACATACTTTCAGCACAAAGTCTGTTTCTGTATTTATTTTTTTAAATACGGAAATGAAGAAAACGACTTCTCGCACAAATAGGGGTTTAAATATCTAACAAGGGCATTTATAGGGTTAATTTAATTTTAAAATAAATTAATAATAAAAAAAAAATAATAATAATAATAATAATAATAATAATAATAGCAATAGTGATAATAATAATACTTACTTACTTACTGGCACTATCGAACCCGTAGGTTCATGGCCGCGCGGACATAAACTCTCCATACATCCCTATCCTGAGCCAATGTCTTCCAATCATTCCCTGTATAATCTACTTCCCTCAAATCATAGTTAATGTTATTCTCCCACCTCATTATTGGTCTACCAACTGGGCGTTTTCCCTCTGGCTTTCCTACAAGAAGCTTCCTTGCAAGTCTTTCATTCCCCATACGTGCAACATGTCCTGCCCATCGCAGTCTACGAGATTTAAATGTTCTTATTATATCTGGCTTCCTATAAAGACCATGTAGTTCATTGTTATGTAGTCTTCTCCACTCACCTGTCTGTTCATCTCTCTTTGGTCCAAAAATTTTCCTATGTACTTTATTCTCAAATACTTGTAATCTCCTTTCCTCCCTTAAAGTAGTATTAGTAGGACTTTATTAGACAAAAAGTAAGATATTTACAATATTATTTACAAATATGGGTCGCACGGGCAGTAAGCCGTACGTGCTGTTGACAGTCCGTTACAATAAAGTAATAATTGGTACTAGTGTAAAGAAAAATAGACAAAAAACAGCAATAACATTACAATTACATAAAGAAAACACAATAAAAATATTACAATTAAATAATAACACAATAGCATTATACACTAAAAACATTAACATTACAATTACATAAAGAAAACACAATAATATTACAATTAAGTAGTAACACAATAGCAATAACATTACAATTACATAAAGAAAACACAAAGTAAGAGTCCATGTTTCGCACCTATATAATATAACTGGGAGAATAATAGTTTTATATATTTTCAGTTTAACGTTTTTAAAAAGAGTTGGGACATCAAGACACTCTGCAATGCATAATAGCACGCATTTCCACGCATATATATCTTCCCGCCCAACTTTTGCATTAAAATCTCCTAAGACAATTTTCATATGATATCGTGAAAGGCTATCAAATAAGCATTCTAATTCTTTATAGAACTCATCCTTGATCTTGTCATCTTTATCTTCTGTGGGAGCATGTACATTTACAATTATAAAATCATGTTATTTACCCTTTAAAATTATGTATGATATCCTATCACTAACAAACTTAATATCTCGGATAGCGGAAAGGATCCTCATTCTGACTAAAAATCGCGTTCCAAATGTAGGTCTTTCTGCACCGCCGTAGTATAATGCAAAGCATCCTGATTCCTGGCTACCTTCTTCTGGCCACCTAACTTCCTGTAAAGCTACTATATCCAAGGGTGATGTATCTAATTCCCGCGTTAATATCTCTAGTGCCCCGCTATTGTATAAAGTTCTAAAATTCCATGTTCCTAGGAACATGTCCCTGTGTTTGAGCCTTTGGCATGGGTTCCCTGAAGTAGTCCCCGCCCGTAGAACCGAATGGGGGACTATTTGACCTCCGGAAAATTTTACCCCAGTTGAACCCATGTCCGCATTTCTTGACAGTTGTATTTTTACGGTGAAAGATCGTCACTCTTTCGACCAAGGTACTTTTTTCGTCTGGCTTATCTCCTTCGACCAGTCCGGCATGGGTAATCCTATCGGCAACAATGTTACCGTCAGCATAGCTCTCAGGATCATATAAGCTCGCAAGCCACTCCACCACGACAAGGTAAAGTACCATGGACGGATAATAATAATAATAATTGTCATTATATTAATTATTATACATGCATTATCACCTTTGTCTCCCGTTAGGAAGCGCTAGTAGCAAAGATGGCGACTAGTGAGCAGAATGCTTTTTGTGTTTTACATTTAGCAAAGACTGGATCTGTGTTAGAGTGCAACGAGCTTTCCGTATTAAATTGAGTTGCAATGCACCAACTGATATTAACATCCGGAGATGGTGTCATCAGTTTGATAATAGAGGCTGTCTGTGTAAAGGGAACAGAGTTACTGAAGAAAATAATGTTGCACCAGTGAGAGAATATTTTACTCTTAGCCCCAATAATCGGAAAGCTAGTCTTGAATTAGCAATTCTGGAGACTTCTTCGTAGAACATTTTAAGGCGATGCATACAAGTATGTCCTTATCGTGTGCAGTTACTACAAGTTCTAAAGTCTACAGACTATAGTTTACGTGCCAAATTTGCAAATGCAATGTAGCTGTATGACAATGAAGATTTTCTGGATCTTGTCGTCTTCAGTAATGAATCGACATTTCACCTGTAAATGGCCATGTGAACACACATAATTCTCGCATCTGGGAGTCAGCAAATCCCGATGAGATTGTACATTTGCAATGAGACTCCCCTAAAAATAATTATTTTTGTGATAGATCCCGGAGGACTCTATACGAACCTATAATTTCGATAAAGCAATTATCATAGGTGATTCTTACTTTGATGCGTTAGAACAATGGTTCTTTCCTCAATTGGAAGAAGGTGAACCAGAGAAATGCATTTGGCAGGAAAATGGCGCGCCGCCTCCTGTCATCCGGACGTTAGGCGTTTGGTTAAATCACGTTGTACCCGACCCGCTGGATTGACCAAACGGGACTGAATGACAGAGCTTGTTTCGCATGGCCTCCACGTTCACCAGACTTTACGCCATGCCAATTGTACCTTTCGATATTCATAAAGAAGGATCATATAGATGTATCTCCCTTGCCAACTAACCTCTCCTGCCAACTAACCTCCCCGACAGAGGATTGATGCATATTTTGCAAAAATTAGTCCTGACACATTGCTCAAGGTATGGGAAGTTATCGCTTATCGACTCGTTGTGCGAATTGGCTCACATTGAATACATGAACCAAAACATGTTCGTTTTGCTGTATCACTTAGTGTATTATTTATAATTGAATGTTAAATGTACGAAATACTACAAAGCCTTAAACCCCGATATCCATTTAGAAACAACCGGTAGTACATACGAGGTAAGAGTGTACCGTGTGCAAATGCATATAGTTGATGATTTGCCTCATCTTTGACTATCTCTGATAAGTTTGTACATATGTGCATTTCCCATCTCTTTTTCCCCTCTCCTTCCCTTTCTCCCGGAATGTACTGCGCGTTACGCAATGCCCCAGACCGGAGTGCTCAAACCTTTAACAGTCGAAGAACCTCATACATTGGGAACGTACGACAAGGGAGCCTAGTTAGAACCCCTGGCGGCAAAGACGTTATTGTTTGATTTCTACATATAGCTGTATAGAATAATTAATTTGGCTGCTGTGTGAAAGCAATTAATGGTATGAGTGTTAGTTATGTTATTATTTGTTGTGTATTTATGTTTAAACTTGCGACTGTCATTGTATAATTTTGGTTTCTATGTTAATTTTTTATTTTGTTGTATTATATTAAGTTCACATATATTTTCCCTTATTTAAAAATACATGACAGAATTAACAATTTTGTCTTATTTCATTCAGTTTTAGTTAACTATGTGCATTTCAATTTGTAACTTGCTTAGAGATAAAACCCAGACCTTCAACCTAAGTAATTATAAAGTGCGCAATTTCAGGTTCCTCGTTCTCATGATTGTCGTAAAGAATATTCAGTTAGACTTTCGCAATGTTGGAGTACAATTATGATGAAGATATTACATATACTATTGGAATACGAATGGAGAGATGAATTATATATAAGTTCGGGTCCAGCCATAGACATGCTTCACTTGTATAATGTACATGCCTCTGCTAAATTTCGGGTTAGGTTCTGTTTTATAGGCAAATTGATGCCTGTATTGTACACAGTTCTGATAATTAATGTAACTTGGAATAATGTACTTGACATTAGAGTATATGTGTTGCCTAATATTCTTGGAATAATAGGCAACCATTTAACACAACGTATAAGTAAACAGGTGCACAAAGCATGTCAAGACAGCGGTGCGGTGTTCAAGGATGATTCAAGCGGTTAAACTAAGGTAATGAAATGGAACAAAGAGCATTTTATTTAATAAACGTATCAAGAGATACTCTGTTTAATCCAATTATGAGGATAAATATTATGAACAGGAATTTAATGAGAAATTCTTACAGAAAACTGAGTGTCACTGAAATCTACAATTAAAGTAAACTGATTATTACTTTAAAGTCACTAATTTAAAAAAAACAATGTATATAAAGTTCAATGTGAGCATTTTTTATTATTCATCAACTTTGAATTTATTGAAACTGAGCAGACGTGTAGAATACCACATGTGATATTGAATTAAAAGATAAATTTACGAGAAGATTCAAATTTTAAAAAAAGTGAATTTGTTAAGACTACAGTTCTCGGCAAAAACAAAGGCGGGTCAGTCTGCTCTGGAACAATACGCCTCATTTAACGTACAGTATGCACACGATTGGCCATTTGTTGGATAGATGCCCAGAAATTACATAAAAACGACCGTATTCATATCCTGAATAAAATATAGTAAGTTTTAAAACTGTTAGTTTTCTCGCAAATGAGTACCTGATACACTGCACTCGTGATTCATTGCTCTTTAAATTATTCTGCAGAAAAACTAAATTAATATTGAGGACATAGATCAATTCATCTCACACACAATATCAGTGTGAAACATGGGATAAATACGAACATACCGCAATGATCAAAGTGCCTCGGTAACAGGTTTAAAAATACTGACCTACGAAATGTATTACACAGGATCTCTAAACTCACTATCCATTCAAATGAAGGAAGGCAGTGTTTCTAAAGTTAATATTATTGTAAACTTTTACACATACTCTACTGCGTTTCTACAGGACTGCCATCTAGGTCAAAACACATACTCGATTTCCAGTAGTGGAACGAAGTTTAGACCTTAACATTTGAACGGTAATAAGGCCAGCTGCTTCTCTGGTTCGATTCCATAAATTAGACAGATTTGCTAGTGTACACTTTGATCTTGATGTATCCCATGCATAATGTCTAAGGAAATCAGATACGGTGAACGGGAATCCCAATCCCTCTAAGTATCCCATCTCCTTGGAAAGGTTGTGTTCATGTAATTACGGACAATGTGTGCAAAATGAGTGTCCATCTTGCTGAAATAAAACAGTATACAGGATGCTGTCATCCTGAAGCAGCAGTTCCAGGTACAGTTCGGAGGTAAATGTTACCTATTATTGACTTCTCGCAAAGAAAAATGGACCTTACAGCTTTTATTACGTCAATCCCAACCAAACATAAACCTTCGGTGTATCACTTTTGGACTCCAATACATCATGGTGTTCTTCATATCCCATATTCGGCTGTTGTGTCTATGTACTTTCCCACGAACTTTCCTCGGCGGAGAAAAAAATGGGCTGAGGTTCGCTGTTTTATCTCTCACGATTTTCATACATCCTTACGCTACTGTTGCACTATGCACTTTTAAACACATTTGATACTATTTTAAACAATTTTGGAACCATTTCATAAACATTTCTTACGATTTTTAAACATTGAAAACATTTATATAATTACGCGAATATTGTGAATTGAATTCTACAGACGCGCAAATGCTTAATGTAACATCCGCTAGATAGCTCTAAAATCCGTGTTACCAACATTCGCAAATATTTCCAAGTCATATTTCAAGAAATTAACTTCATTTTGTTAGATTCCGATGGAACAAGTTAGTGTACAGAAAATTAGTTTACAGTTGATTAAATAATATGCATGTAATTTATTTTGTTAGGTTAGGAAATGGGAAGTTAGTGTACCTCCATTTTTTTAGCATTTGGTAATTTAATCCGAACGTTAGTAACGCCGATTTCATAGCCATCTACCAGAAGCTACATTAAACATACAGCAACTCCCGCATGCGCACTGCGATTGTGTATAACTTTGAAGAATTCATGTGAGACAGGGAGTACATTTTATCCATAAAATTCTAGCTCTCTAACAACCTCCTAGAGGTCATAACACATTGCCCGACGACAGGCGAAATCCTTGTCCTCAATATGGTGTAGAATTTGGACGTTTTCGTACAGTGAAATGTAGAATTTTCCATATTGTGTTGCGAGGAACATTCAACTCCCTACTAAGTGGTCGTGTAGATGTCTTCGGACTCCTATCACTGGCTGTTTAAACCAGCTGCGCTGATTCTGCTATAACGCACCCCATCACACACATTGCCAGTATGTTTAAATTTATTTACAAGCAGACAAATGTGTGCCCTTCTTGGGCTGATTTACGGAATTTATTGGTAAATTCCGCTCTGGAGTCTTCATATAACAATCCGCGTAACCATACACAAATAAAGGCAACCCGTTTTTCCGTGCTAAACATCTTGCACTAAGCTAATAGTACCTGAAAACAAAAACAAAATAGTGTTTTCATGGAAATGGATAGTGGCTTTGGACGCATTTGTCGGGCGCGGTAGTCTAGTAGTTATGTTCTTTGCCTCCAGTCCGGAGCGCGGGAACGAAGTAATTTTAGGATGGAGAAATCTTCATGCTATCCACATGTCACTCATTGACACTGTACGTAAATAAGCGTAACTCAATTAGCTCGGTTAAGAATCTCCCGCTAGGGAGCTCCCGTGTCCCCACGCGGAACGCATGGTGCATATACACATATTTATTTGCTTTACCCATATATCGAGTTCACTCACCATAATTTTATTTAATTATTGTGGTAATCATGGATAGCTGTAATATATACAAAAGTAAATTGACAATAGAAACAATGACAATCGTAATGGAGAAATCTGAACAGAGATCTTTGTTATTAAAGGAGCATACGAAAAATATATCTATCGATGATAATTTCTTAGAATGTGATTGGTTGATACCAAACACATAGTAATACGTGATTGGACAATGTAAATGGAAGAATCAACATAATTTAACTATCTACTTCTATATTTTTGTGATATGTATATATATCCAAAGTAATTCTGCCTCAAGGCAGGTCCTTCACTGCAACCATAGCATTTTCATGCTATGCTTGCAGCTTCACTAGGAAATTGTAGGTGTGGTAGCTTCCCGTTGCTTTCCATATATATATATATATATATATATATATATATAGTTAAATATGTATAAAGTGTTCACTCTTCCAGTTCAAAACGTTTTCAAACTGATAATACTGTTTTGAATTATTGTTCTGGATAATTTATACACAGGGTAAAATGAATGAAGTACACGTTATCGAAAAAATTGGAAATCATTAATAAAAATATAATTTAACAACTTAAAAAAGCAGATTGCAAGCAGTGTTGTCACATGGATTGAAAATTCCCTCACGGTAATTGGAAAAATGAAGAAACAATTGTAGTGAGGGAAGGAAAGGGAAAGTTTCACAAAATCCTTATAAATATAGAGACTTTTAATTTCATTGTGTTTAAGCTTCCACTCTGTAGAATATTACCTAATATCCACATTGGACCAGACATTCTTAAAATGTATTTGTAAACTCAAAATGTTAATTCATTCTTATTGTTAAAGGATTGAGGGTTTAGAAGCTTCATTCCTGTTTAGTGCACACAGCTATTCATTTTTAAGCGAATCCAAAGGAATTCAGCTATTGAGGTTGTTCTCAATAAAATATTTTTGAAATCTTTCTACACATCTTCACCGACCCTACCTAATAGGCACAGAAAATGACAATGATATATATATATATATATATATATATATATATATATATGCCCTAAAAATCCAACCTCAGTGGTCCATGTCCCGAGGGGTGAGCAACGGGAAGTACGGAATAGCTTATTGGGGTGATGTACGGTGGGGACTAGTTTCCCGTGACAGCTACGTTAGCCGAGAAGGCCCAATAGGAATCCCGAAAACCGGCAAATGAAGCTCTGGTTAGGTCCCCCAAATGCGGGGGTTGGCCAAGGGCTGACAACCCGTTCCATAAAAAATAATTGTAACGTTTCCTGCAAAGAGAGATAAAGCCGGACATATCAATAGGCATAGACTTTGGCTACGAAAAAGGACAATGATTTTGGGAACTTGGAACATTCATCGTTGGAATACTAATAATAATGAAGTACTTAACGAGATTACAAATAAGTTGGTGGATATACCAGTTCTGACAGAAACCAAAAGGAAAGGGAAAGGTCAAGAAATTACTAGTGAATACATACATGTATGGAGTGGGGTGGAAAAATCGGAGAGTGCTAAAGGAGGAGTATCAATTTTAATTAAGAAGAAATGGAAATCCTCAATACAACAAATAGAAGAAATAGGTTGGTAGTTGTGGAAATAACAATGTATGGGAAAGAATTAGTAATAATAGGAATATATGCCCCAAAAAACAATGCATCACAAGTAATAAACGAACCATACCTTGAAAAATTTACTGGATTGGTAAGATTTCTCAAAAGAAAGAATTAATAATTATGTGAGATTTGAATAGCAGAGTTGGACAGGGGACAGGTGACATTGTTGATCCACATGGAGAAGTTATTGAGAATGAAAATGGACAACGTTTAAAAGAAGAATGAAAAGTGAGTGGGGAAAATATTTCTCAAAAGAAGGAATTAATAATTATGGGAGATTTGAATAGCAGAGTTGGACATGGGACAGGTGGCATAGTTGGTCCATATGGAGAAGATATTGAGAACGAAAATGGTCAACGTTTGAAAGTAGAATGCAAAGTGAATGGTCTAATTAATATGAATTCGATGTTTAATCATCGGGATATCCATAAATATACTGGGAACAACGCACTAAAGGTCTATGATCGATAATTGATTATGTAATAGTGAGGAAACGGAGAAATATTATAGTTCAAGATGTTAGAGTGAATCGAGGACCCGAATATGGAACGGATCATTATATGCTGTCAACTAGGACAGTATGCCCTATATACAGGCAAAAGGTAAATAAAGATTAAAATATAGAAATGGAAAATGAATTAGAAAAAAGTAGATATAATCTACATTTACTACAAGATGAGAGTATTAAATATCTATATGCCCAACGCCTCACCGAAAAATTAAAATTTGATGAAGATTCGAACTCGGTCGTTATTTATGAACATTTGAAAAAATATATACATGAAGCAGCAAGAGAAGCACTTGATCTGGAAAATGATAAACGCCATAAAAACCATTGGGTGAATAAGGAAATACTTGATATCTTAACAGGAAAAAAAAATTGCATGTCAAAGATATTTACGTTACAAGAAAGATGAAGATTATCAAAGTTATAACATACTTAAAAGAAAGGAAAAAGCTCAAGTCAGGAAATATAAAAAAATTAATCTGGAATAGGATATGTGGAGAAATTGAGCATACAGTAGGCTATTCAAAGTCAGCCCAAGCTTGGAGGACAATTAAAAACATGCGAAATGATAATATGACAAAGAGTTTTAATTTAGTACCAATGAAAACTTTTCAGCGATATTTTAAAATGCTTTTAACAGAAACTAGAAGAGAATTTATAGACTGTGCTACACTGCATAATGTTTCGGGTGACTTAATAGAACTTATAACAGAAGAGAAGGTAAGAAACGTATTGAGAACAGCAAAAAATTGAAAAGCAGATCAAATAGGAATAACCATGGAACTGATTAAATATTGTGGTTCAGGATTTATAAGAATTTTAACTAGACTTTTGAACCAAGAGATAGAAGGAGATCCTCTTCCGGATGAGTGGAAGTTATCGTATATTAGTGCAATATACAAAAATAAAGGGAATAAAATATATTCAGCAAACTATAGAGGGATCAGTGTTATGGCAGCAATTAGTTAAGTTCAATTATTAAATTTACATTGGAGGAACTAATACAAAATAAAATATCAGAAGAACAAACAGGTTTTACAGCAGGAAAATCATGCCTTGATAATATATTTGTGATTATGCAGATAACAGAAAAGATGTTCGCTAAAGGAAAACAAGTTCATATGACATTTATAGATCTGGAAAAGGCATATGGCTCTGTACCCATCAACAAGCTTTGGGTGGCAATGGAGAAGTTTGGAATGCCTAAATCCCTTATACATTTTATAAAAAGAATATATGATTGTAAAGGAAGTATTAAGGCTGGAAATACAGTATCCTCAGAATTTGATATAGCAAAAGGATTACGACAAGGATGCGGGATGTCACCAACATTGTTCAACATATATTAAGATCTATTAATGAATTGGAATAAGTCATATAGGGGAATGGAATCAACATTAATGACCGTTTACTGCACAATTTATTATTCGCTGATGACCAGATTATAGTAGAACAAAATAAAGAAGATATAGAACAAATTATTAGAAAGTTGGAAGATGCATTTGACGTAGGTGTACTGGAGATAAATAATATCAAAACAGAATATATGGTAATCGGAGGAAATTCAGAACACCTACAAGTAACTAATATGATAATTAAATGTTTTGAAGAATTTAAATATCTTGGATCTATAATAGTTAAAACTGCATAGAGAACAGAACATTGAGGAGGATAATTTACAGAGAGCAGAAATGCTAATCGCAGAACCAAGTGCATTAGAGGTTGAAATGGCGATAGAAAAATTAAAGATATATAAAGCATCAGGTTCGGATGAGATCCCAGCAGAACTGATAAAATCAGGGGGAGAAAAATTGATAGAGAAGGTACGCCGGTTGCTTAGTATGATTTGGGAAAAATAAGCTCTTCCAGATGAATGGAAGGAGTCAATTATCGTACCAATTTATAAGAAAGGAGATAAAACTGATTGCAACAACTACAGGGGCATATCATTACTTTCAACTTCGTACAAAATTCTAACAAATATATTAGTAAGCAGACTTATTCCCTATATTGATGACATTCTATGAGATCATCAATGTGGATTTAGAAGAAACATGTCTACAACAGATCAGATTTTTAGCATAAAACAGATTTTAGAAAAGAAATGGGAATATAATGGTACTATACATCAACTATATGTAGACTTCAAAAAAGCACATGATTCAATTAAGAGGGAGAAGATATAACTTAGTATCCTGCTGGAGTTCGGAATTCCTAAAAAGTTAGTTAGACTTATATGAATGTGTCTAAATGACACAAAGAGTAAGGTGCGTGTAGGCAAACAGTTTTCGGACCCTTTTGAAATCCAGAATGGGTTGAATGGGTTGAAGCAAGGAGATGCACTATCTCCTCTACTATTTAATTTTGCACTAGAGCATGCAATTAAATCTTTAGAGAATGAGGAAGACTTACAAATCAATGGTATTAATAAGCTGTTAGTTTATGTTGATGATGTAGTATTGTTGGCCGATACCGAGGAGATACTAAAGGACAACACGCACGCACTATTGAGTAACACTAAGGAATTAGGACTGGAAGTAAATATCAATAAAATTAAATATATGGCCACACGTAGAAATTCATTATACAATGGAAATTGACAGCTAATGACAAATGAGGGAAATTTTGAGGAAGTGGCTGAATTCAAATACCTAGGATCAATAATCACAAATAGGAATGAGATGCACAAAGAAATTAGACATAGGCTCAATTCTGAAAATGCGTGCTATTATGCATTGCAGAGACTCTTGTCGTTCCAACTCCTTTCAAAAAACGTTAAACTGAAAATATATAAAACTATTATTATTCTACCAGTTATATTATATGGGTGCGAAACATGGACTCTTACTTTAAGGGAGGAAAGGAGATTACAAGTATTTGAGAATAAAGTACTTAGGAAAATGTTTGGGCCAAAGAGAGATGGACAGACAGGTGAATGGAGAAGACTACTTAACAATGAACTACATTGTCTTTATAGGAAGCCAGATATAATAAGAACAGTTAAGTCTCGTGGACTGCGATGGGCAGGACATGTTGCACGTATGGGGAATGAAAGAAATATATGGAAGCTTCTTGTAGGAAAGCCAGAGGGAAAACGCCCAGTTGGTAGAACAAGAATGAGGTGGGAGAACAACATTAATTATGATTTGAGGGAAGTAGATTATACAGGGAATGATTGGAAAGCATTGGCTCAGTATAGGGATGTTTGGAGAGCTTATGTCCGCGCTGCCATGGCCATGAACCTGCGGGTTCGATAGTGCCAGTGAGAAAGTAAGTAAGTAAGTACTTGTGAGAAATATTTATTATTAATAGAGTAAATTATTCAAGGAAGGCAATTAGATCCCTGAATGGTCTTTAATGGAATAGAAATTTGACCAGAAATAAAAAGACATTATACAGGCAATAATACAAAGTATACTTACATATGGATCAGAAAATTGAACAATACATGAAATGATGCAGAAACGAATCTTGGCGACAGAAATTGATGGATTACGGAGACGTATGAGAATATCCAGGCTACAACATATAACAGAGATAGCTTTACAGTCGTATATGGACATGTACAAGGGATGTCGTAAGACCAGTGGTCTAAACAAATTCTAGATGATTGGATGGTACAAGGCAGAAGGAAGAGGGGAGAAGTAGATGAACATGGTATGAGGGAATATATGGTGTTATGATGAAGAGGGGTATGGAAGAGGGACAATGAGAAGATAGTAATCTCTGGAAAGCAACAATCAAGGGCGAACTGCTGTAAAGTGGAAAACCTGTATTAAGTAAGTATATATATATATATATATATATATATATATATATATATGTGTGTGTGTGTGTGTCCATTAACGCTCTAGCGATAGGATTTTTTTTGTTATCAAAATCTAAGTTTGTATATAACAATCAATTAAAAAGCATGGTTGAGCTCATTAACCGGATACTTAGGTGTAGGAGTTCACCTCAAAAGAAAATTAAAATATCGCTCTAACCGTCGCAATTTTCGATGTTTTACAACGAATCTCAGTATATTAAAATAAAACGAATTTATTCTCGAAATGTCGGCGAAATCCGACCATTGGAACTGAGGTAGGATTTACCCGAAACCCGAAATTATAAATCTTTCTAGCATCCGGCATGTTTGCTTTGTCCCAGTATAAGCTATTAACATATAATACCATTTAATTAACTCCTTTAAATTTATAAATTTTGATACAAGATTTATGAGTTTAATTTATAAATGAAGTAACAAAAATTAATCAGTAGAAAGTATTTTAATTTCCGTCAAATTATACGAGGTAATAACTTAGGTTATGCTGGGTTTGTTTCTTCTTCAGTCCCATAGGTGTAAATAAGAATTATAAATTGACTTCTTCCAATTTAAAAAAAAAAATATGTATATTCCGTAAACCAGCAAAATCGGACCATAACGTAGACTTGTGAGGATTTCGCTTTTACGCATTGTTCGTTGCTGCTAGATTGCCTTACGACTTTTCTGGCATTCTCTGCTGCTTTGGCGAAATTGCAACACTTCTGAGGTTGGGGCACTTGAAAGGCGAAGTTACCTTACCGCGATTATTATAATGATAGACGATGATAAAGCATCAGGAGAGCGCTTAAATTTAAAACTTAACCTAAAATTCAGACCATGTGTGAGCTTAGGGTTCTCTGTTAGGAAAAATCTTACAGGAAATCTGGACGGGAATTGAACTTAAGAGCTGATGAACTGTAGTCAGAATCTGTGACCTTAAGAGCATGGTGCTCTTTTGTGTTTATGTGGAATATTTTTTTATTAGGAAATGTGCACTCAGTTCAGCATTAGTGGAGGGACAGGATACACACACCCAGACCCAAGGTGGACATTTTTAAAATCCCTTACCCCGCCGGGAATCGAACCTGGGTCGCCGGAGTGGAAGGTAGGGACTCTACCGACTACGCCACGGAGACGGACTTTATGTGGAATATGTAACATCGAAAGAGATTTTGTCAATCTGTGTTCCACCCGTAGTAAAAAATCTTGGATATTGCGGTGGTCTCGTGCGTTGTCACACAGCGGGCCCGAGTTCGATCCTCGTCCAGGACAAGTTTCAAGCGTGAAGTTTTTTTCTGAGTTTTTCCTCGCCTGTCAGATAAATGTCAGGAACCTTTAAGGGCCAAACGGTCCCCGAAAATTATCTGGCCATTAGTATCATATTCATTAGAATTAAAGCCTCTCCTGGCGCATCATTACCATCATCTTCATATATTATATATAACTGGGCAGCGTAACTCCGCCTTCCAGTACCCCCAACATCAGAAATGGGTTACAATAAAGCCAATGCCAGGAGAGAATACCCAAAAATATTGTGATAACAATCTGTTGGCATTAAATATAAGAAATACATAATATGGATAATAATCTAAAGTGGAGTCATCAAGTAAACCAAGTTTCCAAGCAAGTTTTCTCTGGACGTTATTCCCATTACCAGTTTAAATATGTTCAACAATTGCAGACACTTGCCATACTACATTCTTTCTACTGTGACGTGACTTAAATCCTGAATTGTCATACAAGCTACAACTTGTTCATAACGCCAAAGTCTGATGCGTTTGTGATGTTCGAAAGTATGACCATATTTCGACGTCTATTCGACCCGTCTTGGTTCCGGCTGCGTGTGAGAAGAAGAATGCAAATTATTCGCACCTCTAACCTCAGATATCTTTCATCTTTTATTCTCCTGCCATTGGTAGGTCGCATGTCACTGCAATATAGTGTCTAAAATTGATGAATACACTATTTGAAACATTATTTCTCAGTAACGAAATGTGACAGAAATACTATTGAATGCCGTATTATTAAACGTCGTATTGTTCATGTTTTTTCACCATCTCACTCCCGTTATTTGAATTCACTACCAGTGTATATCAGGAACTGCCGATAAAAAAGAACAACTGATAATAATAATAACAATACTTAGAGACCCGATTATATACAACACAACAAGCTCGAAATATCCATGCGAATATTCATAAACAATGCTTAAAATGTTCTTGAAAAACTCAACATATATGCAATACCAAATAATAAAAAACATAATAATTATTACTTTATTAGATAATTTATCTCTATGTTAACATATTTTCTTGTTAAATGCCACTGTTTGTCATTCGACATTTCAGGTATTCTCTCCTAGTATTGGCGTGTAGTAACCAACTTCTGAGGTTGGGGTGCCTGGAGGCGGGGTTACGCTGCCCCAATGATATGATGGGTGATAACGATGGGTAATGATGCGTCAGGAGAGGCCTTAATCCTAAACTTAATGCAATTGAGATGAATATGATATTGATGATAAAGATGGCCAGATGATGTTCGTGGACCGTTTGGCCTTAAAGTATCCTGAAATTTGTCTTACAGGTGAGGAAAAGCACCGAAAAAACCTCACCCATAAAACTTGTCCCGAGCGGGGATAGAACACGGGCCCGCTGCGTGACAAGGCAGCATGCTACCTCGAGACCACAGCGGTGGACTCTAAGTTAACATAATAATTAGTATTTTGTTATATATATTTGTTAATATTTTCATTTATAATCAATTGAGTTGGTGTTTACTTGATGAAAATCCATATTTATTAATTAAATAAAAATAAAACGTAGTTTTATTTGATTTTCATATTTATTATATAAATTCAGTGACAGCTGTTTCGGTACACTGTACCTTCTTCAGACATTTTAACATGTTAACCTGAAATTTTCATTTATCAGTGAAAAATGATAAATTATCAATAGTATCGGGCTATATTATTGTTCCCAAATCAAAATATTCTATATTTTGCTACTATCGTAAACAGAAACGATCAGGTACTCTTCCAAACGTTAGGTATAAGGTTGTGTATTCGATCGCTCAAAATATGTTTATAAACAGAACAGAGTAGTTCTACGTCAACCGAAGTAATTGGGTAGTATTTGTATTTGGGTGCTATTTTGGCACTTATTATCTCTAGCAAAAGCTGTTCCGTCCCATTTATGAAACTATTAATTTGACATAAAGGTTCAAAGCCTGGTTTATCGTTTTAAATGTTTTAAAACTTTTCCTTAAGTTTGCTTAGGAATAGCTCCGGCAATAAGGAGTTCAGTTGACGGATTTTATCCATTAACTGAAAAGAATCAATCAACGCCAAACTTTGAATTTCGAACTTTTAATAGTTGTAGGTATATGGAAAAAATGAGTGCTAATAACAACAATTTTTTTTAAATACTGGAATCGTTAAATGATTCACAGACAAATTCCCAAAGCCTCTGCACTATCCAAATAATTTACTATACTTTAGATGGGCTCGAAATGTTCATTGTAAAACAACAGCAGATTTTTAAAATGTTGTAAATATAGTGCAAAAATATGCGTTATCACAAGTTTCTAGTGGAAATATGCAATAACAGGTGAAAATGGTATAAATATGCAAATGCATATAATCCGGTCTCTATTAATAATGTTTCATTTATCCTAGCAGAGTTAAAGCCATAAGGCCTTCCCTTCCAGTCAACCAGCACAAATATAATAATAAATATTTGCAGTATAGCTTATATATAGGCTAATGTATGCTAAATTATAATGGATTAAAATACATTAAAAATTGCAATGCAAATTTCTTTAACATACAACTTTTATACGATAAACATAATAATAGCAACAACCGTAACAGTAAGCTATTTGAAGTAATAATTGGGAGCATTTTTAAAACCTCTACACTATTGTTCCTTTTCTCTTTTACTATTTTTTTAATGCCTTGAGATTATTATTTGATAAATTACAATTTCTTTGAGCATCTATTTATGTTAACTGTTTTATTTAAATATATTATATTTATTTGTAAGTGCATTTTGCGTTAATAGTATCTAGAGGCGGCTCCGTGCAGCAGTCGATTACAGCTTCTTCTCACCACTGGGTCTCAAGATCAAGTCCCGGTTACTCTATGTTGGCTTCGTTGTGCACGGAATGGACCTTGGGAAAGTTTTTCTCGCTATTTCTCCCATTTTCCTCTGCCCCATATTTCATTTCAAAACTTCTCTATACTCATTTCATCCATTTCGTTAAACCGCCCCTGTAATGTTTTGTCAGCCGTCATCGGCAACCACTTCTTGTCGCACATGAACCTCTGAAAAGTATAGGGGCTTCATCTCATCCCTCATCCTGATCCTGAGTTAGGCACGAGTTGAGTAGGCTTAAATTTTTTTGTTAGGCTTATAAATAATCACAATATAGAAACACATCAATACATTTGTTTGTAAAATGATATGAGTGGAAGGAAAATCACTGTAGTCTTCACTCTGCCAATCCAAATAAAACTATTATTATTATGATATTGTAATTGTCATTTTCGCGGTGTCTAGTTTGTGATTGTTATAGCGCGAGACGAGGGGTGTTTTTGGGAGACAAGAGGTATTTTAAAACAAACCCTTGAAAGAAAAGTTATGTTAAGATAAGATCAACACTAATGAAAAAATACACTGTAGGGTGAGGGGTTGCGAAAGAACATTTCTCAGGTATTTTTATGAGACAAGGGATTTTTTAAAATAACCAACGGTACTAGAGGGTAGAGCTAAGGCGGTCAGTCTGAGTCGAGAGTCTCTGCGGCACCAACGGACGAGTGAGGTCCCGGGGCGGCGCCCTGGCGACATTTCAGCGCCCTGCTGGGCCCATTTCTTAAATATGTAAGTAGAAGTTTGTAATATAGTTTTTCATTTCTCTCGGGAATGTCCACAATTAAATTTTAATCACTCCTATAAGCAAATATTAATCTATTATTAAATGGTGCTTCCAAGTTCTATCTTGAGTAATTTTCAAATGTAACCTATAATATGTTATTATATATATATATATATATATATATATATTAAAGTGTTTGATACACCGTGTCAATGGCTTCTTTTTATGTCGTAAAAAAGTGTGTAAATTCTTCTAGAAGTCCTGTTCACACTTCCTATAATTTTCCTCGACACGCTACCTAGTAATATGAGTAAAGCCCTTTCGAAATAATAAAGAATAAAATGAAGAAATAAAGCGAGTCATTACACTGGTGACTAGCGGTGTTATAATCAGGTTTAATAATATTCCTGATAGGATTACGAACCCATGTTAGACCGTATTTTGTAAAATTTAAACGCCTCTGAAGGAACATTTAACTTACTATAATAGAATCTTCTAAATATTTGATTTAAGTGACTGAATTATTGAAGAAAAATTAACTTATTATTTTTGTAGGTGTTCTATTAAAAAATAATTTATCATTATAGTTGTTCTAATTCACATTTGATTTACGCCTCTGAAGGAACATTTAAATTACTACAATACACTCTTCTAAATATTTATTTAAGTAACTGAATTATTTCTAAATTATTGAAGTAAAATTAATTTATTATTTTTGTAAGTGTTCTAATTAAAATAATTTATTATTAAAGTTCTAATTAAAATTTAATTTATTATTACAGATGTTCTAATTATTTTTCTCGTTTTTAGTAATGGTCTAATTGGTATTAACAGCGTAAATAAATTCCAATCATTAATACAAAAATTAATTCTCCAAACTTCCAGTTGGAGTTGACATTATATATGTAATATTGTTTTATATAGGAGATAGTAATCGCTAAATATCTTCCTTGATCTAGTATTTAATATATCGACTAATTAAGCGAATAATCAATTAATAATTAATATTTCTTCACCTTCTCGTTCTCACAAGGAATGATATAATTAGGATACATACTTGTTTAAGAATCTGAACGTACGAGTAACAACCATGAATCACCCCTACGACTTTCACTAGCAGTTGAGAATTCGGAACCTAAAACTTTACAAAATCAGGAATTTGTGTGGCTGATTTATTACGATTTTCCCCCTAACCTTATTTTACCGGAGAACAGGACTTCCACTGCGTAAATGTTTCCGGAGTAGCTGAATGGTTTAGCAAATGACCAATATATTTTTAAAAAATATCCATTACAAGATAGAACTTGGAAGCACCATTTAATAATATATTAATATTTGCTTATAGGAGTGATTAAAATTTAATTGTGGACATTCCCGAGAGAAATGAAAAACTATATTACAAACTTCTACTTACATATTTAAGAAATGGGCCCAGCAGGGCGCTGAAATGTCGCCAGGGCGCTGCCCCGGGACCTCACTCGTCCGTTGGTGCCGCAGAGACTCTCGACTCAGACTGACCGCCTTAGCTCTACCCTCTAGTACCGTTGGTTATTTTAAAAAATCCCTTGTCTCATAAAAATACCTGAGAAATGTTCTTTCGCAACCCCTCACCCTACAGTGTATTTTTTCATTCGTGTTGATCTTATCTTAACATAACTTTTCTTTCAAGGGTTTGTTTTAAAATACCTCTTGTCTCCCAAAAACACCCCTCGTCTCGCGCTATAACAGTGATGGACAAAGATTTGTAAAAAATATTCAAAAATACTTCCATAAGAATAACCTCAGTAGCTACAATATTTTGGAATTCGCAAGTTCAGAACTATAAATGACGTCCATCGCTGTGTTCTGGTAATAATCTTGTGTCCCCACAAGCAGCGGGCTCGGTTTTGATCCTGATCAGGACTAAATTCCTAGGTGAGATTTCTTTTTCGAAATAAATGTCGGGAACATTTAAGGCTCAAATAGTCCCTGAACTATATCTGACCATCAAAATAATTCACAATTCCTTTTCCTTGTTTAGTATGAATGTGAGAATGAATTTTGTTGTATCTTGTCTTAAATGTTGGTGCTGTCTCGGAGGTGGCATTGAGCTAATAACCCACCCAAGGAGGTCATCTATGTCCACGTGTGGCAATATATATATATGGGTGTGTGTGTGTGTGTGTGTGTGAACAATTGTTATTCTTTCTCCTGAAAGGTCGTGTCCATATAAGGCTCGTGTGACGTAGACATGTAGACCTAAAATTACCTACAAAGGGAGAGGTTAATGTAAACTAAAGAGGGAGACGGACATATTAATAGAAATGAGTATTGCTGGATGTGGATGGATCTGTATCGCCAGTGCACGTGCACTCATTAATGTAATGTCGCTATTATGATAATGTTTATTGATTATGTTTTCTTTATTCTGACAGAACACAGCGGTTTAATAAATATTTTAATGTTCGGGTTCACATCAAATTTACGTTGCATAGAATACTTACGGATGAAAATGTGCTCTTGCAGCGAGCAGCCTCCCCCACTGTTTAAAACTTCATAAAACTTATAATTTATATGATCTCACCACACCCTTGAATAGACTCCACAGTCTACTAGAAATTAGCGTTACATCACGTCGTACCAGAATGGTATAAAATAAAATAAGGTAAAATATACCTTCTTAGGTAAACTCCGTCGTCCTCAACTTATAAAACCTGTAATCTTTATGCCTGTAGGCCTTTCACAACATCCGTTCAATTTTCAGCAGGTCCGTCTTCGCTACAACATCCAGTATGATGGTTGATGCTGCTGGTCCTAATTTAGCTTTGTCACAACAAAGTCACATTAGGACCAGCAGCATCTGGATGTTGTAGCGAAGAGGGACCTGCTGAAGATGGAACGGATGTTCTGAAAGGCCTACAGGCATAACGATTACATATCTTATAAGTTGAGGACGACGGATTTTACCTAAGAAGGTATATTTTAACTTATTTTATTTTATGACTCTCCACCTCAACGGTTTTAACAATGAATTTTATTATTATTGTACCAGAATGGAATGTTGCATCTTTATATTTTGCTTCTGCATCAGAATCCACTTATATCCTCCATTATAAGACATGGATACCCTCTATCGGGAAGCATCTTAACCATACTAATCTAAATTATAGTGTTTCCTACAGATGTCAGTGAGTGGCAAGTGATAAGCATTCAGACTCAATGAGATATCTAGTAGGCAAATAAGGAATTACTAGGATGGATGAAGTTCGCTTAAATTTTGCACAGGGGCCTTTTTATCCAGGCTTCCGATTCTTTTACACTGTTAAAATTCCACTCGGAGGACTTGGCCTAAATCCCCATCGACCCTGGTCAGATTTAAACCAACTACCCTAGGGACTAGCGGTAAGGAACGTAACCACTAAATTACAGCGGCCGACTTTCGTAATTTCACTACCAGTACCGCATTTCTTTTACATTCTTAACTCCAAATCGTGTTAACTGACCAAAACATATATGTTTTAAGCATGTGGGAGCAGGTATGGTAGCCGAGAAAAACTCAAAGGAGGTATTTACAAATATGAAAAGACTTGCATAGAATGCTCAGTCTTCCAGGCAGAACTCCTTGGAATTCAAATGACAGTTGAATGGATTGAACTACAAAAAGATGTAACTTCAACATATGCTATCCACGTAGATTCACAAGCCGCTCTTCTAGCCATAGCCATAGAAGAGCAACCAACCCTTTGGCGTTCTAAATCAGAGAATAGCTAATCGTACTCAAAAAGACGAGTAAGATTGACCTCCACTGGGTTAAAGGTCACGCAGGTCTTCGAGTGAATGAGAGAGCTGACTACCTGGCTAAAATAGCCGCTAGCTACAAAACTACTATCGACTAAAACTGCATCCCTATAACACGAGGCAAGCAGTTATGAAAATAATACTATGGAAACAATCTGGAATTTAATTTACACCAAATCAAATGACACCTTCCATACCAAAATGTTCATTCACAACATACCCTATAGACTGTCCCTATCCCTATGGCCTAACTATATAACCACACAATTTCTCACCAACTATTTAAATCCTACCTACACAAAATGAACAAAACTGCTTCACCTTATTGCAACTGTCCAGAATAATCACTGCAGACGGCCCACCATCTGATGACTGAATGCAATATTTTCTCCAGAGATCGACCAGCTATACTACAATTTGCTACTCCGCCAAATATTCTAAAGTTCCACTTTAACATAGTCAACGTTGCAGAATTTCTTACGAGGGTCTTCCGTCAACTACAAGAACAACTACAACAATAATTGAACAATTGTAAAACTGTAAATATCCCGTGATATACCATTGGTGAAACACGGGTTGTAGCATATATGAAAAAAAGTGTTACTGTTCAGATGTTACTCAGTTTTGGCGAAATTCGAAAAAATGAAGCTATTGTTCCCATTGAAAAAAGAAAAATAATAAATAATACCGATAATAATAATAATAATAATAATAATAATAATAATCTCAGTAGGCACCAAAACTGGCCACGACATTTGTATATATATAAATGGTATGATAAGAAAAATAAATGCCTGGACGGGATTCGAACCCAGATCTCAGAGATCCGGGTTCGAATCCCGTCCAGGCATTTATTTTTCTTATCATACCATATTAAGCTTGCACTGCTCAATGTTAAACATTTAATTATAACATATATATATATATATATATATGACTATTCCGGTTAGACACTATCCTCTGAAGCTTGGGGTCTAGAGTTCGCGTCACGTACACAATGTGGGTTTCGTAGTGAACGTAACGTAGTTTGTGCGGATTTTTCTCGGAGTTTCTCCCGTTTTCTCTTATTACAAATTATATTTCGCCATTTATCCATACTTATTTCAATAACTTTGTTTCAATTCATTTCATCCGCCCGTTTAATGGTGCTGTGTTCGTCGGCGATGTTATATAGTTGCACACAACATCCCCTTGCTTGCTGCACTCAACTGCAGAGCCGCAGTTGGTATTTTCTAATCGATGTTAGAGTTCGGCCGCTCAAGCACTTAAGCGGACCTGAAGATGGGGTACTTAGAATTAACTAAAGAAATTTGCCGGACTCACACTTTTGTTAACACTAATTTTATTACAGTACTTACAAGTTCTTTACAAATGGAGAATATTAGCTGGAAGACGAACTTCTTGGTGCACACGATGTAGATGGAAACGTGGTGTATTCAAAAATCACTCACACGAAGTTGCGTTGA
Organism: Diploptera punctata; assembly: GCA_030220185.1. NCBI lineage: Eukaryota > Metazoa > Arthropoda > Insecta > Blattodea > Blaberidae > Diploptera > Diploptera punctata. The sequence continues at coordinate 637,787 of JASPKZ010007552.1, read as the reverse complement.
AGCACGTGGCTTGAATTGAAGTTATGCAAAACTTCCTTAATATATTGGTCTCTACTAAGCACCAAATATATGCTTAAGGCCCCCGCGTGGACCTGATGATTTGATCATAAAAGATCCGATCTGAAGAGGAAATATCGAGCCTCTACCCGGAGACTGTAAATAACACGACCACTCTGGTACACGTTTATTCAAAGAATGCTGATACAACATGGCAACCGGAAGTTCGTCATACCGCTTTACAAAAACCTTATAAACCAAAATGTACCTATCGCCAACTTGACAAGTACAAATAGTCAACATATTCCCCACCTTGAGTACTCTCAACACTACAATTGCATAGAACATATATACAAATAGGAAAAACAAAACAAAATAATACTTAATATGCTACAAAATTGAAACCAGCACATTTAATGATTCCCAAACCTTACTCATTATTCTAGACAACAATAAAGCCGCACAAAGCTCAAGCCTAGCAATAGACTGCGTTTTCAAAGGAGCTACTCTTGACTTAGCAGTTAATAGACCTACGTAAACTTCATTTTCCATGGAAATGGATTTCACATAAACACAAGCTCCATAAGCGCCTTCAGAAGCATCTGAAAAGCCATGAATTTCAACCCTTTTAGCATTCTGAAAGGGTAATACCTTTCTTGGCACCTTTATTTCGTTAAGAACATGAAGATTTCTATGAAGATTAGTCCAATTTTCATAGACAGTTAGAGAAGAATCCAATGGATCATCCCAATTCATATTTAATTGCCATAACTGTTGTAACAACATTTTACATTTGATTACCACACATGCAAGTAGTCCCAATGGATCAAATATAGAAGCTACACAAGACAGTATACTTCTTTTTGTGACAACTCCTACGTTTGCCTTGAGATTGATTTTTATTTTGAAAACATCACTAGCAGGATGCCATACAATACCCAATGTTTTTACGGAATCTTCTTTGGTTAATTCCAAAAGAGAAGAACGTTCTAAGTCCTCTGACGGAACATTAGACAAAGCATTCATTTCATTGGATGACCACTTCCGCAAATGAAAATGTGCAGCATCCAATGTACTACTTAATTGCTCTTGGAGTTTCTGAGCCCCTTCAATGGAACTCTCCCCCGTCAGCACGTCGTCAACATAAAAACATGAACGAATTACTTCAGCCATTTGATGCTGAGTTCGTTGACATTCGTTTGCAAGTTCTACAAGGCATCTTGTAGCAAGATAAGAGGATGGAGTACAACCATATGTTACAGTCGTCAACCTATACTCCTTAATTTCATCATCAGGAGAATCTCTCCAGACAATTCTTTGAAGATCCCTGTCTGCAGGATGAACTTCCACACACCTATACATTTTTGCAATGTCAGCTGACAATGCAACAAAGTAGGTTCTAAACCTAAGAACAATAGATAACAAGTCAGGTTGTAAGACTGGACCTGTCATTAACATAGAGTTCAAAGAGACCCCATTAGAGGAAGGACAACTAGCGTCGAATACTACTCGAAGCTTAGTAGTGGTGCTGTCTTCCTTTATTACATAGTGATGAGGTAGGTAATATTTTAATGATTGATCATTTTCATTTTCTATATGGACCAACTCCATATGACCTAGACTCATATACTCTTTCATAAAAGTTACATAGTCACTTTTATGTTTAGGGTTTTTATTTAATTTCCCTTCCATGTGCTTCAATCTTTTGATAGCATTGTTCCTTGACAAGGCCACCACAGGAGCTTCTTCTTTAATAGGAAGCTTTACCATAAATTTTCCAGTTTCACTTCTGGAAACGTTCTCAGAAAAGTGCAATTCACATGCCTTTTCTTCAGGAGTTAGCACTGAACTATTCAACTCCTCCAAAGTCCAAAATTCTTGTAGTTTGGAATGCAAAGAATCTAGTTTTGCTAAATTGACATTACGAGGTTTCTTTATCTTACTCTCGAGGCAAGAATCAGGAAATTTCCCTGAAAGAATATAACCAAAGCGGCTATCAATCAACGTCGGAAATCCTTTCCTAGATAACACATTTGTTAGTACAACATCATAATACACATCTGCGCCTAGCAGTATTGAAACCTCAGAAGGTTCATTAAACCTTTCATCGCTAAGACAAATATGATCTGGAATTCTCCAGTCAGATATTTCAATTTTCTGAGCTGGCAGTTGTGTGGTTATGGATTTTACCACAGCACAATTGACATTTAATACAAAGTCAGAAACCCTAGATAAAAGTTGTAAATCACATATTGAATTTACTGGAGAAGCATTAATATTCCCTATACCTATTACGGGGAGACTACAAGCTTTAGTTTTAATACCTAGCCTTTTAACTAATTCAGCAGAAACAAATGAGAGCTGACTCGCAGAATCTAAAAGAACACGAACTGGGATCACTTCCCCACCATTCGTCCTCACTCCAACACAAGCAGTACTCAACAGTACATTGCTGCCTAGGCCGCTTAATACTTTCATTGCGGCAGTAGAAATTGATTGAGAAGCTTCAGCTATAGTAAGTTCTTTCTCCCTTGAATTTGCATTATAATTTGAATCTGCATTACTAGGGCCATCAATATTACTGTTATGGTAGTGTAATAATTGATGAGTCCTCTTATTACATTTACTGCAAGGCTTCTGTTTACAATCACTACTTCTATGTCCTTTTGCCAGACATAAAAAACACATGTTGTTCCTTTGAACAAATTCCCTTCTTTCCTTAAATGATGAACCCTTAAATTTTCTACAATTATCAATTACATGATTATGTACATTACAATAAAGACATTTATTAGAATTATTGTTGCTGGCAGCAAGCAACGACTTCAGTTTAGGTTTGCTATGACTGTCAGCTGTTGAAAATTTCTTACAATCTGATAATTCTAATGTTTGACATTTCCTTTCAAGGTAGTCTATCAAATCATCCAATTTTGGTATCTCATCAGCTGAGAATTTACCTTCCCATTCACTGCGATGGTTTGATTTTATCTTATTCAAGACAATTTCTTGTACAAGTAATTCTCCCAAGGGCACATTTGATTCTAAATTTTCAATAGCTGCTACATTTCCCTTAACAGCGTTGACTAATTTCCTATAATCTACAAATGAACCAGAATTACAACTATTTAAGTCTAACAGCTGCTTAACGTGCTGACTTAAAATTAATCTATTATTATAGTAGCGTGATTCAATCAACGACCATGCTACTTCGTAGTTCTGAGGACATATTTGCAGGTTGTCTAATAAGCCCCTTGGTTCTCCCTCAAGAGAAGAAATTAAGTAATGTAGCTTTTGCACATTGTCTAAACTATCATTATTTGCAACAAGACTCATAAAAGTATTTCGGAAACTTAAATACTTAGTAAGTTCACCCTTAAATTTAGGTAAGTTTATAGCCGGTAATTTTAAACTATTACTCCTATTTGATGTTTCAGATACATGAGACCCTGTAGGAGATCTTGGTCTTTCAAAAACATTCATCAGTTCCCTAAATTTTATTGAAAGTTTATCAAATCTTTCTTCAAAATTATCATGCTCCTCTGCCTGAGCGTCAGAATTTTCACAACCTATTTCCAGCTCTAAATAGTTCTTAACTTCTGTGAACTGAATCCCTACATCAGTTAATCTATCTTGTTTGATTGATAATTCAGCTATAGATAAATTTTCCTTTTGCAAATATTTTTCTAGCTGTGTAAGTGAACGCTTAAGCATGCTTCGCTTTGCAACTGCTTTTGATTCGCTATCGAGAGCCATTGTTACTGGATTTGAATTACTTACATAAACTCGATAATCTAACACTTACAAATATAGTTAAATAAAATAATATTTAACCCTAATTAAACAAAATATGTGTCCAACACAAAATAGTTTTCAGCAAAAAACAATAAACAATATATATATATACAATTGTATTAACGTACCTTTAGATTTCCACCTTTCTTAACATGTAACATACTAATGGCAATTGTTTCCCATAAATAATCAATAATGATTTATTTTTACTGAAAGTAATTATCTTTACTGAAAATGTGACTAACACTTTTATATTCAGCAATCTTTACTTTAAACACAACCCCCATGAAGTGTTTTAATTATTTTCTTGAATAAAAGACCATAGAAAATAATTAATTTGACTAATAATTGCCATTAGTGTTAATGTACTAATTATACTTCCTTGAAATGTCCAAGACGGTTGGTATGGAACCCAGAAACATGTATATATAATGTTCCAAACACCAGATTTATGTTGGCACAACTGCAGCACCTTAGGTCACTCTTGCTGTTTAACCTTCCTTGTTAAATGCTGTAGAAGAATCACGTGATTTCTCGCCGCCATCTTGGAAATTACGATCGTCCCATATTTTTACTTAAGGAGTAAGAAACTGAGTTCTAAATGATGTATTTTTTCAACTTCTCACTGCTTTGAACACTAATGAAGACTTCTTGTCGCTCATTTAATTCCCAAAGTTCATAAATATAGTAGCTGCGCTATTCGCATTGTCTACTAATATTTCAATATGGCTGCCTACTATCACGTGACCGCCTCAGTTCATATGCACTAAACACCAGGTGCTCAGCTTTCATAATTTTCAGTTCTTCCAGCTCTCTTTGAATATAATCACCACAGTAATGTTTTATATTCACTATAATAGTTCACTAGTTTTAATCCTGACCATTAGGACCAAATGTTTCATGAGATCCGGCCCGGAGGACCATGTGTTTCTTGATATCCAGCCCGGAGGACCATGTGTTTAGTCGTCGATGTTATATAGTTGCACACAACATCCCCTTGCTTGCTGCACTCAACTGCAGAGACGCAGCTGGTATTTTCTAATCGATCTTAGAGTTCGGCCGCCCAAGCACTTAAGCGGACCTGAGGATGGGTTACTGAGAAATAACTAAGAAACTTGCCGGACTCACAGTTTTGAACACTACTTTTATTATAGTACTTACAAGTTCTTTACAACTGGCGAATATTAGCTGGAAGACGAACTTCCTGAAGCACACGATGTAGATGGAAACGTGGTGTATTCAAAAATCACTCACACGAAGTTGCGTTGAAGCACGTGGCGACTTGAAGTTATGCAAAACTTCCTTAATATATTAGTTGCTACTAAGCACCAAATATATGCTTAAGGCCCCCGCGTGGACCTGATGATTTGATCATAAAAGATCCGTTCTGAAGAGGAAATATCGAGCCTCTACCCGGAGACTGTAAATAACACGACCACTCTGGTACACGTTTATTCAAAGAATGCTGATACAACATGGCAACCGGAAGTTCGTCATACCGCTTTACAAAAACCTTATAAACCAAAATGTACCTATCGCCAACTTGACAGGTACAAATAGTCAACAGGTGCGTCAAGCTTGGGAGACCAACATTTATTTTATAGATCGATCTAAACTATTAAGATCTTCATCGTATCTCTTCCATCGATTCGTCCCGAGTCGGACACGAGTTACTACTACTAAGTGGCAGTGAAGACTATGTCTCTCCCACTGTGCTGCGTACTGGAACCAATTGTGGCTCCTTGGTGAGTTTATGCGTGACATGTTTTCAATTAGTGGCTCGGTCACTTAACTCATGCGTGTTTAACGACACCGGAGTTCAACCGTGAGACGACATAAATATGTGTGAAATGAGGTGTTAATTCCACTATAGGAGGGCATCAGAATCCACGCTCGCCGGTAAAGCAGACAGTCCAAAAGCCGGCGGCACGGAATGAGCCACACAACTAACTGCTTCAGAACACTTATTTTATGGGACGATCTTGGGGGTTGGGGAAATATGCCTCGGTGGACAGCACGTTGTTGTAGCATATGCCCTTTCTTGCGAACAATTGGGTTGACGTGACTAATAATAACATTATACATGTTAGTCACATTTTGTAGTCGTAATATACGGATTTCTTTATGGTTGTGCAGCTCTGCGATTCTCAAGTACGTCGGGGCCGAAAAGATAATTTTGAGACATTTATTTTGTATGACCTGAACTTTCTTTTCATGACAAGCAGCGAGAATACTCCACGCCTAACAGCCATACAGCATCAATTCTTCGGATCACAGCTTTATATAACGTAAGCTTGAAAAATGGATATAGTAAAGCAATTGTTGCATTTGATTTTTTAATACGGTTCTCAAGACAAATATTGACCGTAAGTTTGGAATTGAGATGCATTTCAAGATCCTTGACTGAAGTCTTTAGGCGATGAACTCCGAACGTGAGTTATATGGCAGGACGTCTGTGGGGTTTTCCTAAACAACACAGCTTTGGTTTCAGAGAGAAACTTTCTATCTGTACAATACCAAGAGATGTCCATCTACCGTGTAAATTCTCCATCTACCGCTTAACGTAATGAAATATTTGCTACGTGTGAATGACGAAAATTCGTTACTAGGCCGTTTTACGGTACTGTTATGAAGTAGAATATTTAATAACAATAATAATAATAATAATAATAATAATAATAATAATAATAATAATAATAATAATAATAATACTTTATTTATTCTGGCAGAGTTAAGACCATAAGGCCGTCTCTTCCACACAACCAGCACAAATACAAATAAATATTTGACAAATATAGATATACACTATACTAATTATAAACAGTTAAATGTACAATAAATGTAGCAAAGTAAATTTCATGCACAAACAAAATTTTATAGGGTAATAACAATAATGATACGATAATAATAATACAAATATGATAAATTATACGAGAAACACCAATTAATATGGGTAATAATGAAGTCGAGGTTAGAGCAAATATAAATTTAGATATCTTTTAAAAGATGCCAATGTCCGGCAGCCCCTTATTTCTTGTGGTAGAGAATTCCAGTTGCGAGAAGTGAAGATGGTATATGACATGGAGTGATGTGATGTCCTATGTTGCGGTATATTAAGCAAGAGACTATGTTGCGATCTTGTGATTAAGTTATGGTTTGAGGATAGATACTGGAAACGGGATGATAAATAATTGGAAATCGAGGTATGTATGATCTTAAATAAGAGAATTAGACAGTGCGATTTTCTTCTCTCTTTTAGATGTAGCCATGACAATTCGTGGAATAATGGAGAAATGTGATCGTATTTTCGAAAATTAAATATGAATCTGATACACATATTATGGACACGCTGCAGTTTGTCCGACAATCCGTCACTTATGTCAGTTAGAACGTCACAGTAGTCAAAATGCGGCATCACTAAGGTTTGGATTAAAATTATTTTCAAACTGTAGAGAGAAAATGTTTAAGTCGCTTTAGGGAATGCATTATGGAGAAGATCCATTCAGATGTTTGTTTTACTTGCACATGCCAATTTAAATTAGAATCTAAGTAAAGTCCCAAGTTTTTAACGACGTCGGTATAAGGAATTTGTTCATTATCTAATATGACAGCCGGCATATTGCCATTGTTTATGGAGTGTAATAGTTTTGGATGTCCGATAATTATTGCTTGCGTTTTGTTTACATTTAGTTTCAGCCCATATTGTCTGGACCATAAAGATATATGCCTGAGGTCAGTGTTTACTTTGTCAATATATTCATTAATTTCGTCAGGCCTAAAGTGTGTGTAAATCTGTAAGTCGTCGGCGTAAAGAATATGCTTGCAGTTTTGTAGTTTCTTGGTCACGTCATTAATATAAATCGAGAAGAGAAGAGGAGCGAGGACGCCGCCTTGAGATACCCCTTTCCTCACCAAGCGCCAGGAAGGAATGCGATTATTAACAGAAACTGATTGCTGACGATTAGTGAGGTAAGATGCAAACCAATCAAGGCAGTTTTCCGACAGATGTAGTGTCTTTAGTCTCGCTAGCATTAAGTCTATATCTACTGTGTCAAAGGCTTTGCTGTAGTCGAGTAGCACTATTGCGATATTTGTAGGTATTCAGATTTGCCATCCTTCACTTGCCACCATATTGCGTCATTTTGACGAAATAATAGCATCGCCATCGTAAAGGTAGATATTACGTCGCTGATCATTGTCACAGATATACATCCGCACTCTACAAAATACCACCTGGTTGAACCCGTAAAAAACGCAGATTATTTCTAATTTAAATCCTCTAACTTGAGAAGCAAACCATTACAATGCTCGTATCTAGTTCCGATATTCGCGGGTTCAAACTGTCCGGGATCGATGGATTTTTCTAGAGCGTGAAACTCTTGATTTCGTTTCTTTTTGATGGTACGTACCTAAACCCGTGGGTCATGTATCGTTGATTAATGGAAGGTAAAAGTACCTCAAGTATGAAGTAAGAGGTTCCTGGACAGCAGTTTTGGCTCTTTCAAACGCATAGGGCCTATTTGAACTGTGACGCTGATGATTTGAGACGTTAAATAGTATAATTAAGTAAACTGGTACTACTACGGCAGCTTGATAATTGCCATCACTACTCAAGTAGGAGAAAATAACATTTGCTGTTATGTATCGTCTGGTGAAATGCTAAAATCTACCAGCGGCACGAGCATTTGACGTGACAATGAGTAGAAAAAATCATCTTCACTTCTTGTTTCAGGTTTTAAGCTGTTTCATCTTCATGTTGAACGCCTCAAATATCTTATACCATTAGATTGATATTGATGTATCAATGCTAGAAGGATATTCATTAGACCTTAAAACAGGCATTTTTTTATTGTTGGTTATATTCTTCTATTTCGTCATTTAAAATTTAAATATTTAGTTTTTCACGAACATTCAATATTACGCATCAGATCTCCTTTGTACAACATTTCTTCTTTGTTTTATTATTCTTAGTTTAACCTCTGCCTATTAGGTGCTTTTATCTGCCCAACATCACTCGGAACTTACCTGTAGGCGCACAATGTTTAACGTTTTGATCGCACAAGGACTTGTGGGATCTCTCAGGATGAGGGATTAACACACCTCTTAGAAAACATGAACATTTAACAGAAGACATGCATTCACTCACACATACTATATAAGGTGAAATTATTTGGATAATAATGATGCTCACGGACTATTTTGGCTTTAGTTTTTTACTTATATTTATCGTACAAGTTAGGAAAAAAGTGAAACAAAATTGTATATCCATTCGGTCTACTCTGATAACAATAATAATAATAATAATAATAGTAAGGTACAAAACTCAATTTTAGAATTTATCCAAGAAAAGCGACTAAAATGGGCGAATGGAGGATGAATGATTACCAAACAAATAATGGAATGGACACTATCAGAAACGAGAAGAAATGGACGATCAAATCTCAGGTGGAACAAAGAGATTACAGAAACTTTGAAGGGCTGGGAAATAGAGGAAGAAAAGTGTTATAATAGAGACGAATGGAGGAAAATTATAAAGCGAAATTGAAGACAAATCATTGGTGCCGGAAAATGTAGCAACATTGTTAAACCGGAAATATATATATATATATATATATATATATATAATAAAGTCCACCGCTGTGGTCTCGAGGTCTTGTCACGCAGCGGGCCCGGGTTTGAACCCCGGTCGGGGCAGTTTTTCTGGGTGAGGTTTTTATCGGGGTTTCTCCTCACCTGTAAGACAAATGTCAGGAAAACTCTAAGGCCCAAACGGTCCCCGAAATCATATGGCCATCATCTTCATCATCATCATCATCCTTATCATTATCATCATCACCATCATCCTTCACCGGTGTGGAAAGCAACGGGAAGCTACAACACCTACAAAATTCCCTAGTAAAGCTGCAAGCATAGCATGAAAATGCTATGATTGCAGTGAAAGACCTGCCTTCGGGCAGAATTACTATAGATGGATATATAATAAAACACAATAATAATAATAATAATAATAATAATAATAATAATAATAATAAAATTTGTGGAAAATTTAATTTTGAATCGGTTACATTTGTATTTCAAAAGTACAGAGCAAAGTCTAATCAGAGGGCGATGTATAATTGTAATGCTCATACTAATAATAGTACTAATTATAATATTAACCATCGGTTTACGCCAGACGTTTACACCAATTTCTCTCGTTTTGAGTCTTAACTATCCTACAACATGCAAGAACGGACCCTGTATTTTCGTTCACAATATAAAATGTTGAAGGTTCCAATAAGCAAGTCCTTATGATATTTTGAATGTTTTTATACTCTAAAGTAAAGGTGAAGTGATCCCACTACAGATCTCAGGAGGCCCTTGGAAGTAGCAGAAGCTTAATTTTCCTACTTTTTCTAGTGTGACGGCACTTGTTATTAGCCACGTTGTCATCCCTGCGTGACGGTCACCTTTACCGCGAGAATAAGGGCCTCATAGTCATCGATTAGAAGCTGAGTTGACCTCGGGCCATGGCGCCGTCAGAAGGTTTAGTCAGTTTAGAAATCATCACCTCACTGGGTCTCGAAACTTCGACTTTCCAACTTCTACCATAATGTCTTAACTAAACTACGCTATTGTCTTGCTCCACCTAATTCTTCTTCGGATCATGCAAAAAAAAAAAAAAAAAACTGAATGAAGTTACCAGCTAGTGTGCCTAAATGGAACGACGATGTTTGTGTCGGAGTTCTCTCGTAGTTGGTATCTACCAATTATAGTGTATGGAATTAGTTTCGTGCTCTTGCATGACTCAGCCATTATTATGTCACCATTCAAATATCACCTTTGTCCAAAACAGAACGTTGAAGTGTGTTCCAAACTTGTTCTATAATTTCAATATAACATATTTAAATACTACGTACTGTTTCTTATCAAATTATTCGTGTATTATTTATATTGTTTGTATACTGTATAATAAATCATCATTGTACAATTATGAGAATGCAGAAAATGCAAGAAGATCGTAAACCAAGATTTAGTAGAGAAGAACATTATTTACAACAATAAAGAAGTTAACAGTAAACACGAAAAGATAATATATGATATATGAAATAATGTTGAAAATAAAATGTAATATAATAATAATAATAATAATAATAATAATAATAATAATAATAATAATGTTTATTTATTCTGGCAGAGTTAAGGCTATAAGACATTCTCTTCCACTCAACCAGCTTACTTACTTACTGACTCACTGGCACTATCGAACCCGTAGGTTCATGGCCGCGCGGACATAAGCTCTCCATACATCCCTATCCTGAGCTAATGCTTTCCAATCATTCCCTGTATAATCTACTTCCCTCAAATCATAGTTAATGTTGTTCTCCCACCACATTCTTGGTCTACCAACTGGGCGTTTTCCCTCTGGCTTTCCTACAAGAAGCTTCCATGCACGTCTTTCATTCCCCATACGTGCAACATGTCCTGCCCATCGCAGTCTACGAGACTTAACTGTTCTTATTATATCTGGCTTCCTATAAAGACCATGTAGTTCATTGTTTTGTAGTCTTCTCCATTCACCTATCTGTTCATCTCTCTTTGGTCCGAAAATTTTCCTAAGAACTTTATTCTCAAATACTCGTAATCTCCTTTCCTCCCTTAAAGTAAGAGTCCATGTTTCGCACCCATATAATGTAACTGGTAGAATAATAGTTTTATATATTTTCAGCTTAACGTTTTTTGAAAGGAGTTGGGACATCAAACGTGTCTGCAATGCATAATAGCATGCATTTCCAGATTTGAGCCTATGTTTAATTTCTTTGTGCATCTCATTCCTACTTCTGATTATTGTTCCTAGGTACGTATTTGAATTCAGCCACCTCCTCAAAATTTCCCTCATTTGTCATTAGCTGTCCATTTCCATTATATACTGAATTTCTATGTGTGACCGTATATTTAGTTTTATTGATATTTACTTCCAGTCCCAATTTCTTAGTGTTATTCAATAGTGTGTGCCTGTTGGCCTTTAGTATCTCCTCGCTATCGGCCAGTAGTACTACATCATCAGCATAAACTAACAGCTTATTAATACCATTGAGTTGTAATCCTTCCTCATTCTCTAAAGATTTAATGGCATGCTCTAGTACAAAATTAAATAGTAGAGGAGATAGTGCATCTTCTTGCTTCAACCCATTCTGGATTTCAAAAGTGTCTGAAAACTGTTTGCCTACACGCACCCTACTCTTTGAGCCATTTAGACACATTCGTATAAGTCTAACTAACTTTTTAGGAATTCCGAACTCCAGCAGGATACTATATAACTTCTCCCTCTTAATTGAATCATATGCTTTTTTGAAGTCAACCAGCACAAATAAAAATAAATATTTGACAATATAGATATTCCGTTCCATAGTAATTCTGCCCGAGGGCCGGTCTTTCACTGCATCGTAGCATTTTCATATTATGCTTTGCAGCTTTACTAGGGAATTATACTCGTAGATGTGATAGTTTCCCGTTTCTTTCTAATCCGGTGTGAAAGATGATGATTATAATGATGAGGATGATGATGATGACCGGATGATTTTCCGGGACCGTAGGGCCCTAAGCTTCCTAACATTTGTCTTACAGGTGAGGAAAAACCCCGAAGATACCTCACCCAGTAGCATGTCCCGACTGGGAATAGAAACCCGGGCGCGCTGCGTGACAAGCAGCACGCTACCTCTAGACCACAGCGGTGGACAATATAAATATACACTATAGTAATTATGAAGAGTAAAAATATATATTAAATGTTAAAATGTAAATTAATTATGCAAACATTTTATATGATAATAACAATAATAACTACGATAGTAATAATAATAATAATAATAATAATAATAATAATAATAATAATAACAGTTTAATTATGATACATTTTACGAGAAACAGCTTACACTGGCAGCCCCTTATTTCTTTCGGTAGGGAATTCCAGTTGCGAGAAGTGAAGATATTTTATGACATGGAGTAATGTGATGTCCTATGTTGCGGTTATATTAAGCAAGAGACTAATTGTGATTATGAGTTTAAGTTATGGTTTGGTGATAGATACTGGAAACGAGATGATAAATAATTGGAAGTCGAGGTATGTAGAATCTTAAATAAGATAATTTGTGATTTTGTTCACCCTTTATATGTAGCCATGACAATTCGTGGAACAATGGAGAAATGTGATCGTATTTTCGGATATTAAATATGAATCTGATACACATTATTATGGACACGCTGTAGGTTTTCCAAATATCCGTCACTTATGTCTCCTAGTACAACATTACAATAGTCAAAATGCGGCAGCACTAAGGTTTGAATTAAAATTCTTTAAGAGCTGTAGGAAGAAAATTTAGAGACGCTTAAGGGAATGTATTATGGAGAAGATCTTGTTAGATGTTTGTTTTACTATGGCATTCCAATTTAAATTAGAATCTAAGTAAAGTCCCAAGTATTTAACGACGTCGGTATAAGGAATTTGTCTTCTTCTTATTCCTTCCAAGTATTAGGCCAAGGCCGGTTACGATTCTATAGAAAATTTTCCCTCCAGCGTTTCATAGGACGGCCCAGTGATCTTCGTCCTCTTGGTACATAATTATAAACAGCTTTGAACTCATTCTTTCAAGATGGTGTTTCCAATTTAGTTGGTACTGTTTAATATATTCCAAAATTGGCGTAGTCTTCAATTCTTTTAAGATATCGGTGTTCCTTTTCCGATCCCAACTGGTGTAACCCGCTGTTCTGCGCATGAATCTCATTTCACAAGCCGTTATTTTGCTTTCATGTTGTTTTTTTAGTGTCCATGCTTCACTACCATAGGTCAACACTGGTCTAGCCAAAGTGTTATATAAACGTAATCTGTTGTTTTTTTTTGTACAAGGGATGGTTTCATAACTTGATTAATAATTCCTAAACTTTTATTATAACCAGTAACTTTTTCAGGGATATCCTTTTCATCCCAGATAGAGAGATAATATCCAAGATATTTAAATTGATTAGATCTCTCTAAAATTTTATTCTGGAGACAGATTTTACTTTGTATGGGGTCCTTCCCATGAAATGCCATAATTTTAGTTTTGTTAATTTATATTTACATATTAAATTTGGCACCTATTTTTGTAAATTATAAATTGATCGTTGCAAATCATTTTCGGAAAGTGCCAGAAGAGCTAAATCGTCTGCAAAAAGAATAGCATCGAGTTTGAGGTTCCTATTGATGGGTATATATCCTCGTTGTGTTTTCCTCCATTCATTTATTAATTTATTCATGTATATAATGAAAAGCACCGGTGAAAGTCCACATCCCTGTCGTACTCCAGTGTTGATCTTTTCCCAAGAAGATAATTTGCCATCTTGTTTAACAGAGATTTTATTATCTTTATAGATGTTGAAGATATTAGTAATATATTGTTGTGGAACTTTATCATCAGCTAAAATTTGTAGTAATATATTTCTGTCTACTTTGTCAAAAGCCTTTATGAAGTCAACGAAGGCGATATGAGTTCCTATATTGAATTCCTTGTGCTTTTCTAATAGTAGTTTTAGAGTAAAGAATCCATCTGTACAAGATCTACCCTTTCTGAATCCATTCTGATCTTCTCCAATTATATTTTCATAAATTTTCCTCAATTTATTCTTAAATATATTAGTATAAATTTTAAATCAAGAGTAGTTATCTTTGATTTGGCGACTTCCTTTTTTGAAGATTGGTATTACAATTGATTTGTTCCAGCTTTGTGGTGGTTCTTGTCCTTCCCATATCATATTAAGGAGAATAAGAAATCTGTCTAAAACATTTTTAGTTGAAAATGTAAATAATTCTTGATTAATGTGGTCTTCTCCGGGATAAGGAATTTGTTCGTTATCTAATATTATAACCGGCGTATTTCTATTGTTTATGGAGTTTAATAATCTTGGACGTCCGATAATTATTGCCTGCTTTAATGTTTACATTTGATTTTAGCCCGAATTTTCTGAAACATAAAGAAATATGTCTGAGGTCATTGTTTATTTTGTCAATGTATTTCATTTCATTCTATAAAGGATTCTCAGGATATCCGTTTTATGGGGAATCTTACTTTTCAAATGCCTAATTTTATTAGGCCTAAAATGTGTGTAAATCTGTAAATCGTGGGCGTAAATATTTTGCTTGCAGTTTTGTTGTTTCTTGGTCACGTACACTTAACTACAAAAAGAATGAGCCGCTTCAAAAAGCAGAGTTCCTGTTATAGCCCACTGCGCATGCTCGAAAAGCCATAACTGTATTTCACGAGGTAACGCATTGTTAAATGGTTTAAATACGCTGTACTGGGTTTTATCATCTTAAATAGTCAAACAACGTGAAGGATACATGTTTCTAGATATTTACGAGCGTTCGACAAATGCAATATTACTCAAATTGCGATATTTTAGATAAAATTCAACTCTCGTTCATAGTGCAAAGGTAAACAAGGCAACTAGTATCCGACGTTCGAGTAAGGTAGATCGTTAAACTACTTTAACATGATGAAATTAGTGTGAAAGCCAGGTTTCGAATCCGATTTTTTTTTTATTCATTTCTATTTTCGCAAAATTACTCCTATAACATTTAATTGCTGCCACGTAATCTACGTCCACTTTACACTATCTTAAGTAGTATTCCTGCCTTCGTAAACTCTGTAACACTATTTAGCTACCGGAATAAATTTAATTGTGTGTGCATTACCACGTTTTAATAATAATGCTCTAAATTTATGTAATATAATATAATATAGCTTCATATATTTATGAGTTTATTGACTTATTACGTATTAGTGAAGAAAAAGTTTCACCCTTCAATTAAAATATTTAGTTTATATATACCAAGTCCAACATAATAATGGCCCATAAATGATTGACAATAATAAAAAAAAATTATTATTACTATTATTATACATCATCTATAATAATAATAATAATAATAATAATAATGATAATAATGATAATGATAATGATAATGATAATGATAATGATAATGATAATGATAATGATAATGATAATGATAATTATAATGATAATGATAATGATAATAATAATCATAATCATAATAATGATAATAGTAATAATAATAATTAATAATATTAATAATAATGGGATGTATCAAGTGATGTGAACAATACAGTTACCTGGGGATCAAAATTAACTCAAAATGTACCCAGGAAAATGACACAAAATATAGAATTCAAAAAGGGAGATAGGTAATAACAATGCTAAACGTAGTTTTGTGGGATAAGAACATAAGAATAGATACCAAAGTAGAAATTCTTGGATCCATAATTCGAAACACATTCGGTGCAGAAACTTCGCAGATGAATAAATATTTGAGTTTAAAGCTTATGTCTACCGAAATGTATTGTTTCAGACGCTCAACTAGACATTCTAAATTGAAAAAAAAATCAGAAATACAATCATCACACAACAAATGTAAGTCCAAAATTCAATATTAGATTTTGTGAGTTACAGACAACTAGAATATGCGTAGGGTACCGGAGAAAAGACTACCCACATAAGCTTTGGAATGGATTCCACCTGGAAAAGGAAAGAGAGGTCAACCAAAATTTAAATGGATGAATGATGTTAGATTAGGTATGAGGGAGCTAGGTCTGAAAGAATTGGAATGGGAACATAGAGAAAAATGGAGAATGAAGATAAAAATTAAAAAAACTTTGGGAATGGGAAGATGTTTTATTACACTGTAAACGTGTTTATAAATAAAAAATATATAATAAAAATAGTAATACTTATAAGTAGTTAGTACATTTTTTCTTTAAGAATGGTTATACAGAATACAATTTGAAGCATTTTAACAATTAAAAAATTAACCTCACCAGGAATCGAACCTGTGACGTTTTGCATACGAATCAAGCCACTGAGCACTGAGCTAAGTTTCGCTGTCTTGTTGTGTTTAGAAATAATGTTCTTCTAAGGAAGAAGGGAAACGTATTGTAGCTCTACTGTGCCATTAGTTTACTAGCGTGAATCGCGCGTTAGAAATTGAAATATTCGAGATCAGGAGTCGGCCCATTCTTTTTGTCGCTAAGTGTACATAAAGTTGTTAATAAAAGGCTGTGCTATATTTATAAAAAGGATAATAAATAATAATTTTACTCTCTTTATACATAAAATTAAATCATTAAATAAAATATGTGTGTTCTAATGCCACCCACTGCAATTTGTGTGCTTCGGGTTCCGCGATCGATGGATAGATGGTGTTAATCTTATGTTTTCAATTTACTCACCGCTTAGACAGACCACTTACCTAGATAATGTATTCTTGTATTGTATACAGGCAGGAATGTAAGACGAGTGTGTGCTTAAGTTTGTGTTGCTTAAAGTGTGTTGTGTGAGGCTGGTGTTCTTTTTTTTTTAATTTCGTTCTTTCTCGTTTTTTCTTTTTCGTTTATATTGTTCATCTCTTTTTTTTTATTTTGGTTTACCTATGTTAACCTTTTTTTAATATCTTATTCACACATACAAACACAAGACAGGCCCAAGGTGGAGATTTAAAATCCCCTATCCCTTCGGGAATCGAACCCGGGTCGCCGGATTGGAAGGTAGGGACTCTACCGATTACGCCACGGCGACTTATGATGAAAGAGAAGGGAGAAGGTGAAAAGCCACGATTAACGTCCCCATTCGACGGACGAATCACTATCAGCAGTACCTTATACCTACTCTATATAAGCAATGCGGAGAGGTTTGCAATATAATTTAGGGATTTGGTGCACAACATAGCGATTAAAAATTGTACGCTACCATCATTCCTGTTTCCCAGATTGAAAATGTTGCATTTAATTAAATTTAATCTAACTTATTTATCAATTAAAATGTTCAAACCTGTCTGGTATCGAATCCTGGCCTGTTAGTCACGAAGAACATCTGCGACTACTGAACCTGTAAGGCGGCTTTCAGTAACTCTTACATTCATAAAATAGGCGTACCTTACACACTTCCACTCTCATTCTGTAAAAATAAACAAATCTGAAATGTTGAAAGAATAATAATAACCAGGTTTAGTAAGCCGGTTGGCCTCCCAAGCCGTGTATACTCAAAGAAATACGACGGAAGGAGTTGTGATGTTCCGTGTGCGGAAGTGAACTATCGCGCAACTGGAATAGCTCAGTCACATGAGACAAGTCAAGGAAGGAGTTAAAAATATAGGAAGGAGATTGGGCACAAAACACAGTTTATCACAGAGTTAAAGAAAGTGGAGAACATATACATAATATAAATACGCACATGGTTCGCCATAAACCTTGAAAAGGGGCCACTCTGCTAAGGCATTCGGTGGTTGTTTTTATCATAAAGGCAACTATCGGAATTATCGCCTTACCGCCACTGCCAGTCACCTAAACTGAGAAATTCCTCATATTTTCTAAATTGAAAATTCCTCCACGTGAAGAAGCATCCGAGGGAAGTAAACAAGAGTTTTCTCAATCCTTGCAGCAGTCAACGTCACAGAGAAGCTCTCCTAGAAACTGCAGTCTGAATACGAACAAGTAAAAAAAACACACAACACACTTGTTTAAAAAAGATATCGCCAAAACTTTACACTCGAGAATGAGCCAATTAGCTATAAATCAATAAGAGCTAACAGCTGCTGGCTTTATTTTAAGAAGCTCATTCAAGGGAAACTTTATTTAATGCATGGAATTACCAATTAAGGGGAGCAAAATCGCAAGACTCTGGGTGGGTGACCGTTCCATAAGAAACTTTCACGAACAGTAAACATAAAATAAAAATAGATTCTGCTGTGCAGGTACTGCCTACAGTGAGGACATGCCTTTAGTATATTACTCACCTAAGTTGAGTCGGCACGGCTAGAGGAGAAATGTGTTAGCGCTGTTGTCGTAAAACTCCTGCTTATTGAAAGAGAGTATTCATAAACACTGGAAAAGATCGTTAAATGGTGGTCTTGTTAGTTATTTAATCGACGACTACTGTAGGTGTCGGATCATTTAAAATCACATCACTTGTCATTTATCTATTACCAGCCTTACAACACAACACACACGGGAACTCGTAATGTGTAATATGCAGGCAAAGGAGGGGCCTGCTCATTCCTCAGTAGTAACATGGTTTCCGGTTTAATAATTTGGTCAACTGCTGTAGATGTGGAATCGTTTAAAACACAGTATTTTCCAAGAAGTGGCAATATACTAAGATAAAGAAGAGAATACATAGAGCATTTCTGGCATATTTTCTGCGTGCAGAGATAACTTGGGCGAGTAATTGTAGAATTCATGGTTCAATATCCCTGTTTTATGAAATATTCCTCTCATTTGTTATTTAAATATAACGTATCCAGTTACACTGCAAGAGAACTAACATGGCGCCGCTAGAATGGTTTTTAAAATTTCACTTCAGGTGACCGTAGTGTTAATAGTCCGATTTAGATGGTTAATGAACTCGGCATAACTTGATTAATTTATTGTACATGCCTTGTTTAGATCTAACATAAACAGCAGCTGCAACCTTTCCATGAGTAGCTGTCTTGTTGTTGTGTAGAGCCTCATTTAGCTTTACTAACTAATCGGATGGTAAGTGAGGGAAGCAATCATAATTCACAATGAAGCTGCATCTGTACCCATTTTTATCGGCTGCTAACGAGGGAAGGCAGGACTCTTCAGTCTTGATAGGCAACTTATCTAAGGGAAGGTAATCTGATTGAAACCCTAGTCCTCCACGTAACACCATAAAAGATCATCAGCAAAACTTCTTAACGAAGATACAATGAACAGTCAATATACTAGAAAGTATCTTCCCTGCTTCCCAAATTCGTATATGAACATTAAAAATATTTTCAAGTGCCTACATTCCAAAATATTGTAAAATACGAACAAGCGCATTCGTAAAAAAATAACTATATTAATTAAAACTTTTACCCACTCGGAAACGTTACTTATTACGTCAGTTACCTTTATTTTGAAGGCTGGAATTTGTGACTGAAGTTTATGAACAAAAAATTCAAAACGAGTAGTCCTGTTTTGTAACTGCTCCTTACGTACAGGGTGTAAAAGACCTCACCGATAAAATGATAAGAGATGATGGGCAATTGCAGAGAGAATATTTTTATTGTGAAGCAACATATAGTCGCAAACACGTCATTTATGAGTTATGTGCGGATGAAGGTGTTCAACCGTGGGTCGGAAATGAATACAAAAAATTTTACACCAATCTGTTTATTGAAAAAATCATGTTTTTATTATTACACGCTTTATCTTAGCTTGACCTGTGTCTATGTAACTGAATCTTTTAACGCGATTTTCACCCACTTAAAAGCATTGGCTCGACTTGAAACTTTCCATACTTGTAAAAGATCCGTGACAATATAATAATTTCATATTTTGTTTCTAAAATCATGGCCAGAATCATCAGAAAAAAAAGTGTATTTGTATCTATGTAATGGAATTTTTGAACACGATTTTCACCCACGTAGAAACATTGGATTGACTTGAAACTCTGTGTACTTGTAAAGGACCCGTGACAATACAATAATGTCATATTTTGTTTCTAGAATTCTGGCCAGAATCATCAGAAAATGAAAAAAAATTAAAACTGGTATAATAGGTTGCGGACTTGTCGACTTTTTAGTCAATCGTTGTAAGAGCTCAGTTGATAGAGCGGTACACTCTAGTGGTATATAATTTCAGTAATCCATAGGTCGCTGGTTTAAATCCGGCTGGGAGTTTTTTTAGGAGAGTATTACTTTCAGCTCATTCTACAATAGAATCGAATATAAAGATATTTACATTTTTATCTTATTCTGTAAAATATTAAAACTAAAAAATAAAAGAATAAATAATAGTTTTAAAAACTAAAACAACACGCTTTATTAGAAAACCGAACTAAGAAAATGAAAAATAATTTTAATTTTCAACATGCTTGGGATAAATAATTTTACCATCAAAAGCGTGGGGTGCTTTTTATGATTTTTACATTTTCTTCTTAGAGACTTTACTTTTACCAATATCTGTTTATTATTAAATATATTAATTGATAAAGAGCACCCCACGCTTTTGATGGTAGAATTATTTATCCCAAGCATGTTGGAAATTAAAATTATTTTTCATTTTTTTAGTTCGGTTTTCTAATAAAGCGTGTTGTTTTAGTTTTTTTAAACTATTATTTATTACAATAAGTGTTCAAACAGTCGATCATGTGCCTCATTGCATGTTTGATATCGTCGCAGCAAGGATCGGCCCGCACGGCCGAGCATGGAGGATTCTTTTTGACGTAGTCAAATGCAACATTTAGTCTGTCAATCAGTTGAGCTCTGGTGGCCACTGGAGTTACGTACACCATAGTCTTGACATGCCCCAAAAAAATCAAGGGGCGTCTAATCAGGCGAACGCACGCAACAGGCCCTCCTCCTCCAATCCACCGGTTTCCATAATCGACGATCAGTTGTGCTCGTGCGTCGACACTGAAGTGTACTATGGCTCCATCATGTTGAAACCTGAGATTACGGCGCCCAGCAAGCGGTACACTGTCTAGCAGG
This sequence comes from Diploptera punctata, assembly GCA_030220185.1. Classification (NCBI taxonomy): domain Eukaryota; kingdom Metazoa; phylum Arthropoda; class Insecta; order Blattodea; family Blaberidae; genus Diploptera; species Diploptera punctata. The sequence goes on along the minus strand of JASPKZ010007552.1, from coordinate 616,474 downwards.
TCAAAAAGGGTGGTTTGCAGGAACTCTAGATAAGCTACCCCAGTTAACCCTGCTGGCAGAATTACAGGTCCTAGGAGATGAGTACCGACAATTCCGGCCCAAATGTCGACGGAAAACCTCTGCTGGTGATTGCGAACAGCAATTGCATGTGCGTTAGTGTAATCCCAGATATGACTATTCCTACTATTGTAGTATCCATCGCGCATAAAATAGGCCTCATCTGAGAATAAAACCTGTGTAGGAAAAGGCAGCATCGTGAACAGTCTGATGTAGAAACCACTGTATAAAGTTCATATGAGGTGGAAAATCTTGTGGTACTATTGCCTGCACTTTCAATGTGGTATCCGTGTAGGTTGTACTCTCTAATACTCTCCAAATGGACTGTTGGCTTACGTTCATAGCACGAGGCACAGCACGCATGCTGGTATAAGGTTCGACAGTAACTGGCTCGACCACAGCGTCCTCAATATCTGGAGTCCTCACATCACACCTCCCGCCGCCAACGGCTCAAGGACGAAGATTGCCCCATTTCTCCAAGGCATCGATGAATTGCAGCAAATGTAGTATGGTGTGGATATCTCCTGTTGGGATATCGCTACTCGTACATTCGACGAGCCTCTCCTCCATTTCCTCTTGCCTCACCGTAACATATAAGCATGCCTTTTGAGTTCAGTCAACTCATACTGCATGTTGATAAATTCTTAAAAGAGGAAGAAACCAAACCTACAGTTATGTATTACTAACGCAGATTGAGGGATGACGGCACTTATAAACAACAAACGGGTTGGTTCCAGTATGTAATGTTACGGAATGAATTGAAAAAATAGAAATATTATTCTTTTTGAATATCTAGGACTACAAGAATACCAATTATAATACAACAATACTAAAGAAAACAAAAACAACAATGTTATACGTTTATAAATATTGAATGAATACATATGTTAAAAATATAATCACATCAGTTTACTGGGTATGTTTTTTTACAATTTTTCTCGACAATTTTAAGTACTAATTTGGAATTTAACACGTATGGTCTACGTAATTCCAGTGGCCACCAGAGATCAACTGATTAACAGACTGAATGCTGCATCTGACGACGCCAAAAAGAATCCTGCCATGCTTGACCGTGCTGGCCAATCGTTGCTGCGACGATATCAAACATGCAAACACATGCCTTTTTCAATAAAATTATATATGTACAATTTTTTGTATTCAATTTCGACCCTTACGGACGAACACCTTTACCTAGTGTCATGGCGGCTAGCTACTAACACGCACAAGTTACGCTCCAGGTTTTAAGTTACTTTTCAGCAGGTGCCTTCGTTATTTCATAGTTAAAGTTGTATATTCGTAGTCAGTTTAAGTTTAAATTTATATCAAAAGTGTGTACATTTAACAACATGGGTAAAAACACACGTAATTCAAACAATGATTCGACAAGTTTTACGGAGGAAGCAGTGAAACGTGTGGTGAAAGAGGCGCTGCAGGATCCCGGCACTCTGCAGGTGTTTGTGTCCATGTTGCGGGACCAGGTAGTGGCGGAACTGCAGAAGACCATCGAGGACAACACTAAAGTAATTGAGGATCTGAAAAAGACCCTCGATGAAAAAGACAGAAAGATTGAGGTGTTGGAAAATAAATTAGACGATCTAGAACAATACCAGAGACGTCAATGCCTCAGAATTTTTGGTGTAAAAGAAGAGGCCGGAGAGGACACTGACCAGAAAGCCATCGAGGTGGCCAAAAAAATCGGTGTCGATCTATCAGTGACAGACATTGACAGAAGTCACCGTGTTGGTGTTAATAATGCAGAAAGACCGCGGGCTATAATAGTGAAATTTGTTAGTTACCGCAAGCGCAGTGAAGTTTTTTCTAAGCAAGAAAAAGTTGAAAGGAAGTGGGGTCACTGTTTGCGAGGACCTAACGAAGTGTCGCTATCGCCTGCTACAAGATCGTATACAAAAATACGGTATTCAAAATGTATGGACAATGGACGGTGCCGTCATAGCCAAAGTAAATGGCGAAAAACGCAAAATTAGATCTTCTACGGATATCAACTAGATAGGACCTGAGTGTAAAATATGTTTACTTTATTTGTCTTTTCTTTGCTAACAATTATATTGTTAATTTATTTCTAATTTAGGTAAGTTTAAGTTTATTATTTTTATTTAGGACAACTTACTTGTTTTATATTTTCATTTTTAAGTTATTTGTTTAGCTAAATTATTTTAATTTTATTAGAGTTATTACAGTACATAGTTTATTTTTTTACTTTCTGCTATTGGCAACATTGAGCTGACAAATGATGAATTATTTGCAACCCTTGACTCACTCACCTTCTACAATCACCCTCTTATTGTGCAGACAGCTTTTAACACAGGTAGCAACATTCCTCAATCCCTACCATCCCCTCCAAAAACAACTACCAGTCTACTTAGGAATGCATTTTCTATTGATAAATCATCACTTAAAATCGCTCACGTTAAATTCACAAAGCATTCTGTCCCACTTTGATGAGTTTGAAACCATATTTTCATCTCTTGGACTGAGCGCCATTTTAATTTCGGAAACCTGGCTCACCCCATCCATACCTTCGTCCCTTGTTCACCTAGACGGATATACACTGCTCAGAAATGACAGAATAGGTAAAAGAGGTGGAGGAGTTTGTGCCTTTATATCAAATCAGCTTAATCCAAGAATTGTCCACAAGTCCCCTTCTGTATATTCCGCTCGCCCCGAGTTCTTATTCGTAGAAATTCAAGCCAGTCTAAAAAAATGTCTCTTATGCATTGTATACAAACCTCCAAAATTGGGCACCTTTCGGATCTAGAAAACGCTCTGAACGATTCATTGCCTCATTATGAACACGTTATTGTCGCAGGCGATTTTAATACAAATCTTCTTCAGACTGACTCACCAGCCATACAACTTAAAAATATGTTCCAAAGCTTTAATATGACCATTGTTCCTCTCTCTGCCACACACCATAGTGCTACTTCCGACACTCTACTGGACTTAATTGTGACTACACATCCACAGAAAGTACTGTCATATGGACAAATTCCTGCTCCTGGCATATCTGCTCATGACATTGTATTCGTAGAATACTCACTCCAATGTCCTAAAAGACGCTCTAAATTGATTACGTACAGAAATTTACAAAACATAGACGATACTAAACTAAATCAGACGCTTTAGAACTACCTTGGTATTCATATGGAATCTTAGATCAGTTGATGAAAAAGTAGACACATTTAATACACTGATACTACAACTATACGATAGACATGCACCAGTAAAAACCCGACGATTTTCCCGCTCCCCTGCTCCCTGGATGAATGATTCAATACGTGAACTTATGTCAAAACGAGACAAAGCATACCGAACATACAGACGACATAAAATGACGAGAACTGGCAACTGTACAAACAACTTAGAAACACAACTACACAAACTATACGTAATGCCAAACTACGACACGCCCACAGTATAATCGGACCTGAAATAAGTGCACGGGACACTTGGCGAAATCTCCGTGCAATGGGACTTAGACAGTTGAATCCCTCAACTGACTCTATAGACATTTCTGTAGATGACTTAAATTAACATTTTACCTCAATACCCATGACACCTCCAGACAACAAGACTAAAATAGACACTCTTACTTAAAGACTTATCCCCATCCCCACATATAGGAAGAGATAAATTTTACTTTTACGACATTTCGCCTATAGACGTTAAAAAAGCACTCAAGCGGGTTAAATCCAATGCGCAAGGAACAGATAACATCAGCATTTTAATGCTAAATAAAATCATTGACATTATACTACCCACAGTGACTCATATTTTCAATGCTTCCCTTATAAACTTCTATCTTCCCTATTGTATGGAAACAGTCTAGAGTTCGGCCTATACCAAAAATAAGTACACCTACTAACTGTAATGACTTCCGACCGATTAGCATCCTTCCGACATTATCTAAAGCCCTGGAATATATTGTACATAAGCAAATGACTGATTATCTCCAAGAAAATCACCTCCTTGATCCTTATCAATCCGGCTTTAGATCTGGTCATAGCACAACCACAGCTTTGCTAAAAATTACCGAAGATATTCGTGAAGCCGTGGACAGACGTCAATTGACTCCTTTAACCTTACTTGACTTCAGCAAAGCTTTTGACACAGTAGACCACGACTTACTTATGATAAAGCTCAAGCACCTACATTTGTCTGACAGTGCTGTATCCTGGTTTGACTCATACCTGCACGGTCGTCAACAATACGTTTCATTAAACTCTAGATCTTCGACTCTGGCGTAACGTGCCGGCTGGAGTCCCCCAGGGCAGTGTTCTCGGACCTCTTCTTTTCTCAATCTACATAAATGATTTGCCAACTGTACTAAAGCACTGCCGTTATCACCTCTATGCTGATGATCTCCAAATTTACCTACATTCACCCCTCCTCATTCTCTCTATAACAGCTTGATGAAAATGAATGACGATCTCATATCCATCTTTAACTGGTCTTCAAGTATCGGTCTAAATCTAAATCCTAACAAGTCACAAGTAATTCTAATGGGACAACAAAGACTGCTTACAACCTTTGACATATCTACACTTCCAAACATTACTATAAATAATATAATTATCCCTTATTCTTCTTCAGTAATAGATCTTGGACTACATCTAGACGCAAATTTAACCTGGCAAACACAAGTGAAACACATATGTAAAAAGACTTTCTCCATCTTACATTATCTTAGACGTTTAAAGAATTTTCTCCCAGTTTCGTTAAAACAAATCCTAGTGCAGAATCTTGTGTTACCACACTTCGATTATTGTGACATTATATATAATGATCTAAACTATGCCTTGTCGCAGAGACTGCAGCGTGTTCATAATGCTTGCATTCGATTCATTTTCAATATCCGCCGTTATGACCATATTTCCGAACACTTTAATAACCTCTCTTGGCTCCGTCTTACTGACAGACGTAAATTGCACTCTCTTTCGCTACTTTTCAAGCTTCTGAATTCCTACATTCCTACTTACCTGGCGTCCAGATTTGAGAAGTTATCCTCCTACCACAATATTGACACTAGGTCACAAGATAGCAGTCTGCTAACAATTCCTCTTCATAGCACTTCCTCCTATTCTACTTCCTTCACAGTAGCCTCCGCCCGCTCCTGGAATCTCCTTCCTCAAGATATCAGGGGTTGCCGCACACTTGGCACCTTTAAGTCACGCTTATACAGTTACCTGTTGTCTAATAATTAATTTTTCTCTATTTATTTAATTTATACTATGTCATTAATCTTTTCCTCGTTTTTTTTATAATCTTGTACATATTATATATTTAATTCGTTAAATTTAGAGTAAATCAAAATACATTATAAATATTAATTGTATTGTATTCATAACTTGTAATCGTTTATATACCTATATATATATATTGTAATTTAGATTTAAGACTTTCTTTTGTATTTTTTTTAAACCTGGTTGAGTGGTAGACAAGGCCTTAAGGCCTTAACTCTGCCAGGTAAAATAAAGCTATTATTATTATTATTATTATTATTATTATCTGCGAATAAGTCATAAACAACGTGTTAGTGACTACATATTCCTTCACCAAAAATGATCCCCTCTGTAAGGCCTATCATCTCTATCATTTGTCCGTGAGGTCCTGTTACACTCTGTATATTACATTCACAATAGTTTGTTGAAATACAATTGAAAACTTTAAGAGTTTATTTTGACCTCAGTCTGTAAAACAAGATGCCATTCTACAGTTACATCAGTTATCGATATAAAACCGTACGTTTTAAATAAGCCTATAATTATTAAAGATACAATATCCATATTTTCTGTTAAATAGATCGAAACATATGTCTATATATTAATACATGAAGGAAAATCTTTGCATCCCTTTTTAAACCCATTGCGTGCTTTTCGGAGTGTAATATTTGGCATAATTAAAGTTTTTTTTTATTATATACAACTTTCCTCAGTAGATAATTGCCTCAAGGACAAAGTGATACAATTATTTTTTTTCGAATTTATGAAATACATTTTGTAAATACATTTAAAAAATTCAAATTGTAGGCCTAATTGAAGTATGCATACTAAAAAGTAGAAATTTTGTAAAAATGGTTTCTTAAAATTGAAATCGATCCTCTAATGGCAGCGATGGCAAATTTAGAAAGGTACACCCTGTCCAAACCTAAGGAATTCCAAAATTTGGCTAGGAATCCTGGTATAGTACATCTTGCCCCGTTCATCAATCATGTGACAGTTATAATATCTAATTGGTATTTGTCTTTGTAATAGTCAATTGGTGGCTCATATATGGCTTTTTATTCAGAGTCAACTTCCTCAGGTGACCACTATGGGTCTCAAAACGAATTGTCGGATCTAATACCATACCAATTTTAGAAGATGGTCTAAATGCAATAATATCTATTCTTCTGTTACTCCCATTAGTGGCCACACCATGAACTTCCTCATAAACTGTGTATCCAAAATCTCGCTGGGCTTCTGCCATCATATTTCGAATAGTGAGGTGCCGAATGTTTCTCAGTGATTCTCCAAACGGACAGGCCCCAAGGACGTGTGCAAGGGTTTCGTACTCTCTGCGACAACGTCTACAGAGGAGATCGTCCCTAGACCTGACCGGCAAAGAACGCACTGGCTTGCATTTTAATCGCTTCTCTCCATTCGGAACTAGACAATCCCTGATGATCACGGATCCATTGATTTGCCGGTGTATATTCATTGTAGAGAACAACGCCTTTTCCTTTATGAGGTAATTGACTCCAGAGAACTGCTTCTTTGTCTCTTAGTTGTTTCCTGAGTTTTCTTATATCTGGTAGAAGACTTCGAGTGTTAAAATAGAGAAGGAGTGCAGAGAAGTGAAATGTGTGTGTGTAATATGTGTTACAAATATATTAAATTCAACAAAATAAAATTAATAGTCTCTAAGGAATTTATATGTATTACTCATTCATTTTCTACTCATTCATTTGCTTATTTGTGTACTCATTCATTTGTTTATGTTCATACTGAAAGTGCATTGTTGTAAAGAACAAAATTGTGCAGCAGCTATGTGAATCTAATATTGCCTTATTCTTGCATATTTATTATTAGGTTTATTATTAATGGTTTAAAAAAATGAGTACATTTTATTATTTAAATTTAACCCTGTCTAATCTTTGTTTCAGTAATTTAACTACACATTTCTTTATACACTGCTCAAAACAATTAGAGGAACACTATGAAATATGCAAAAAAAATTTCATTGGATAAAGGTACAAACATGAAATTAATAAAGTACATTATTTGTGGTTATTTATTTCTTTATTTATTGCTCATGTCAGTAAAAACAAATGAATAACGCTGACAATTAACTTTTCAAATAATTCCGTTATGCAAGCAATTGAATCTTGTGCTTATTTTTCAAAGTTAAACACTCGTTATATAGAGTTAGTATCGTGTATGGCCTCCACGACATTCGATGACAGTTTGGCACCTTCGTGGCATGCTCCCAATAAGATTCTGGATTTCCTCTTGCGGGATATTCTCCCATTCCTCCTTCGGAGCATCTCCAAGTTGCTGCAGAGTTTGTGGAGCTTGATGTCGGTTCCTGACCTTCCTGTCTAGAAGATCCCACAAGTGTTCAATACGGTTGAGGTATGGGCAGACCGCTGGCCACTCCATTACCTCAATTTCATTCCTCCTCAGGAAATCCTTGGTGACAGCCGCAGAATATGCCCTGGCATTATCCTGCATAAACAGTAATCCAGGGCCTACTCCAATGGCAGCAGGTACTACATGCTCTTCCAGAACGTGCTCGATATACCGGACACCATTCAGTTGCTAGGGAACAAATACAAGGTCCGTACGATTGTTGTACATAACTCCGGCCCACACCATTATGGAACCTCCTCCGAATCTATCAATTTCCTGTACAGCCTCTGCAGAAAATCTTTCTCCTGGCCGTCCCCACACCCTCAATCGACCATCACAACGTGTAAGACGATACCTGGATCCGTCCGAGAAGAGCACAGACTCCCACTGGTTCAGGTTCCAATCACCATGGTTTTCAGCATACGTACGTCTTTCTGCCTTATGCCCATTTGTTAAGCGTGGTTTTGTAACGGGCCTTTTTGGACGAATATTCTCTTTCCTTAATCTGTTCCTTATGGTTTGGTCTGAAACCCGGATTCCGGAAGCCATATGAAGGTCATTCTGCAGGTCTTTTGCAGTTATTGTACGCTGTCGAAGAGCAGAAAGAACAACGTATCTGTCATCCTGGGGGTTTGTTTTAAATTTACGGCGGCCCTGGCCACGTCTTCTACAATACTGACCTGTCTCTCTGTGCCTGTTGCGTAACCTGGACACCACGGAAGGAGAAACCCCAAGCTCTCTAGCCACTTGTCGCAGAGATTGACCTTGTCGTAAAAGATGTAGATCATGATACACTTCAAACTCATATAAATGCCTCATTTTGTCAGAGACTTCAATAAACAAGGCAATAATCAACATTCGTCATTATAGCAACACCAGGAAGCTTACCAATTAGAAGTGGCCAGTGCCTTCCAAAATAAAAACATTCTCCATATTTGTTGTATGAGTTAATTTCTCTGTATTTAGGCCATGAATCTTTTAAATTTGTATCCAGTGATAAAATTAATAATTCAATTTACATATTGTCCAACTTTCAGCATCACAGCTTTAAAAAACAATTACTTATTAAATTTATTACAAGTGTTCCTCTAATTGTTTTGAGCAGGGTATTTACATATTCGCACCTACTTCCATTATGCCCCGACATAGAGCATTGACGGGTTGGAGTGAGAGACAAAGAAGAAGGGATATAATATATTCCCGTACACATAATTATAGGCCAGATGCAAATTTGAATAGTATAAATAGTATAAAAATGTCAAATGATGCGTTATGGTTTATCAAATATGACTTAGCCAAGCTATACCACATATTTCCTATCGTTTGTATTTTTAAAATAAATCGAAAATTAATGCATAATGACGTATTTGTGACAAACGTAAAACTTTATTGATTTTTGGTCGAATTTCGACCGCTGGGCGATCACTAGTATGTATTAATAGTCTTGTATTTCCCTATAAGTGTATATAGAGGGATATAGTTTCCAACTGTCTCAAGGCTAAAAATTAATTTGTTTTTATAACTTTGTTACATCATTTACCATGGAATTCACCTAATAATAATATCCCAGCTCGTGTCCAACTCCCAGTCGAGTGGAGGGATGAGATGAGAAAAAGCCCATGCATTTGTAGAAATTTTTGAACGACAAAAGTGAAAGCCAACATGTGTGACGCACCGTCAGAGAGGAGATTGAACGTAACGTATGTGATTAGTATGGGGAAATGGTGTAATATAATTTTTGGCAGGGGAAAACGAAGAAAATAAAACAGTCCAAAATCCGTTTCGTACACCATGAATGCCATATGGGGTGACCGATACTCAATCTCTAGACCCCAGTGGTGAGAGGTGAGCATGTAACCGTGTGCGCCACGGAGCTGCCATACAAATAATAATATTACTTACAAATAAATAACTAACTCACTGGCACAATCGAACCCGTAGGTTCATGGCCGGGCGGATATAAGCTCTCCATACATCCCTATCCTGAGCCAATGTTTTCCAATCATCCCCTGTATAATCTACTTCCCTCAAATCATAGTTAATTTTATTCTCCCATCTCATTCTTGATTTACCAACTGGGCGTTTTCTCTATGGTTCTCCTACAAGAAGCTTCCATGCACGCCTTTCAATATCCATTCGTGCCACATGTCCTGTCCATCGCAGTCTACGAGACTTAACTGTTCTCATTGTATCTGGCTTCCTATAAAGACCATGCATTTCATTGTGATGCTGTCTTCTCCATTCACCTGTCTGTTTATCTCTCTTTGGTCCAAAAATTTTCCTAAGAGTAGTATTATGTCTCTGTCGGCCGCCGTGATCCAGTGGTTATGTTCCTTGCCTCTAGTCCCAGGACGGGGTTCAAACCCTGCCGGCTTTGATTGGTTTTAAGGATGGATAAATCCAAGGGACAATCCGCCGGAAGGGACTATAACCCATGGGTCCTGAGTCTAAAGTTTTTCAGGCTCATATAAGAAACGCAAGCCAAAATAAAATGTCTTTCTATTCAAAATTTAACCGACCTTCTTCCATTCAAGTAAAAACTTAGTGGCTTACTAGACCTCTCATTTTCGCAACTCTCGCACCCATCACGCTCACCATCGGCTATATCCATCAATAGTAATTCTGCCCGAAGGCAGGTCCTACACTGCAATCATAGCACTTATACGCTATGCATGCAGCTTTGCTAGGGAATTGTAGGTGTGGTAGCTTCCCGTTGCTTTCCACACCGGTGAAGGATGATGATGATGATGATGGTGATAATGATAAGGATGATGATGATGGCCATATGATTTCGGGGACCGTTTGGGCCTTAAAGTTTTCCTGACATTTGTCTTACAGGTGAGGAAAAACCCCGATAAGAACCTCACCCAGAAAAACTGCTCCGACCGTGGATCCAACCCGTGCCCGCTGCGTGACAAGGAAGCATGCTACCTCGAGACCACAGCGGTGGTCATATCGGGTACATAATTACATTAAATATGCCTATAATGAATTCGCTGCGTTTTTTAAACAGTCTGTCGAATACAAAAATATAAAATCAATCTCCCTCTTTGTTACATGAAATTATCACTATGTCATGCTGAAAACTAATTTACATACATTATATTGATATAATGAATAAAATCAGATACCTGACGATTTGTTCGCTTAAATCCGTTAAAGAGCGGCAGAAAATACTTTATTTCGTCACTTATATTACTTACTGTTCTCTAATTTGCATACATTTATATGATATAGATTCATCATTACATGGAGTATTAATTGCTGCAGCTTGTTAAACATTATTGCTATTGTTTTCCATAAATCACTGTTAAATCTGTAACATTAATAATGCGTAACATTATCATGGTTAAAGTTTCACTCCAATTACAACCGATAGAGATGTCAAATAATAACAATTATGTTCAAGTAAAACTAAAACAACAACATTTATCTTGCTCACATATTCGTAAATCTATTGAATAGAGTTCTCGCAACCATTACGCTCGCCATCCGGTTGCCACCATTCTGATGTAAATTATAAATGAGCCAATCCGAGCCAATATTTCGAAAACTCTGTAAATGTGTCGTATAGGCAATTTATCATCAAGAAAAACGTATTTATAAAAATGGAATATTACAATTGATTAACTTCACCTGAGATTCACTGTTTCCTACGATGCTTCAAGAAAATTTAACCACTTACTAATCTGCTTGTTGTTGACGGTGACTAGCGCCGTCCATGCGTCGCATACTGGAGCTAATCGTTGCTCCTTGGCGGCAAAATCCCTTCAGGTTATCGTTAACGAGTTACATTCCAAAATATGTTCATATTTTGCGGCATAAGTTTTCATCCGTGCGTCGAAGCAAATCGGCTGGGATGGGGATGTATCTCCCTAGAACAGGACATCTTAAACCACACTGCCGACAAGAAGAGAGTCCGAAAGTCGAAAGCGCGGAATAAGCCACGCTACTCCAATTACGGATACAATGGTCATCCCATTATCCCGGGTCCATCAAAGGGGGCCTGGTTAATATGTTCCGATAGACAGCATGTTGCTGAAGCATATGCCCATTATTGCGTAAAATTGGATTTGATTATACATCTTGAGTACTTGGTGTTCGATTGTGTCCGCAATATAAGACATATGTGAAGCTCTGCAACCCTCGTGTATAAAAGAGACAAAAAATAAGTCTGAGTAATTTATTCTGCTCTACCTGAACTTTATTTTTATGTGTAACAGCGAGGATGCTCCAGGCTTCACAGCCACACAGTAGCATGCTGCGGATCACAGCTTGATACAGAGTAAGCTTGATCCTAGTTGTCAATGTAGTAGACTTGAAAAATGGGTAAAGAATTGAATTTGTAGCATTAGATTTATGTAATAAGTGACGAATATGAATTTGGAGTCCAAATGGAGACCAAGATACTTGACCGAGGTCTCAAGGGGGAGTCTTTGAGCACGCAAAGTGAACTTGGGCAGGAGACCGTCTGTGGGACCTTGTGAACAAAGCAGCTTTTGTTTTGTTTGCGTTTAGTTTAACATACCACAGACAGAACCAGGATTGGATTGAGTTAAAGGCTAACTGGAGGGTTGTGACCCGATGTGACATGAACTTAAAGGAACTCTGGTAAAAAATAAGGCAGGTATCAACCGCTAAAAACGCAGTTTGAATATAAGGGAAAGATGGGAAGACACACATGCGCTTACTAACAGTGAGCGTAAACTTTTTTAAATGGTAATATAAAGAGATGTACACTTAGTAAAAAAAGAGCGGCTTCAAAACGCAGAGACCTGTTGTGACCCATTTCTCTTGCTCGAAGAGCTAAAACAGTGGTTCAAGAGGTAACGCATTGGTAAATATTTTAAATACGCTGTACTTTGTTTTATTCGTCTTAGTAGTTAAAGAGCAGTACAGGAGACATGTTTCAACATATTTACGAGTGTTTGACATGTACAATATTACACAAATTGCGACATTCTGAATTAAGTTCAACTCTCGTGCATAGTGTAAACGTGAATCAGACAAATAAAATTTAGATGACTAGTGTCCAATGTTCGAGTAGCGTAAATCGTTAAACCAGTTACGAAAAAAAATAATAGGCCAATGTATGAAAGCCTGGTTTCAAATCTCTCGATAAATTATTTTTTATTTATTTGTATTGCCGCGAAATGTATCCTATAATATTTAATTCTACCACATAATCTGCGTCCACTTTACACTATTTTAAGTAATATTCCTGCCTTTGTTAACTCTAAAACACTATTTAGCTACCGACATAACTTTAATTGTGTGTGCAGAACCACAGTTTAATAATAATGCAATGAATTTATATAATAAAATATAATATAGCTTCGTATATTTGTGTATTTATTTATTACGTCTTAGTGATGAAAACGTTTCACTCTTGAATTAATATATATAGTGAGATCAGTATAGTATTGGATAGCAGACCACATTTTAATAATAATGCAATGAATTTATATAGTAAAATATAATATAGCTTCGTATATTTGTGTATTTATTTATTACGTCTTAGTGATGAAAAAGTTTCACTCTTCAATTAATATATACAGTGAGATCAGTATAGTATTGGATAGCAGACGCAGCGTTTGTGTTGTGCGATAACGAAGGCTTACACGTGCAGACGCGGGACTTGAAATGTGCGCTGACTCAGCAGTATACGAGTACATCCCACGCATTCACGGTCACAGAGAGACTGTTTCGAGTAGATAAGGTGCTCAGTCGCTTTTCCTTGTGAACTGACTGACGTGTGCTTAATGTAAACTGAATAACGTGTGTATAAGTTATTTCAGTTTTAAAATGTATATCTTGTGAATCAGGCGTGTATAAGTGTAAATTCAATGACGTGTGTATAAGTGTAAACTGTATAATGGCTAATAATGTTTCTACTGAAGCACGTGTATTTATTTATGATCAATATTTATTAACTCAGTCTGCAGGCCATATACGAAGACTTTTGGCACAGATTCCTGGGTGTAAAAATTCCGTTACATTCAACAGTCCACAATCTGCATAACTAATTTCTCTAAAGAGGTATCAAAAATATAATGGACAACGAAGGCGAACCTTTCCAGCACCTGCTTCAATAAAGTTGATAAGTATGAGAGTTTGTGTGTTGGTTGTTACACTGTGATCCTACGCTATCCGTTCCCCGCCGCTAGTGCGTCTGCATTATACAGTAAAAAACCCCGCGTCTGCCGTCCAGTGCTATACTGATCGCACAGATAGTTTATATAGGTCACGTCAAGCCAAATAATATCCTATAGATGATGGATAATAATAATAAAAATAATAATAATAATAATAATAATAATGATAATGATAATGATAATAACAACAATATAATAATAATAATAATAATAAATAGTAATACTTCCAAATACTTAGTTCCTTTTTTTGTTTAAGAGTGGAGAGACAGAATAATTTGTAACAAATAAAAAATGTAACCTCATAGACTTATACGAATGTGTCTAAATGGCTCAAAGAGTAGGGTGCGTGTAGGCAAACAGTTTTTAGACACTTTTGAAATCCAGAATGGGTTGAAGCAAGGAGATGCACTATCTCCTCTACTATTTAATTTTGTACTAGAGCATGCCATTAAATCTTTAGAGAATGAGGAAGGCTTACAACTGAATGGCGTTAATAAGCTGTTAGTTTATGCTGATGATGTAGTATTATTGGCCGATAGTGCGGAGAAACTAAAGGCCAACACGCACACACTATTGAGTAACACTAAGAAATTGGAACTGGAAGTAAATATCAGTAAAACTAAATATATGGTCACACGTAGAAATTCAGTATATAATGGAAATGGACAGCTAATGACAAATGAGGGAAATTTTGAGGAAGTGGCTGAATTCAAATACCTAGGAACAATAATCACAAATAGGAATGAGATGCACAAAGAAATTAGTAGTAGTAGGACTTTATTAGACAAAAAGTAAGATATTTACAATATCATTTACAAATATGGGTCGCACGGGCAGTAAGCCGTACGTGCTGTTGACAGTCCGTTACAATAAAGTAATAATTGGTACTAGTGTAAAGAAAAATAAACAACAAAAACAGCAATAACATTACAATTACAAAAAAGAAAACACAATAATATTACAATTAAGTAATAACACAATAGCATTATACACTAGAAAAACATTAACATTACAATTACATAAAGAAAACACATTAATATTACAATTAAATAATAACACAATAGCATTATACACAAATTAATTTATATATAATTGTTAATAATTAATGGTATTGCATTTTGATATATATTTATTCATGAATGAGTGTTGTCCTTAAGCTTGGGCAACAGGTGTCATCCAGCCGCTATACAAAGGGAAAGGTGTGGCACAGATACCGGAAAGTTACAGGGGAATTTGTCTCTTGTCAGTGTTCGGAAAAATATATTGTAAAGTACTTTACGAACGAATAAGACAATGGGCTAAAGAGAACAATAGGCTCTCAAAATATCAGGCAGGTTTTAGAGAAGGGTACTCCACGGTGGACAACGTATTTGTTCTGAGAACATTAATTGATGACAATCTGAAAATGAAGGGGGGTAAATTATTTTGTGCATTCATTGATTTTAAGATGGCATTTGATACTGTGGACCGAAGCGCACTTTGGGAAAAATTAAATCGGAAAAGATTGTCTCATAAAATGATACATGCTTTAATGTCAATTTATAAATATGTTAAATTTTGTATAAAAGTAGACCAAGGGCACATTACAGAGAGCAGTGAAGCCAATCGGGAAGTGAGACAAGGTTGCATTTTATCACCAATACTATTTAATCTATTCGTTGATGATATTGTAGACGTAATGCTAGAAGGAGAAATTGAGGCTCCGGAGATAGGAAATGTTAGAATCCCAGTCCTGTTGTATGCAGATGATTTAATTATCTGTTCCAAGACAATCAAGGGATTGCAAAGAGGTCTTGACCTACTGGAAATATACTGTAGGAATTGGGGATTGACTGTAAATGTTAGTAAGACAAAAACAATGACCTTTAAAAATGGGACGGTTTATGGAAGAGCAGAGGAATGGAAATACAGAGATCAAGTACTTCAAAACGTGAAACATTTTGAATATCTTGGTACGACGTTGAAAATGAACGGAAAGTGGAAAAACATATTGATATAGCATTATTTAAAGGGCGGGGACAACTTAACAAAGAAATTAAACATAGGCTCAATTCTGAAAATATATAAAACTATTATTCTACCAGTTATATTATATGGGTGCGAAACATGGACTCTTACTTTAAGGGAGGAAAGGAGATTACGAGTATTTGAGAATAAAGTTCTTAGGAAAATTTTTGGACCAAAGAGAGATGAACAGACAGGTGAATGGAGAAGACTACATAACAGTGAACTACATGGTCTTTATAGGAAGCCAGATATAATAAGAACAGTTAAGTCTCGTAGACTGCGATGGGCAGGACATGTTGCACGTATGGGGAATGAAAGACGTGCATGGAAACTTCTTGTGGGAAAGCCAGAGGGAAAACGCCTAGTTGGTAGACCAAGAATGAAGTGGGAGAACAACATTAACTATGATTTGAGGGAAGTAGATTATACAGGGAATGATTGGAAAGCATTAGCTCAGGATAGGGATGTATGGAGAGCTTATGTCCGCGAGGCCATGAACCTACGGGTTCGATAGTGCAAGTGAGTAAGTAATAAATATAATACAAATAGATATAACCTCATCGAAAATCGAACCTGTGACCTCTTGCATACGAGGCAAGCCATAAGGTAGTGAACTAAGCGTTCGCT